>VYZM01016301.1:250236-270978 GCA_013398915.1 Dromas ardeola | reverse complement strand
TTTGTTCTTATGGATAATGAATAATTTGCTAACAGTTATCAAGGTAGTAGTGGGCACAGTATAACTTCATTTTTATGTGCAAACAAACTACAGTCCCATCCGGTAGTAAAACAGCCAGCAGCCTTTCAGGAGCGATATATCAGATTGTATTTTTCTTTCCATCTTGTCTTGTCTCTGTTTGAGTTAGGGGCTCCCAGCTCTTGCTGATTTCAGAACTCAGTAGGAACTAAGAACTGGGAAACACTACCTTTCTCAAGATCTCATGGCTCATCGCTCATGGCACTGGACCAACCCTGCTATGTGACATTCAAAACCTCTCCATTTATCACTCACGCTGAGGGTGGCTGACCCCTGGTGCAGGAGATACACACATATATACAGCAAAATCAGCTTTGAACAGATTTGAGAGGAATAGAGCATTTAAAAGACAGATGCGAATGATAATTGGTAACTGTTTAAAAATACCTTATGGATTACTGGAAAAGACAAAAAAAGAGAGAGAAAGAAAGAAAAAAAAAAAGAAAAAAGGTGTTTAGCCATAGACCAAAACAGAAGCTTTGTTTCAAAACTGAAAACTGTCCCAATCAGGACTCAAAAGATTTTGAAATAAATAAATGAGGGGAAAAATAAGACCTTGATTATAGTGAATAAAAATCAACAGTAGAATGCAAATAACAGAAAGACCTAAAAACTCTGCTTCCCATGGTGTTCGTAAAAATATTGTTGTTGGTTTTGTAATACATCGGAAAAAATAGTACCTAGCAATGACAGATGTCTATGCAACGAATGTAAAATTATCAGTCTGCAGAAGAAGAAGAAGCACTCAACAAATAATTATGTTCTGGAAAGATGATACATTCGTATTTTATAGAAAAGACTAAATGCTTTCCATTGGTAACAAGTAGGGAGGACATTAAATAGCAGCTATTAAATATTTTTAGATCTGTAGGACTGGATAAGTTTACACCAAAAAAACATTGGCTAAGAAACTCCATGAACTACTGTTGACAACAAATCTTGAAAAAGTTAATATTGTGCCAACATCTTAAAAAGAAAAGTCTACGTGGCTCTAGCCTATATTGCTGACATGAATCCTGAATTAAGTAATGGTAATAATGTGATGTAACCAGTGAAGAATTGAAGGTGATAGCATAAAGTAGAGGAATGTGGTTGTGTGGAAAACAATCAATCTTCATCTTGTTTTGTGATGGTATTACAGGTCTGACTGTTAAATATACCTGCATCTGTTGTAGTCAGAATAAAAATCAATCTGTTTGCTTAGTGAAGATAAAATATAACAGATTACTAGATTCGAGTCTACAAGGAACAGCATGAATAAAGTATTCCTAATAATAGAAAGGATTTTAGCCCAACGCAAAAAGGCATGGCATTAATAGTTTGAAGCTGATGTCATATAAATTTCTATTAGAAATATATTTTAAACGCTATGTTAATTAAACCATGGAACTATTTCTCAGGAGATGGTGAATTCTTTGTATTTGCAATCTTCAAAAAAAACCTGGGTGTCTTTCCCAAATGTACAGTATCTTAAACAGAAATTATGAGCGTAGGACAAAAGTTAGGTGGTACTTCTGTTGATTGTCATGTTTATGGCCCTAAAATCTGCAAAAGTTTCTACTAAATCAAAAGGAATTTTGCCATTGACTTCAGTAGGAATAGTTCTTCTATATGAATAACCTCTTATAAGGATAATCACTTAGGATTATATGAGATAGAGCTAATGGCCAAATATTGAGCTGTTTGGATTTTGAAATCCAGTTATTAATTTCAGAAATTAAATTGTCTAAGGCTGCATATTATTATTATTTGCAAGGTACTAACTTCTCAACAGCAAGACCTATTAGTAGAAGAAAGGAAAGGCAGAGGAAAAGGCAGCCCCAGTGCACAAGAAATTTAAAACCACTCTGAAGAAAACACTAGAAAATATACGACCAAGTATAATCCTGTACCAGCATCAGGGAACAGGCAATATATCTGCTAAACAAGGGGCCAAGGTGTCTGCATCAATGCAGATCAAACCTGGTATCTGACACTTGTGGCTACCTGTACTACCATCCTCTGATAGTCATGTGTCATGACCTAGCTGACCAGAGGATCCAGTCAATGAAATGGATTCAAAATATTTAGTTTGACAGATATTCTCTCACTGAGTGTTCGCCAAATTTAACAGAGGTTTGATGAGGCATCCTAACTCCAACAGTTCTGTAAGTTCAGAATTCAGCGCTGATACTGGGTCATTGGTTGGGTTATAAGACAATACTTAACAAGGACAGGAAAAAATCTTTTATTCCTCTCTTCACCCTATTCAACCAAACTCTGTATGCATTTTCACAGTGCATGAAGTAAGAGACAACTTTAACTAACATTTTATCATTACTTTCTTTTCATAATAGTTATGGAAGAAGAAGTTGCTCTGTGCCAAATTACAGACCACTGTTTGAATGAAATCTCTCTACCTAGGGATTCTTCCCACCTCTTCATATATTTGCATTTATCTTCCAAATCTATTTTAATGAGCTCTATATAAAAATGAGAGCTCATACTTCTCGAGCCTGATGAACGGGTAATTACTGTTTTGATTCCCATGAGAGGTCTTTGAAAACCCATCTTGTCATGGAAGTTAAGGGCATAATGTTTTAATTGTAGGTAGGAGAGTGCTGGGATAGTGCATAAGCTGAGTATTTTGCCATGTAACCATTGTCCAAAATATCTTTACACAAATGACCTATCAATTGTGAAACAGCTTTCACCTGTATGTTTAAGAGAGGTTAGATTATTCTGCCAGGGAGTCCTGATTGTTCTCTCTCTGTTAAACTAAGAGCTGGTTTGAGTATTTCTCTGCTTCGTGAGTTTGGAATAAGATGGAAAAATAGCATGCTCTACGGATCGAAATTTAGGTCTGTACTTAATTGATTAGCTTCTGGCAATTAACAGGAGCACCTACATAAATAAACACAGGAGAAAGTTAGTCTTTCAATCTATTTTTTTAGTGCCTATGAGCTGCATTCAGGTGTAGAGCTCAATCCTTTACTTCCAGTTCAAAAGGGCCATGGGATTCTCATGCTGCTGGATATTGGATCAAAAGATGCCAGTTACAGAAATCTTCCCCTTACACCAGCTATTAGACAGATGATGTAATGGGTGCACCCATGGGTAATGGGTGCAGCGAATTCTGCCTGCCCTGAGGCACAGTGTCTCTGGAACCAGTGCTGCAATGGGAAAATTCTGTATAGCAACAGTAGTAGCAGTGGAGTAGAGTGCAAATTTTCCGCAGCAAACAGAGATTACCAGAATTGTTTCAATCCTTTTTTCTTAAAAAAAAAAAAAGACATTTTCAGGTCAGGGTCTGGCAAGAATTGTGAACAGAAACCTAGCCAAAGCATGGATTTGGGGGCCTAGCTTGGGAGGAGAGAGGATTCCAGCTGAGCCATACACATGTGACATAGCTCATGGAACAGCAGCTGGAAGTGGAGCCTCCTACAGTTATACAGTTCAGGAACTGATTGTTTTAACACCTAGGCTTTCCAGATCAGATTGTATCTTCCCTCGCATTGGTCAGACTAAATGAAATCAAACAACTTGAGAATTCATGTCAAATTCATGACTCCTGCCTAAGTGCTAAAATGAAAAAGATTACTCTTTTTAAGCATTTTCTAAAGCAAATTTAAAATTTCATTTCCCTTCAAAATGCATCTATTTTTAATTTTTGAGGGCAATAACTTTTCTTTAAAGAAAAACGAAACAAAATGTTTTTCCTCAGATTAAAAGAAACCTTTTGGTTAATCCAAAATGAATGTTTTCCAGTTTGCATTTCAGGAAGAAAAGAAAAAATAATTTAGCTTTGGGTTGACTCAGAAGGTATATTTTTTCAACTTTTTTCAGCATCAAACCAAAAAAAGGTAATTTTATTTGCTCGGTTCTGTACACAGATACAAATGGAGCCTGCGGGAGAGACAGGTGCTCAGCATCTTTGAAAATCAGGCCATTAAAGTAATGATTTTACCCTATTGATCTTAAAGAGAAAGGAAATTGTACAATGAATATATTTAGAGATGATACCAAAATAGGAAGGACTGGAAATAGCAAACATCAGAGGAGCTTAGAAAGCATTAAAATGAATACGACTTAATGTGGATAAATGTAAAATAATACACGTGGAGGAAAATACTATCTGGCATAAAATCAAAGAAACATTATACAGGAAGAACAGTAATGTGGAAAAGATTTGGGGTGAGAGATAAGAACATAGTGGACATGAGGTTTCAATTTAATGACGTTGCACAAGTAGCAGATCTATTCATGAAAACAGAGAGATATGAATTAAGACTTTGATTTGCTTATTGCTAATGGCTGATGTAGGGTTCTATTTCTTATCATTAGCCAAATTCTCTGCTATTTGGAGAAGTCAATTTATACAGAATAACCTTCAATTTATTTTTTTGTTACAATACCTTTCTGCAAATAAATTCATCTGCTATTATGTTTAGTATGCACAGCAAGTGTCTTAGAGAGAATCCAGGAAATGATGACAGAAACAAGTATTACAAGGTGTGATCTATTCTGTGAGAGGCTAAGGGTACTTCATGGTTAGAGCTTAAGGAAAAGAAGCTATGATAACAGTCTTTAAACATTTAAATGGCAATAGTCCAAAAGGAGGGAGAGATGATTAACTGAGGTTGGAAATGGCGTGTTAAGGAACAATAACTTGAAAGGGGAAAGAAATGTGTATATAAAAATTAAACACAAAATGTAAGTCACAAGGACAATGAGATGAAGGAAAAATTTACCCTAAAGGTAGTTATTGCATCGTGTCTACATGTGCTTCAAAGGAGATTTGATAAAACCTTGAGGGCATTTGTAGAAGACAAGCTTTCCATATAGGGCATTGGACTATTCTACCTAGATGATCTTTTTCACTTGTTCCAGACTCAAAGTTGTTTGTGTTTTGCTACGTTTCTTTTAATTTTCTAAATTTCAAATACTTTTTTCTATTTGCAAGGCTGGACAGAAGATGTGTATGTTTTTGCCTTGTTAATGTTTTTCTGATTCAAACTGATAAGGCTTGACCTGGAAAAACAGAAGCGCGGGCAGGCGCATTTGGGTTTATCAGGTTTGGCATTTTTGCAGTGATATTCAGATACACCCTTGACCAAGCACAACAGGCAAGTGTCTGAAACCCCCAAGTCCAAAACTAATGGTTTCAGAACCTTGTGTTTCTGTTAAAGTGTGTCTCAGTTAATGAATCATTCTGCACAAGGGAAATGTTCCAGAGCTTCTTCAGATGCAAGAATGCAGCTCAGAACCAGTTACCTTCCATTTCACAGCTTCAAGGCCTTTTCTACAACAGTACAATTTTTTTATTTTCAAATGAATATTGAGTTTCTGGAGCACAGGGTGACGGTCTCAGATAAAAATTTTAAAAAGTAAGAAAAATCTCTCCAGGTTTCTTCTCCAGCATACCCCTGCTCAATCCAAGCCTTGCCTGCAGGGATTTTAAGATGGAAATCACATGGCTAACATTAAAATCTTGTTAAAGGATTAGGGGCCACGTCCTGAGCCAGGTTAAATTGAATGCAGCTCCGTTGACTTCAGTAGAGTTTTACCCTTTCACAGCAATTGAGGATCTGACCATAAAAATGTCTTGGGATGGTTTATTACAGGAATGGATAAGTATGTTCATATTTGATTTCTGGCTCCAAGTTTTCTTGACCCGTTATAGTTATCTAGTTCTTGATAAACTGGAATAAATAAATGACACGCAGAGTCAAATACTTGAAAGTAGCTTAAAAGACAGGAAACGTAAGAATGTTGTCAATGCAACATTGTGTTGTCTCATTTTCATGCATTGTGCCACACATTTTAATTGCGTGTGCATACAAATTTTTTCACAAAACTATTGCCGCACCTTATTTATTAGCTGGAATGAGGCTCCTGTTCTATATTTCCTTTTATCTTTTTCACTCCACGTGTGGGTCTCTGCCTAATTTACAATCCTGCCATCCAAACCCTACATAAAATACACAAATTACTCATTTCTTCGTGAGCTTTTCCATAGTGACTCATTAACTATTTTTATGGCATCTTATGAGAAAAATAATATTCCCTTTCCACAGATGCGACAACTGAGACAGGAATGCTTTGTGGCCAGTTTTGGGCCACAAAGCAGATCAGTGGCTGTCCAGAGCTCCTGCCTCTCAGCTTGTATTTATTTCTACCCAAAAGGAGAGGGGTAGCCATATTCACAGCTTCCAGTATACACACGGGCAGTCATGAAAGCTATTCCAAAAGGCAGGACCAAAATACTGCAGTGGGGGCACTCAACCAATGATGAACACAGTGGTCACCTGTAAAAATATTATCTTAATGCTACTTATGGAATTTCTGGCATGGCAACAACTATAAACTTTTCAGGGTCTACAGCTGAACCACTTGGTCATACCCTGAGTTTATGAAATCTCCTCTTATTTTATATACTTTTTTCTCTCTACACAACACGATGTGGGGCTTCCAGCAACAGGCCTTCTTGCAGCGTGAAGAATCTTTGACAAGAGCCTGGTTTTGTTGTGTTAGAACTCTGAAAATAATGTAAATTTGTCATTATTGATGAAATGTGTGTTTTAATTACTTTTAAATTACATCTGGAATTTCTGAGTCTCTGGACTGTGCAAAAAGTGTGAAGTAATGTGTAAGCAACCTTGCTTATACACTGGAACCTCAGGTCCTTCTACATAAGCAAGTTCCATCCTGCTTCATTAATAATATGCAGGAGAGATCCAGGACAGTTGATTTCACAGTCTATCAGACACACATATCTCAAAGAAATGTTTGGTGTATTTGTTCCTGAAAACCGTTTAAGAAATTATGTATCTAAAAGCTTTTTTTTTTTTTTTAATGTGAATACTTATACAACTAAATTAAACCATATGGAAATGTTATTTGTATTCTTTTTTTCATCTCAATATGTTATCTTTGTTATGGTAACAAAAGTTGTACTGTCCCAGGGTATATCAGTCATCTGCTTGCTATAGACTCTTTTGATATTGTGCATTATAAGATATTGACACTTTTCTGTGGCAGAGATTGAAGAGTTTCCCTCCAAGAGTATCCAGAGGACCTGCTCACTCATTTGATCACTCTTGTGTTGGATCCACCAGGATACTATTTTTTCTCAGCCTCCTTTTCAGAGTTTTTTGTTGAGCTACTAAAAGAGACAGAGATATATTTAAAGACAAGGTTGCATCTCTCTTTCACCAGAAATTATGATCTCTCCTATGTTAGGAGTATGAGAGTGATGAACGTCATGAGAAAGGCTGTGTTTACATTACTTTTGGCTAGAACTAAAATGGAAATGTCAGAAGATCCAAGAAGGAGCATGTGCTTGGGAAATTTTCAGTCCAAAGGTGCAGATTAAAGAGCTTCGGGACTTTTTCTAAAAAGCTTCTGGGTAAGCAGATGAACTTTGAATGCTTACTCTAATGCCACATCTTGCAAGGTTAAAGCTGGAAGGCTGGAAACCAGGTTATAATCTTTGGTCACACTGATGTCACCAACACAAGAAAATGAACGCGACGTAAACTACAGATTTAGTTGTTATATGGCAACACAGCTTCTCCAGATGTTGCATTTGAGCGATGACTCTCTCTCAGTGTTGGATTTTCAAAATGGATATTCAGGAGTCCTCTAAACAGCTGTGCTCTGTCTAGACAGGCATCTTTTAATCTACCATATCACAATTCAGTTTTTGGGCTTTTTTTATCCTAAACCCTTCGAAAGGAAGGCCACATTAGACAGAAAAGACGTTGTACCCCTCAGGTAGAGGAAACAATGCACAGCAACCACCTTAGAAGCAGAGACACTAGGCAGATGGACAGACATATATACTCTTACAAATACCTGCTAACATAGCTCTGCTAATCTAAAGGTCAGAAAGCAAAGAGTAATCCAGAACATCAACTTGGTTGTGGATACTCCTCCCCAGAGGACATGTTTTTCAAGACTCTGTGAAATCAGGTTGGCAGCTTATGAAAGATGTAATCTTGCCTCCACATGTCTCATGCAAAACCACAGGAAATAGCACTCATGTTCCTCACACCAGAAGTCAAGACGCACATAATCAAGTGCCATACAGTCCCTTAATATAAACTGTAGTCAGGAGGCTTTGGCTAGTTATCTGTGGTCAAACAATATGTGTGAGCGAGCATACAGAATATTTTTGTTCATCTGTAAAAACTATTTCTTCATTGTCACTATCATGGAGGTTTTTTTATGATTCTGGACACATTATCATTTGTGATGGCCAGCATGTACATTACAATCATTCTACATTGGTACTCAATGCCAAAGTGGGATATATACCTGGACTATCTACCTGGACCAATGCCAAAATGGGATATGTAGCTGGACCATCTACCTGGACTCGTGCAAAGTAGTTGACACTGTCCCACATGACATTCTTGTCTCTAAATTGGAGAGACATGGATTTGACCAATGGACCACTCAGTGGATAAGGAACTGGCTGGACAGTCGCACTCAAAGAGTTGCAATCAACGGCTCAATGTTCAAATGGTGAGCAGTGATGACTGGTGTTCCTCAGGGGTCAGTACTGGGACCAGTGGTTTAACATCTTTGGTGGTGACATGGGTGTTGGGACTGAGTGCACCCTCAACAAGTTTGCCGATGACACCAAGCTGGGTGGAGCGGTCAACACACTGGAGGGAAGAGATGTTATCCAGAGGGACCTTGACGGGCTGGAGAGGTGGGCCTGTGCACACCTCATGAAGTTCAACAAGGCCAAGCGCACGTGGGTTGGGGTGATCCCATGCACAAATACAGGCTGGGCAGAGAGTGGATTGAGAGCAACCCTGAGGAGAGGGACTTGGGGGCATTAGTGGATGAGCCATCAATGTGCACTTGCAGCCCAGAAAGCCAACCGCATCCTGGGCTGCATCAAAAGAAGCGTGGCCAGCAGGTTGAGGGAGGTGATTCTGCCACTCTACTCGGCTCTCGTGACACCCTACCTCTAGTACTGCATCCAGCTCTGGAGCCCCCAACATAAGAAGGACACGGGCCTGTTGGAGCAGGTTCAGAGGAAGGCCACAAAGATGATCAGAGGGCTGGAGAACCTCTCCTATGAAGACAGGCTGAGAGAGTTAAGGTTGTTCAGTCTGGAGAAGAGAAGGCTCTGGGGAGAGACCTCATAGCAGCTTTCCAGTATCTGAAGGGGGCCTACAATAAAGTTGGAGAGCAACTTTTTACAAGGGCATGTAGTGATAGGACAAGGGATAATGGCTTCAAACTGGGAGGGGTAGATTTAGATTAGATATCAGGAAGAAAATATTCACTATGAGGGTGGTGAGGCACTGGAACAGGTTGCCCAGAGAAGCTGTGGATGCCCCATCCCTGGAAGTGTTCAAGGCCAGGCTGGATGGGGCTTTGAGCAGCCTGGTGTAGTGGGAGGCGTCCCTGCCCATGGCAGGGGGGTTGGAACTAGATGAACTTTAAGGTCCCTTCCAACCCAAACCATTCTAAGATTCTATGATTCTATGTAATACTGCTTCACCTCTTATTGCCTACTTATCCTTTTTTTGACCACTTTACAATTCACTTACACCGGCATAAACACACCAAAATGTGAAAGCAGGGTATGATCAGAACTAATTCTCCAATGGGTAATTTACATTCTCACTTCTGCAACAGCTATATTTAGCAATTGTTAGAGAAAATAAGAAAAAATTAAATGGCTGAACAAAAATGATTGAAGCCTTATTACAGCAAAAAGCTAGATTATTGTGTAGGGCTGATTTTTTAGAATATGTACCCCTTTCAAATTCTAAAAATGTATGCCTATTTTAGACATTTGTAAGACATTTGGCAAGCACTGCTAAGAAGATGATACTGAAATTTCATTTTAACGTTTGAAAAGCTTGGTTTAGGTCAGAAATGGAAACCTATTTGAAGACCTCAGCCTCTGCTATGAAGGACAGATCTCAAATTAATTTCTGGCAATTTCCACTAATGACAACTTAGAAAAGACGGGATATTGTAAACTATGAATTACACGCCAAAGCCAAAGCTTGAGGCTCAGTTTAGTTGGCTAAACCCATTGCATGACAGTTACCTGTCCAGAGAACACCAATTCTAACAGGTATTATTCATGCTTTAAAATCAATATATTTTGTGTGTTGCCATAATTTCCCCAGTTCTGTCTCCAAAAATCTAAAACTCTTGCTATAGTTCCAAGACTAAAGGTGAAAGGCTCTACATATTCAGATTTTTGCATCATCCTTCTTTCTCAGGACTCCATATGAGCACTCGGGAAATCTGAGGGCTCCTAAAGAGAAAGGGTAGGAAGGAAGCTATTGGAAGGGACAAAACGTGAGGCGTGGCTTCCTCTCATCCATCTGTAGCTATTGTGGAAAATGTGAACGCCAGAAGATAGCCACTGGCTAGGGAAGCTTGAGAAATTAATATGGATGTAGCAGTATTGCCAAAGGATGGAGTGAGATGCCAAGAACCTCGAGCACAGGTGAATACATAAGATCCATCTCCACACAGATGGTTCTAAACTCCGGAATCCAGCAGGTCTGAGAGTCATTTCCACAGTCTATTCTGCCACAGAGTAGAGAAAGGGTAAGACTCACCTGCACTGGAACAATTCAGGAGCTATTTCTATGTGGAAATCCTTTGGGAAATATTGTCCCTTTAGCCTCTTCCCTAGGGTTTTTACTGCTAGAGGGGACAATCAGGCCCAGACATATTACATACAGATTATCCACTTAATCTCATTTCAACAATTATCAGTATCTGTCCCGCTGCACTTGTTCCAAACGGACAAATGTATCTTCTTTGGATTGCTGCATAAAAGAGTGTCCCTTTTCACTGTGTTAAAACCTAACCTTCAAAATCAAATTTTCCTTATAAAATGAAAGGGAAATATATTTGATGGAGGAAATTGCAACTAAATTAAGATCAGCATTAGATAAACAAATCCTCAAATGGCTGCTAGCTATTGATTTACTTTCTGAACTGATTTCTCTGGCTCAGAAACTCTTTCCCACGCTTGGTGAGGAATACATATTTAAACCCTAGGGTTTGGTCTACACTAGGGAAATTTCTCCCAAATTGTCAGTGGTTTTAGAAGTGATTAGCCAACGCAGTTTTAGAAGTAATTGGAATTGTTGTTTAGGCTTCACTGTGTTGGAGTCAAGTAAGAACAGTTTGGATTGTTTGGTGCTTCATCTAGCCAAGGACTTGAACTGGCTTTTAAGCAAGAACTCAAGAGCCCATATTAAGAAGTAATGACACTCCTGGGAGCTCTGAGTGGCACTGAGCCTCTGAGTTCACAGCTTTCTGCATCGCTCCCAGTGTTCCTGAGATTTTTATCATATTTCACTGAAAGAAGAGGGGTTTTTTGAAACATGCTGCTCTTAGGCACCAAACTCATGCAACATTTGATAGGCACAGATTGTGAGTGTTTTAATATAATGCAGGTATTTATGAATTTGTGTCCTGATAGATAACTTCAATCAGTAAGTAACGTTAAAAATGCACAGGCTGTTAGACTTTCTAGGTAATATTGCCAATACTATTGACAATAGTATGCTTCTGCATTAGGTCTTCAAGTAAATTTCTGTTTAAGTATAACATCTGTTAACATGCAAGCTTGAAACTTGAACTTGTAGCCACATTTCTTTTGGTGAATATTTTTATAACACGTCCTGAGTAATTTCATAGTACCAAGGATGACTACACACTGTGAGCAAGCAGTTGTTACTTTAAAAAGCCTTTTATTGTAAGCTCAGAAAATTTGTGGTATTAACAGCTTCTTTATAAAGAAAAATGAAAAAAAAAAAAGCCTTCTGTACCTCCTATATTATGAAAAGGACAGTCTTACAGTTTTGCTTTAACTATCCTGAAAGCACTCATGTAACTGCATTTTGATGGGCACAGATGCAAGGTTTCTATTAAAGCTGTATTTCCTGGAGGGGAGGCCCTTTTAATAGCAAAAAAAAAGTTTGTAAAGTAGGCATTTAGCTCTGCTTTCTCCAGTAGATGTCACTTGCAGTACATAATAATTCATGTAAAGAAGTCAGAGTATATAGAAATGCATTGCTTTCCTTGAAATATGCAAGCCAAATTAAAAAGCCATTTTAGTGCCCTGTGTATGTAGTAAGTTTGGCATTTGGTTTATTTTAACAGATGGCATTGAAATAACAAAAGGTAAAGGATTTTTGTTTCCAATTGATCAGTGAGGATTATGTCTCTATCTCCTGTAATTTGGAATAACAGAAGGAGACAAATTTACTTGTTGACACATGTGACGTCTGGGTCACACATGATCTAATATTGTATTGACAACTAGGATTTGGCAACTACCGGATTTACTTTAAAGAGAAAATGTATTATGTAATTCTTTTTTATTTCAGAAGCATTAGCATTTTGGATGAAATTTAGTTGGGAAAAATTATAGGACACATATACCCCAACAGCAGAGCTATTTTCTTGTATCAACCAAGGAGAACTTGTGGGTGTGTTACACATTCAAGGGAGGCTGTCTTGAATTATAGTTGATTAGAAATGTAAGCGATGTTCTAGGAACTTCCTATATGATTTCTATTAATTTTTAATCTATTTCTTTTACTATAATGATAGTGTAACAACACTGTCCTCAGTCAAATCACTATGGACTTACAGATGTGTAAAAAACTCATCTTCGGGCCCTCAGTGCCTCAGGGATACACTGTGCCTCCATGATCTCAAGGTCACTGCTGATGGTGAATTATCCACAAAGGTTCACATTTTATAGCTTACATCATTTTCCTTGTCTCTAACTGACATGTCAGCCAAGGTTCTACATTATAGGAATTAGGCGCTAGTGGTTCACTTGCTGGCTGATCACAGTGTTTGATGTCTCCTGTTTGGAGCCATCCCCCCTCCGCTCACTGTAGCAGTCCTTCTTTTCATCAGGTACACATGTGTTAGAACTGCCCTATTCATTTCCATTCCACCCTCTGTTGCATGGATGAGGGGACTAGGACACCCAGTTTTGGACTTTGGTCTTCTCCTTTTTCCTTCCTGGATTCCAATCAAAGACCCACAGAAAAATCCCAGCGCAGGTTAGTTTAGAGAGGGGGACATGAAGTAGCTATGCCGTTTTTTCATCTTATTCACAGCTCATTCCCCTATCTCTCTCAGGCAACCACACATAAACACAATTTTGAGACTTTTCAGAAGGAATGTCTACCCAAGTAGGCAGGAACCACAGAGATGTGGACTATACCTTCGCTCTCTCCCACAAGAGACTTGAATAATTCAAATGTGGATAAAACAGGTCCTGCTCAGGAAAGAGTTTGAGGAACCTACCATGGGAAAGTAATGAAGATCATTAAGGCTTTGTTCTTCATCCCCAAATAAATCTGGTGTACACCGTAAATGGAAAGAGTAAAAGCCTAGAAATATAACAGAAATATATTTTCCCCAAAATGCAGCTGAAGTTGAAATTCTGCATGGGAAACTCAAAACTCAGCTACTGCAAATTTGGTCCTAGTGAGAGCTACCTGCTGTTCCTTTTTTGTCTGACACAAGGGGAGGAAAAGAGGTGGGAAACAGAGAGGCAAAGGTGATCATGCAGGAAAAAAAAAAACAAACGCAAGCATGGGATCTTTCTCGTCAAAAGAGAACTTATCCTACTGAGCCTGGGAAGAGGCATACTTGGTATAAATCTAGATCACATACAGGGAACCAGGTCTCTCTCTGTTTGATTTGGTGACTCACAATAGAGAGGTGGTGTTCGGGTGGTCTAATATGAGCTGCTCTACATTGCCTGTTTCAGGTCACATACAACATATTAGGTCTGTAAAAGTTTACACCCACAGTCATAGGCCAGAAATCAGTATCAGCAGACTTCAAGAAGGGCTTACAAATGAACAGTAGAGGCAGTTTGCTGGAAAGATACAGAAAACTCCACAAATAACAGAGAAGAGAAAGAAATCTGGGAATGAAGAAGAAATAAAAATCCTGATACAATTAATCAGGTTCCTGGGGACTGTAGGGACTGATGCTCTTTGGCTGCATTAATTGTTGGGGGGTTTATTGTTATTATTATTATTTTCTTCAAGAAAAAGGAATTTGTCAGAAAATAAAAACAACTCAACTCTTTGGAACTTTGACCTGACACAGGCTGCTGGTATTCTGCTGCTGAACTGAAGAATGGTCTGTAACGCCATTGACCTATTTTCATAAGTAATGCAATAGCTACTCTGAGCTGAGCCCTTCCAGGAGAACCACATTTTTTCTAAGTAGCATTCAGATTCCATGGTGATGGGTGCAATGTAAATATAAAAAGTATAGAAGAGTTTTGGTATTTATTTCCTTTGCTTATAGGCACACACATACAGTTTTGACAGCAATTTCTGATATAAAGAGATGGTAATTTCTCATTTAAATGTAGATGTTGTGCTTTACCGAAGGTGCAAGAGGTTATAAACAGACAAAACCTGCAGTATTATGTAATCTAAAGATAGAGGTTTGAACAGGGATTACAAAGATAATGTACTGGGCATATACTGGTACCCCTTCATCAGAGGATCTCATGTTCTCTTATGAATTCTGTGTCACAGCACCACAAAGCTATGTATTGTGAGCTTCATATTGTCGATATGGAGGGAGGCATATAATTCACCTCTGATAAACCTGACCAGTCACAGTGAGAGAGCCAGAAGGAAACCTAAGACTCTTGATTTCAAGCTCTCTGATATGCCCACGAGATAACTTCCCCTTTTGCTCTTCCTAAAGGGAGATTCATTTCTCTCTCCACAGATTCTGAAGGTTGGGAGGAATGTTCCTGAAACGGTAATCTGGCCTTTTACGTCCCCGAGTGGTTCTTTCTAACTTATCTATTGTTTATTCATGCTGAGGAATACACAGATTTAAAGAATTTATTGCAGAAAGCTCTCCGAATCTAAACATGGCACATACAGGTATCTTTCTATACTGTGATGGCATGAGACACATCAGCTTCTGACAAGCTCATCTAGGGGATTGGGGAGGACATGAGGTTATCCCTTTCCTAAGTTATTCGACATCTGGGTTTCTCCTTCTACAATGTTTTGACAATAGTTAATTGCCAGCTTCATTCATGTGAGTGGATGCTTTTAAAGGCAGCACTGCAAGAAGTCATGTGCTACTTCTTAAAGAACCAGAATACCCTATACCATTTCCAAATTGACATCCCTGCTTGGTTTTGCTATCCGTATTAGTAAATGTATATATTTAGCTTCACTTGACCCAGAGAAGCTTCATCTGTCACGCCAAAGAGTGAGGATGTCACACTGGATGTAAAGGTCATTGAAGGAAGGGAATCAGTTGGTTTACTACAGTGAGTGTTATGTAATCAAGATATAAACCTCAGTAAAAACAAACACCCTGCAGTAATTTTAAACAGGCAGATTACTTCTGGCAGTTTTGCCTGTTGGTTCTGTCTTCTCATCAACATTTTAAACCATTCAATTTCAAATATCCGCAAAACTCACAAATAAGACAGGCGATCCAATACTTTATCGATGCTTACAGCCAGAAAAATGAAGAAGCTCTGATTTAAATGGTCAGGCTGGCCATCCTTCAAGCTATCATTCTTTTAAATCCCTATGCTCCAGCAATTTGCCCCGAGACTTGCAACTCATCTGATTCCCCCATTGGAGAACTAAATTCTCTGAAACAAGTAGATAACCTCCACTGACTGTGATTTTATGACAGTACTTTGATTATCAGGTGATCCTTCTACTGAAGTCAAGTGAAGTAAGTAATTATTCTATTTTACAGTATTGCTGTTCAGGTATTGTTGACAACTGAATTTTTTGTCATACTAAGCAACACAACACAGGAGATTGGATGCTCAAAGGAAACTATAATTCTCTTGGGGGAAAAAATTAAAAAATGATATCTGGTCACTTTATACATGGCAGGTCTCCAAGTACATGCTGAATTGCAAAAATATAACACATTCAGAAAGAATATTTATGTGTCCCTTCTTTACTACATGTGCGGTATTTTTCTCCCATGTCACAAAAACTGTAACCACAATTTACAAGTATATGCACAATCAAATTGCTATTGATTTAGCAATGCCTTTCTTTGATGTCCCTTGCCTTAACCCCATTTATAAAGCTGTTTTGCATTATTTCAAACTGTCAATGATTTGTGACTCATGAATATTCAAATCTAATTTGCACTTACCTTTTTTGCATGCATGCTTACTCGTAATATGTCTCATTTGCCCTTTGTTTTGTGTTTATTTGCAGATTGTTTAGTGAAGTAAACTCCGTTTTTAAAGTAATAGCATCTAGTTAAACACAAGTTGTGCAATCCTCAACCTACTGCAGTTTTATATCACTGCAACTCCATTAAGTTCACTGGAGTTTCTCCTGCTCAAGTGAAGAGAAGAGAATGAGGTCCATGAACTCTTTCTGACTGTTGTCTCTCTGTCCCCGGGTTCACATCAACATCGTTTAGCGTGTTTCATTGGAACAGCAATGGTTTTATTCAGCATTTTATTCAGAAAGAAATATCAAGACTAAACCCTTGCATCCTAATGTTCAAAGCTTTAGGACAGTTCAGATCTTCAGATTTGAGTAAAAATTAAGAATTTATTCCTCTGACTTATAAGTGTTTACTGGTAACACTTTGTTATCAAAGGAAAAAAAAAAGTACTTCATTTGATTTCTTTTTGTGGCTGTGGTAAATCCGGTAGAATAACTCCCCAACTTAAGAATACTGGTATAATAATATATCCTTTCCCAGGAAGCAAAAAAAAAAAAAATCCATCTAGAAATATAATAATTGCAGCACAGCAGGTCCAAAATCCCATTCTTTTTATGCTTGTTAACCTGAAAAATTCTGTTGAACTGTTAAGTGCCCAAGGAAAGCAGTACTGAGATCTCTGTATTGTTTCTCCCATGTATGGAGGATTATTTAATGAAAGCAATGCCTCTCTCAAATACTAAGAATCTGGCTAGATGGTTATTTCGGGAACAAACAGTTACCATGAACATATTGGCTGCAGACAGGACCTTCTTCAATGAATGAAATCTGGAAACAACAGCAAAAAGAAATTTACTTTTGGATCAAACAATATCATCTTACTCGAGTATCAAAAGCCGCTTGCCAGGGGAAGTGATCTGAAGTTAAACCAGGGCCGGGGGAAGAAAGGCAATTGATGATTTTCCGTAATGTTTGAAAGCTGAAATTAACCTACAGTGACAAAACTGGTTATGTTCCTGGGTTCATACTGCGACCCTATTTACAAAGCAGCTCTAGGGGGTTCAGATGGCTCTTGTTTTGATCATGTTTGCGACCATGTACGTGAACATTAAAGCAAGCGGGATTTTTCTTTGAACGAGTATTAGGTGAATACATTTCCTTTATGGATCAAATCCTGCTCTTATCAAATGGAACGGGGGCAGAATCAAGCTTTGGATGCATACCTGTACCAAAGAAAGGCATGCAGACACAGACAGGAATATTGCTTGGGCACTTTTATTATTCATTTAGTCTCCTGTTTAAATAATTTCAACCAACCTATTGGGAAATAGAGCAAGTGTGATGATAGGTGACCAGTGACACATCAAGAGTAATGAAATGAAAAGCCCAAATGAACATATTGTGAATGACTCTTAGGCTGGAAACTGTTTGCCTGGTGAATATTTTGAAGTAAGGAGCACTTTCCCTCTGAGGATTGATTGTGCTGCCCTGATCTGATGTGGGGTTCCTAACTGGGAATAAGAGATCTGAGCCCAGAAAATATGGCTGCGTTCATCCAAGAGTTCATTTCAAATAAGTAGTTTTATCAGCTCTTCCATAAAAGAGAAAAATATTTCAAATGTTTATTTTTAGCTTTGCACATGAATAATAGAAATAAAATTATCTGAGAATTTAATGTAAAGTGATTTTTTTAAAAATATCTCATATATAGGTTAATAATTATATGTAGCTTAGTAGGGCTTTTTTTCAGTAATGCCAGGACCGTGCTTTTAAACGGCATGTCTCAGCTGTTGTGAAGTCCAAGGAAAAGTCGTGTGCCCTCAGACACCCAAGAAATAGTATTATCCAGTATGACACATGCCTAGATATGTCTTATTGTGATCATAATATAGCCTCAAGGTAAGACTACAGGACAATCACTTGTGTGCTATTTTTTCAATGCTGTTTATGTTTATCTACATCAAAGAAAAGCTTCTGCTAGAGCTATTTATGTCGTTGATCAATAGAACTATTAGTGATGGTTTATAAATGCATAAGAGACAAGTTTTAAATTTAGCATGTACTTTAAAAATGAAATCTATTAGTACATTAACTTGATCATGTTTCATCACTGAAAAGCCTGCTCATTTTGAAAAACACCTTTGAAAAAGCAGAATGTGCCACCATGACACAAGAGATACTTAAAGTGTCAAACAAAAACCATGGCTGTGAATCACCAAAGTATGAATTGAAGAACAGATATTTTCTTGTGCTGAGGCCTTACGGAGAGGGTGGTGACTGTCCACATTTACTATCAGTAGGACCTGGAAAGCTGAGTACCTCGCACAGGCGGACTTGTCATCCTGCAAAACCACCTTGCAGAATCCTGCCCTGTGTCCTTCATCCACGTTCTCCTTCAGTCAATGGGACTTTGGGACACAGGTTTGGGCTTGAAGATATTGAAGGCTGTCAGCATGGAAAACATTGTTGACGGAGATTCACAGCATTGAGGTCTTTTGCCAACTTTTGGTGTGCTTTGAACTTTTGGTCCCCCTAATAGGCGAGGCCTTTCTGATGAGTGAGGATTAAAACCAGCAACATCTCAGTGTCTGGTCGTTCAGACCTACTTTTGTTCGGTAGTGACAATTGTGGGACGATTTCCTTCCTAATGTACTAACATTAAAGTCAGTGGTGGTACTGCACAGACGAGTTTTGCTCTTTGAGTTTATTGGCTAACTGCGATGGGAAAAACGCAGTGAATGGAAGTATGTAAACACAGTAAGTTGGTTAAATGTACACTTTAGACATAGGGTTCGTTGTTTGGAACTAGGAGCAGTCTCTGCTCTTTAACACCACTACCAGGGAGAATATACCGTCTAATTGTCCATGAATACAGATACCCAGATTCTTTTATTCTAACCTGGAAAACCTTGTGATGTCTGAGAACTTGTTAAGCCTAAATGTTGTCCCTCTGCTTCCTCTTCATCGGTCCATTTTCTCCTGTGAGAACTGGGCCTTCCCATTCTCTGCAATGTTACTGTGAATCATCCTGCTCAACCTGCTGAGATTCAAATGGAAGAATAGGATTTTCAAAATGACAAACAGAGGGAAAAAATACAATTCGAACAATTTTAGGGGGCTCACCTTCATAAAATAGTATGTATTCACTAATGTATGTTCCCTAGCTTACCTTATACCTGAGTTTCATTGCCTTGCATTAGTGAGGTAATTAATTTAGCAGGAGAGATGAAAGGAGCCAAAGAGATGACAGCAGGCATGTGTGAGAATGGAGTCAAGTGTAGGTCTGTAATGGTGGGCAGTGGAAAAGTGTTTTCGACATGCATTTTGTAAATGTTAAGAGAGTGTAAAGGAGAGCATACAGAGGAGTGGGAGATGTGTCTTTTCTGCTATTTCATCCGTGTTTGTGTCCTGAGTGTCTTCTGATAATAGGGAGGGCGAAGTCCTGCAGTCCAAGACAACACGTCTAATCTTCTTGCGGAGCTTCGACCACTTACAGTGAGGGGTTAAGCTAAAAACCCCTAAACTAAAATGTTTCCTGCTTGGGTAGAGAATATATGTATGTGTACTTCTTTTTAGACCCAAGGCTTCTTAGGGGAAATGCTGTATCCAAGGGCTGTTTCGTGAGCTGGGAGTGCTGTACTAAACCTCTGGGGCAAATGTTTGCATTGAATTGTTGAAAGAGCCTGAGATTGGCAACGCCACCCTGCCCTTGGCTAATGAGCCTTCCCCGAGAGAATATCAAGTGCAATTACCTTTCAGGGAATAACAACATACCAAAGAACCATGGACCCTGCAGAGAAAAACGAAACACACATTCGTAGGTAGAAACCGCTATGAATCAGCATTAATTATCCAATAGAGGGAACAGGGTTGCAATAAGTCTCGGTTCCTGCCTCACACCATAGATCACGGCAAATGTGAGCTACTTATAGAAAAAACACTTGCAAAGTTCAGCCTGCCCTAACCCCCCTCCCCTCCCGCCTACACCTCGGCACTCGGGTTGTGGTCGGGGGCTACGCTTCTGGGACAACTTTCCCGACCCCCCAGTTTGGAGACGACTGGGAGAGGCGATAAAGGGGGCTGGTGGCAGTGAGGGGCTCGGGAACGTCAGCGGGACGGCTAATCTGAGTCAAGGACTGACTCCAGGTTTCCCCTGTGCCGACGTGGCCGAGGACACCACGCTTCCCTCTGAAGTCCTTCAGGAGGTCGGGCGGGCAGGCAGCCGCCCGCCTTCGGCTCCAGAGCCGGGAGAACTTCGTCCCCCCACGGCTGGCTCTCCCGGCAAACGCAGGGAGGGGGGACAACCCCGGGCGATTGAATTTTGCTGCGCGCATTCCTAGGAAGGACACCGAGTGGGACGAGGAGGAAAAGCGGGAAAGCCGCGTTTTTTGGGGTTGAGCGATTGGAAAAACACGTGAGAGTGCATGTCCAGCGCTAAAGAGGTGCAAGGGGCTGCCGGCCGCC
>VYZM01016301.1:203699-235867 GCA_013398915.1 Dromas ardeola | reverse complement strand
GAGCCAGGGCAAACTCTCGAGCCCCGGCGCATTGCAAAGCTGTGTTTGAAAGCCACGGGAAGCTAAAGTGAAGGAAATAACTGCTTAAGAAGAGAGAGCTGGAGATTTCTAACGTAATTCTTTTGCTAATGTGAACGATTTCAATATTCAAAGTGCCTAAATCCGCTTGTAAAGAAGATGCCAAACTATTCATCCTCCCCCCGCCCCCCCAACCCCCCTTTCCCCTTTCTCCCGCGGGCTGTGGGGGGGTGGGAGCGTGTGTGTGACTTCCCTGCGGACCCTCCGAGATGAGGGCCGGGGTGCCGAGAGGGAGCGAGGGAAAGAGGAAGAGGTTTTCTCCAAGATCGCGGTAATAAAGCACTAATCGCCGCTCCTGGAATAAATATGATAAAAATCAAGTGCTTAGGTTAAAGTTGATCGAAATTGCTCGAGCGTGACCAATGAGCTGAAATCCTGGATAATGACCGCGCGCCCTGAGAATCCCCTTCTCCCCTTCGCCCACTCGGGCTCGCAGCTCTGCGCAGCCCCCGAGCTCCTGTCTCCCACGTAACCCCTTGCTCAAAACTTTCTTGCAGATGATCCAAGCAATACAAGTACTAAGGTTTCACCTTTTGGAATTAGAAAAGGTAAGAGCCACGGAGGTGGGCGGGGGGCAAGCCTTTTTCTCCCTGTCCCCCCTGCTTCCCCCCCCATCCCCCCCCTTTGACTGTTTGGGATGACTTGTAAACATGGCCAGAGGAGACAGGGGAAACGCAGTGTGATACTGCAACCTGTGCCATCAGAGCATGTGACACCCGACAGCCATGCCCAGCCCAGCCCAGCCCGGCATTATTTTTTTTTTTTCAGTGTAATTTCAACCGAGTCATTAAATGTATACATTATTAAACCCCCTTCCATCCTTCTTACTCCTTCCCGCAGTAGAAGCTCTTTTCCTCACTCGGAAATAATATGTTTAGCAAAAAAAAAAAAAAAAAAAAAAAAANAAAAAAAGATAAATGAAAGCACTCCTGCCTTTCTCCAGCTCTGGCAGGCGTATTAACCCCAAGCAAGCACTAAATGTTTGGAAGAGGCAGGGGGCCCCTGCGCGGCGTGGGGAGGGGGCTGTGCCCTGGGACGAGAACGGCTCTTCCCACAGCCTCAGCGAGCAGCTTCGTTTTACGGCGGCCGCTCACACAGACCTTTTTTTAGCCCCGGTTTAAACCGATCCCGTCCCGAGTGACTAGTTGTACCTGCCTGGGCTGTGTATGGCTCCAGAGATACCGCCTGGGTCCAGCTCCCAGTGTTCTGATGTTATCAACACATCGGATTTTCCTCTGCACACCAGTCTGAGCCCACTGTCTCTCTCTCTCTCTCTCTCTCTAACTTGTTGCTGCGGCAAGTCTCTAGAGAATAATATGTGCTGCAACAATTTCTCTATTGTTTCCTTGCCTTCAACTATTGTGCCCCTTAATTAGAGTTACTTGTGGAGTAGATCAGAGGGTTGTTCTTGCTACCATAAAAAAAAAGTTGCAATCCGATATTTTGCCATTATTGATACTATTATTCTTGTTACTGTTTTCAGGTTCATGAATTGTGCGATAACTTCTGCCACCGGTACATTAGTTGTTTGAAAGGAAAAATGCCAATAGACCTCGTTATTGATGAAAGGGATGGCAGCTCCAAATCAGACCATGAAGAACTCTCAGGATCTTCCACAAATTTAGCCGATCATGTAAGTCCTTCCGATTTCTTTATGGCACTTTTTAAGACTTTAACCTGCTTAGGAGGACCTGTCCCCGATTTCATTGGTTTGCTGTTGTTGTCTGTTAGTAGCATTATTATCATTAGTACTTCAACCTCTTGCAGGCTCGGATCCCCTCTTTACACTTTCTTCCCTCTCGCTTTGTAAAGTTGTAGAAATGCGAAAGGTTCCTTCTGTTTCCATCTGTAGAGCAGCGAGTTTGCAACGGTTTGTAAAGTTTCCTGGTCTGGGCGGCTTGGAGAGCTAGCAAACTGTCGGTTTGATGTGCGGATCGGTGCTTTCTCTTCTCCTTTGCCAACTCTGTAATCAATGCAGCAATATAAGGAAACAGAGACAAGAAAGTTAGGGAGAAAGTTTGCTGGTTTGCTCCCCCCTCCCCTCTCGCGGGGATGACAAGTGATGAGAATTATTGGCAATACTACATTGCATTAAAAAAAAGAGGGTTAGCACATTAGAGTTTCCAATGCTTGTGCTTTATAGCAACTTATTGTCAGAATATGGACTTATTGCCAAATGCCTGAAGCATCTTCATAATAAAAGACAGTAACCTTGATGAAGCAATTATTAACAATGTATTACAGAAAGCTGGAGAGAATGATGATTGAGTAACCGTAGGTTAGCGGTTGATTTTAACACTTTAGGAGTTGGTGAATTAGTGTTATGTGTGTAGGACTGAACGTTGGTGTGCGTGGTAAGGAGAGTGCCTTTGTTTTTCCGGGTTTTGGAGCAGCTCTTGTGATCCTTCAAAAAGATGTAGACGCGGAGAGACTTCGGGATGTGAAGGGAAAGATTGCAGCTGGTACCGCAGAAAAGGGAAGGAATAGCTCTGGTTAAAAAGAGTGGGTGTGAACTCCAGTTTATTTATAGGAACGCATCCCTGGGGGGAAAAGGGGTTTACACACTTTTAGATTCAATTGAACTCATAATCTAAATGATACAGTCTAATATTTTAGCGGTTGAAATATTAATTTAACACCCGGTGTGAAGTTAACCATGCTTTCTGCACAGGCGCCTGCCTTTATTTCCCAGTGTGTTAAGAAGAGTAGCTGTAAGCCCAGGGAGAATGAGCTTTCTAGGACCTTTTGTTTCCTTTGAAAACATGTTGTTTGTGCGTGTATTTGATAATTACATTAGACCTGGACTGACGCTGGATTGGGAGATAAAATAATAATAAATTCTTCTAAATGCCCCATTTCTGGTACGGCTTAGTTCCAGAGCCCGGGAAATATTTTTGGACCCAAGCCTTAGCTTTCATTTTCTCATTTGTATTCGGTAAACATTGCAGGACGAGGTTTTTGCCATGTCTTACATTTTAAATCTATTATTTTGAGAGAAAAAAAAATGTATGCAGAGGTTCCTGAAAGTTTCCCTTCTTATCAGCTATCTCACACGTAGATAATAAACTCTATGAGGCATGACACTATTTAAAAAATATTTGTTTTATGGCGTTTTACAACCCTACATTCGTGTGCATAAGTATTCTGGGAGAGTACTAGAAAAGAAATTGAAATGAGTGGCAACCTGAAAGATATGGGGTCATTGTGTATGATTCAGAGCAACAGGAAAAAAAAAAAAAAAAGAGTACATGTTTCTCCAGTTCAGTTTCTTTACAAGAGTGTGTTTCAAGTGGAAGTGTAGAAATGGAGCATGCTTGTGTTTATATTGAAGAGATTAGATAAACTAGCCTGTTTAGGGTTCTGGCAGATGGCGAATGCTCAAGCCAATTTGCAGTGCCCCATTATAATATTTAAATTCACACACAATGATAGGACAGAGGTGGAGGGGGTTAGCATTTTGGTAATTTGATAACTATTATCTTCCCTAAGAAGAATCTCCTCTTGCTTTTGTGGCCCAAAAAACAAACTCAAATAAATATGACAACCCATTTATCTTGCACCCGTTAGGGTTTACCACTTCATTGGGTATTATAATTTAAAGCCTTTTATTTCCTGGAGATTTGAGCTATAACATTTTTACTTTAGCCCCCTGCTATTTGTTTTGAAAGGAAGCAATAATTTGTGCAACCAGAACACCAACTGGGAAATGAAGAGTTGTATCACATAGTTACATTTTATTCATGCGTTTTGGGAAATGTGTCTCCTTATTGGATTTTTTGTGTGTGTGTATTAGCTTGTTTTCCCAACAAAACTTTAACACTCTTTCATGGCTTAGTCAAACTACCGTGTGTGTACACATTTATATTTACACTGTACAAGGTTCCAGCAGGAAGAAACCCACTTTTATTCATAAAGAAGTAAAAGCTTTAAAAAAATGTCTAATATAAACATGCAAGACTATCAAAAAACGAGCTATCATTTGTGAGCATCTACCTGAAAATGCAGTACTTCAAGCATGCAAATTTGTCCAATTTGACTCTCCAGGTTTATTTTTTCATTTGCTTTGATATGCATATTTAATACGTAGCCTCAGGCTAGATCTCATTTGGTGAAAGTTGGTGCAGGGGTGATGATGAGCCACTTCAGAAGGACAGAGACAGCATGTTGTTCCCTCTGTTTTATGTATTGGCCCACTATTCTGATCCATGGGTCTTCCCCTCATGGTTTTATTTGCACATGAAATACTAGGAGCATTTCAACTGATTGGCTGTGAATAATGATAGCCAAAAAGGAGTGTAGTTTAATTTGTTGCGTGCCAAGGTTTCTCTTGTGGAGGTGACAGTTTGTGACAGCTGTTTGACACCCCAAAAATCCGTACACCTCTATTCTTATTAAGCGGTATAAAGCTACACTCTGTGTGTTTAATGTGAACGCGAGGGGTGGTAGCGGTGACGGTGGCAGGGCTGAACTAGGAACTAAGGCAGGTCTCAGTTTTATTCCTTTGCTAGACCTGAAAACAGGCATAAGGGAAAGTAACAGAAAGAATTGTAGGATTAGCCAATATTTACCATAAGACTTTAAACGGGGTACTCAAATAGCGCCTGCTTCCCTTTTCAAAATCTACTGCTCCAGTATTTATATAACTTAGTTGGAAACCCAAACCAAAATCAACAAAGGAATGAACTCTTCAGAGATATACCTGTGCTGGAAAAAGGAGACAGCTGTAAGCGGTTGTGCTATACGTGTTTGGTAATAAATGTGTTTATCGAATTTTATTTTAGTGCGCTATTAACTGTTATGTAATACAGTAAGTGTAAAGGGTCCAGGGACTTGGTAGATCAAATAGTGCAGCGCTGGCCGCAACAAGCTGAAACTTTTGTTATTACTCTGCTGTGTTTAGTAAATATAACAGCCCATAATTAGTGTTTGAATTTTTAACACCCTCAGATTTTTTTATTGCTCTGAGGTATTAGCTGTAGATGGGAAGAAGGTAATTACAGCTATGCCCTGGCTGAACCAGATCAGTTGGGGCAGGGGGAGAACAGAAAAGAAAAGAGGAAAGAAACCTTTCCAGCTGCAGTTCAAGTTGAGTTTCCCAGCACAGACAATTTATTATTGTTCAATATAAACATTCTGGGCCCTATCCTGCATTCTGTGTTCAGCCTAAAATATCTGTTCAGATTGCCAACAAATCTTTTTTTTTTTTTCCCCCTTTCAAGCTATTCAAATCTGAAAAATGTAATGCTTGTAAAATTCGGAGATTTTTTAACTTTTTTGAGCATATGATAGCATTCTGTACTTTAATTACATTTCTTTTGTACCTGGCTTCACCTGGCGCCACACAATTCTTCCTTTAGCACAAACCTACTTTGAAGCTGAGTAATTCTCCCATAGAAATTTATGGCTCTTCTTCCGTTGGCTTTCGTGGGAGCAGGATCAGGGCCTCAGTCTTTTTGATATTTGTTTATATGTTCTAGTCAATTTGCAGCTGAGAGGTAATAATACACAGATCATCATTCATAAAATATAATTAAAAATGGATAGAAATATACATACATCTCTTTTTTATAAAAGGGCTGTTGACAGATTAGAAATCCGATGCCTTAGCTGTAGAAGAGAAATATTAGTCTGAATATTAAACCTTTCAGCTCTCAAATGAGGAGATACTTTTATTTTGTATTTTGGACATTCAGACATTTTACATTTCTTTAATATTTCTCCTCGAAGAACGGTCTGTGCAAATTCCTGACATCTTGCAGATGAGAAAAAAAACCCAACTGGGTAATATACATATCTGTTCCAATTATATAATTAAACCTTTAGGTAAGATTTCACTGAGTAATTAGGAAGTAACTGGGGGCTCAATGCTGCAGTCTCCAGGTATGCCATACTTCGGTGGACTTTAGTGGGAGTTTTGAGTATTCCAGAAACTCGTCATCAGACCCCAGAGGTGCCCTTTCTGTTTGTAGAGTGTCAGAAGGGAAACTAAGTTGCAAACCGCAACAATAATGAGGGAAACATTTTCTTTAATAAACAAATTTCTTAGTGTACAGCTTAAGACTTAGGACGTTATGGTAGGCCCTGTGCTTTCTGAAGGGGCAAAGAGCAACGGGAACTTTCCGAGACTGTAGAGAATGTTGTGTATTTCCTCTTTTTGATGGGCCAAGGCACTCCGCAAAGGTATTCTACGGCTCAAAAATTTGAGTGTTTCAATTTTACACAGGGTTCTCTCAAACTGAACCGATGATGTATTTCACTATCTATCTGTTTGATGCTGGTGTTCCCTTTTTCGTTTGGGTTGTCTATCAGTCTAGATGAAGTGTAGCCACACAGAATGACGTAGAAGGATGATTAAAAAAAACAATAAACCCCCGATTTTTCAAGTCGCAGTTCCTTGCTGACAGGTGGATTACATGTCTGATTTCAATCTTAATTGGAAAATACAAAGCACGCAGCTTTTCAGAACCTTGCCATGTTCTTGGAGTGTCAAAAATTCCTCCTGACACTTTCCTCAAATGCAAAATCAAGGGACAAGAATTAAAACCTGTACACACTTATATATATACATACACAAATACCTGATAGATCACAATGCCTTGTGTTTTGTTTCAGTTGTGTAATTCTGATACAAAAGAGTTATCATAGTAAATATGCATCTGTAAAAAAATAAACCTCAGTAATATCAGGAGTAGTCTTTTTAGAAAATGCACATATCATGTCAAATTAGAAATTTTCATGGCTCATTTACTTATTGAAAGTTTCTTTACATAGTCAGTTTATTATTACTGCACTCAACAACAGTGTCTAAGATACTGCCCTGTACTTTATACATATAAAACATAGACAGACAGAGATTCACAGAGATGTACACACACAGATGCATGTGCGTGTATGTGTATAAGTTTCTATGTCCGGCATAGTATATCATCTTTTGATATATGGTGGTACCCAGAGACAGATTTTTGCGGTATCAATCACATCAGTCGTTCCACCATGTTTACAGGTGTTCTTTGTAGGAACAAAGTGAGCAGGATTTGGCTTGTATTTGGAGCGGGGTGGGGGGGGGGCGGAAATGCCATCTGTATCAGTAGTTCAGTTTTGTGTTTGCAAAATTAATTTACCGGGGCAAACTCTAGACCTTTGAGCCCAACCATCTTCACAAAGAACGAGCTCTATAGCTATTGTAGTTTCTTTTATGAAAGTAAGTTGTGTTTTGTTTGTTCCTGGAAGATCAGTGGTTTTGTCCATTTCACCTGATAAAATGTGGGGGCCTGATCCTGCCAGAGTTGTATACTTAAAACTTCAGTTAACGTCTGTGAGCCAAATCCTGCTCAGCTTACTCACATGGGTATCAGCTGGCCTGATTGATTTTACTTCCCAGTTATAAATAAGAAGGAAATTCCTTATGGTTAATTGAGTCTTTAATATCACCATAAAAAGCAGTGTGAGATCGGAATCATCCCTAGCGGGACTACAGACACTCACAAAAAATTAGCCAGACTTTGCCCAGTGGAAATTCTGGGCATACAAAGTAAGAACTGCAATTTAACGGAAGGTTATCCTATACCAAATTTCTCTGTTAGAACATCTCCGTTCAAGAAATCCTGGAGCAGTTAAAAACTCTTACAGTTTCCACCAGATTTGCAGCATTGACAAAAGAGTAACGCATCAGATTTGCTTTGTATACCAGGAGACTCTTGTCCTTTCTGTTGCTCTTTTCTAGATTTAGCAAAATTCAATGGTGGTGCTAAATCAATTTTTTTTTAACTTTCAAGGGAAAAAACACTGGCAAAATTGTGTTTTCTAGGGAAGGCTGTGTGTGTAAATGAGAAACAGTGGATAGCAGCGGAGTGATCTCCTGTGGCCCTGCTAGTACAAGCTTTCCCCATATTGTCTCCTGCTTTTATATTAATTACAACTTGCATTATCAGCTGCGAGTCTGTAGCCCAGCAAATAGAAAATACTGCCCCTGGAGACCTAGCTTCTTGTATCTATTTTCCATCTCCTTCTATTGTGCTCTACTCAGTATTCACTGCTTTTCTCCTGGTAACACTGCTCTTTAACACAATTAGGTAAGAGCAAGAGGAGCACCATATTTGACTCCCAATTATTAAAACTACTGGGAATAGGTACATGTGTGCTCTTTGCCTTCTATGGTATCTGGCACTAGTTTAGGTCATACGTGTGTGAAAATTTTGCAGTAAGCACACGTACACAAAACAGGCAATTGCATTTTGGCAGACACCATCTCCGCTCTTCAACGTCTTTCTGCAAAGTGTATTACTAAACTTGCAGGAAGATATGAGAAGCCATGCTACCAGTTTGTGTAATTTATCTAAAGATATCTAGCTTTCTGTTTTGCTTTTTTTTTTTTTTTTACAGCGTGATAGCTTAATACAAATTTCATTGAAATTAATAGAAAAATCGCAATTAATGTCAGCAGGCTTTAGATCAGGATCTCTTCAGGTATCTAAACTATGCTGCTAAAGTTTTTCCAGTCAAGTACACTTCAGATGTGTCATTTGGTCCCATTTTTTTGTGAAGACATACATAAAATAACCACTTATGATTAGGCATTTGGCCAAGAAGTTTTTCTTGAGGGATGCAAAGTTGGGAACGGTCTAGGGGAGAAAAAGAGAAGTTCACTGACACGTACAATGATCTTAGTCCAAAGTAAAAGAATGCTGCCTTTTTATGAGGCTGTAAACTCCACCCCTAGAGTTATTTGTCATTTTTTATAATATTAAAGGCTAGCTATTTCCCTCCCTTTCAAATTCCTCCAACATTCTACTGTCGCATCTTGTAAATATCCCATCTTATTATTTCTGTCGTTCAACAAAATTCTGCCAAATTGCTTCCTCAAGAAAACTGTGTCACAAGAAATACATTGAATTCCCAATCAATACAGTCTGTCTTTCTAAGACGGGATCTACAAACTGAGGTCAAGAACAACTCAGCCTGATAGAGACAGCAAGTGTTTTCAGCTGCAGGAAGTCTTATTCAGTGATCCTTTCCAAATCGTTACGGTTTTGAAACAGAAAGGCCGGTCTACCTTTTGAAATACTGTATGATAGGTTTTGGATGACATTTGCCTTAAAACATAGCTGAGGTGTTACCAGTTAATTATTGTAATTTTCATATGTGTGATAAGGAGCTCCAACGGCAGCCAGCTTAAGAGAGCCTGCAGTGCATAAAATTAACATAACTCACTGTGTTCCCTGAAAAGTTTAGCCTAGGTGAACATGTTGCAATTATTACATTTTCTAAAAGAAGGTTCCAGCCTGATGTTGTTGGAGGGCTAAACTCATGCTATGCTATTGTTTCTTTCCTTTTTCATGTATTTCTTCTAGCTCTTTATCTGATTACCATCCGGCAAACAGCTGACGCTAAGAGGCTGCAGAGGGCTGAAGAGCTCCTGTCTGCTGTTTGCCTTCAGCTTGAAGCTATTTGAGTGGCTTCCTAACTCAGAGATAAAAAGAGAAGCTCATAGGCACAACTGTGTTTTAATCCAGGCTGCAAAGAAACTTGCTCCGTTTTTGCATTTTATTTCTATCATCTGAACTCTTTGCTAACCTTATTTTCAACTTTTTGGGTTTTTTTATAACATCCAGGCTGCTTCAACTTTCAAGGTTTCTCATCTTCCTTTTTGTGTTTCTTTTTACATGAATTTGTAAATTGATGGTAAATGTTTATTTGTTTGGGGTTTTTTAATGATATTGGGGAGGGGGTTACAATATTAATAGTGATTTATGAGACCTAATTAATACAACAACCTCAATGAATGCAAAATATTATTGTTTGGTGGTTGTTTTTTTCTTTTTTCCTGTTGTGGTTCTGCGTGAGGAAAAGTAGATCAATCTTCTAGGTTTTGGAGGGGGCGGTGGGTTTGTGCCGTAAGTGCTGTCGTGCTGTGTGTTGTGCTGACAGGTTAGGCGAATTTCAGATCCTGGCCTGTCTTCCGATTTTACTCATACCTTCCTGCCATGGAACCGCTTATATGGGTGCACGTGTGCGTCTGTGTAAGGTGAAGGGGATTTGGATCCTTCTTACCCTTTGGTCACCTAGAGCTTTACTGGGAACCTTTTGAAGTCATGGGCTCTTCCCTTCGTCTCTGCTGTGATCTGGGTCAGGCCCGTTAGATTTATGTTACTGGGTATTGTAGCAAGCCGTTATTTGGCAGTTCTATTTTGCGTTGCTATAGAGCATGTGGTACTAATCAGTGCTAGGAGATTACTTTGAGATGTTTCAATATATGTATTTTGGGACCTGATTCCAATCACACTTACACTGAATTTTACAATGGGTAAATCAGTTGATTTTGTTGAACTTATTCCTACTACACGTCGGGGTAGATGAGGTCAGAATCGGTCCTGCTCAAAGCATTCATCCACACTTGTTGCTTGCTGCTTTCAGGATCTCCTCTTGCTTTAGTAGTCTGGTGTTATTTCACAGTGCAGACTTAAAACACTACCAAACCTAAGAAGCAGTATATATTTATTTTTTTTAAGGGGGGATTTTTTGTTTGTTTTGTTGCTGAATTATTGTAATGTGCTTGATTTAAGTTGTCACATACAGGTGACAAGTAATGCAGGTCCAGCCCCTAGTCTGATCTGTTTCATGTGTTCTTGCTCTCCTTTTCTGCCAGAGGAAATTCCATCTCTTGCCTGCCTTCATGTGGTGCTGATAAAGCTCTTCCTGTACAGTAGAATTCCTGTTTTCCTTTAAGCAACAGCAGGGTATTGGGAATGATCAGGAAAGGGGAGGAGGACAGGAGGAGAATACACTCAACAAAGTAGCACTAAACTGTAACATTAAGTTTTCCTCACTTATCCTTTCAAACAGCAGCTCCTCACGCCGGGAAAGCCAATACTCAATAAATTAGAAAGCTTGCGTGAATTATGTGACTAAAGTACAGTAGCTGAGGTCTTACTTAGCCAGGTTTTGCAAACTTCGTCTGTCTGTCTTCTGCGTTCCCTTTTGTCGTGTTTTATGCATAGTAATGTAGAAAGAATTACATAAAAATCACTATACATGTTATTTTATATAATCACCTGGTGGTTATTCTTGACAATACTTGTAAGTGAACTGTTAGAGTGATACATCTAGAAAGTCTTTTGAAATGTGTCACATCAAGGTGGTGATGGGGGGTGAGGAAGCATCTTTCCTGGTATATAACGTCTTTCAGAGAAAGCTTGCTTTTTCCCCTCACAACTTTGCATTTACTTCAAGTTTTTCCAGCATTCAAATGGGTGAGAGAGAGGGTAGGGTGTGAGGACATGCTCCTCTCCTGTGCACGTTCTCCTCTACTTCTTGAAACAGTTTCCCTCCTCGTCCTCTCCCCTCCCATCCCTAGTCAGTCTGGAAAATAAAGTGTGGGGAGATAGTTTGCATACCAACTGTCCTGAACCTAATGGGAACGCCTAGTATCATAAACTGCAGGTTGATGCTCTCCCCCTGCTCATTTAGAAACTTTTTTTTTTTTCTCCCCTGCAGTACTATTCAAACAATTAAATCCAGACAACTCTTTGGAAAGTTTAAAAAAAAAAATTAAAAAAAAAATCTGCCCTTTATTTTACCAAGTAAATCTTTGTACCTCCTCTGCTTGTCTTTGCTGAAGAATTATTACACTGTGCAAACAGTATTGGTGTTTGGCACATTTCACAAATGCTAATGTGTATACTTTTCCCCCCCCTCCTCCCCTCTTCTCCCGGTTTTCTTTCTGTTCTTCATTTGCTATTGGAATGGGAACTGTGGAAAAAATTCCTTGGCACTCTGACACCAGAATCCTTCATCTTGGAGAGACCACGATGATGCAACCTCAACGCACTCGGCAGGCACACCGGGGCCCTCCAGTGGGGGCCACGCTTCCCAGAGTGGAGACAACAGCAGCGAGCAAGGTAAAAGGTCAAACTTTTTCCCTCCGCAAAGTAGGCATGACTAAAATAACTCCAGCTTTTTTTATTATATCAGTACATCTGCCTTAGAGTAAACATGGAGTGGCAGACTTGCAGTATAATCAGCTGTAACTTAGGGAGACGGTATTTCCTTTTCCTAACCCACTTAGCTGCATTTTATTATTATTTCAAAGCGAAATATCTAATCTTCAAACAAGCTTTGTAATAACAATTGATTAGTTCTGCCAATTCCTTTACAAATTTGGTTATCTACAGTTTATTTTTGTGTGGTGTAAGTAAATATAATGACAGACATACTCTCCAGCTGTGATGCAGTTGCTTGAGCTGGGTTATAGATGGAGAATTTAACCTGTAGTTTTAGCTGGGAAAGGGACTCTGATATGAAGTTATGAAGCTGCTAAATTATGTAAAGTAGGAGCAACACCTGAATTGGATGGAAAAATGTTTCTTGCAATGTTTGCTTGTACAGACTTGTTTCTGAAAATCTGAATTCAGATTCGTAAATAGAGGTGTACCTGAACTGCAAAACCTCTGCTGGATCTGTACAGTGAAGCCTTCTCCAGGGTTCAGGAGGTCTGATTATTATTTCAGGGGGGTTTTGTTTTATTTCCTACTGCATTGCACCTTGTGTGTGGTCATCTACATCCATGCTGAGCGAGTGTCAAAGGCTGTCATTCTGATATGATAGTGTTTTACACTTGCTCATTAGCAGTATAAGTGACTCCAGAAGGTATGAGAGTCAAGCCTCCGGTGCTAGAAGTTGGGTAAAGGTGGTCCACTGTATCTCTTGGATCTTGACTCAGGATTGATTTTTTTTTTTTTAAGACCAAAGCTTAAGGTGGGCTCCGTTCTTGTTTTTCTTCGTAAGCATGGTAAGCCTCAGCTAGCGAGTGAGACATTACCTTTATGAGGTCTTATGATATACTCCCTCCATCTCGTCATCCGCAGCATTTTGCCACTGCATTTCTCCTGCGTGGGGGTTACCCATAGCCACCAGAGCCACCTGACAGGTCGGCCATCCAACTAGCCATGAAGGATGCCAAAACTGGAGAGGGGAGCGGCCTTCAGGGCTAGAGCTGCTGTGACTAGCCTCGCCCTGCGGCTGCTTCCCACCATATTTGCCACGCTTAGGCGGCGGAGCAGATATGTGATTTCACGTCTCTCACGTGGCCCACTGCTTGGCACAGAGCTAGATCCCCTCGTCTGTCTCACGATCTGGTGCCGTACGCGTTGCAATGCTAGGAACTTGCAAAGTTTGCTTCTGGTGGAGCGGTTTGGGTTTGTCTCCTATTTGTATGAATTGTTTATACATTTGTAATCTTGCTGCTGATAGAAAGCAGCCATGGCACAGGGTGTGATCCAATGCCAACATGAGTCACGCGGGATTTTTTTCCTGTGTGGTTGGATTGGAGCTGTACGAGGCCCAGCGTGAACTATTACAGCTTCAGCAGCTAATGAAAGGGAGAGCTTGACTGCTAAGCAGCAAATCGGTGTTACGTCTATTAGCTGGCCATAGACTTTACTGTTGATCAAATGTTTGCATTGTATATTGTGGCTATGATGCTTGCTGTAGCAGATGATCATTTGCACACTTAAAAATGATTCCTCTGAAACATCTGCTGCAGTGTGTTCATTCCGCCCCTAGGTAAGAAACTTCCTCACCCTCGTATCTCCACCCGGCCCCAGCAACTCCTTAGAAATTAGAAGGGTTTCTTTGAGCCATGCTTGGTGTAAAGAAATCCTTTGTATCGACGTTCAGGGATCTTGCATTTCACTGTGCAATCTCCGATCCCTTGTCATGTAGCTCGGGGTGCTTGAGGAATATGGCTAAGCCAAAGAAAAAGTGGTTGATGATAACTACAGCAGCTTCCCACTGGAGACTGAGGTTTCTAGTAATATATATGATTTAAACAAACCTATTAGACTCATTTCTGCAGAAGGGGAGCAACCGCTGAAGGGCCAAATCAGTCACTAGTGCTGCCCAGTGTAGCAGGGTAAAACATCACCAGTACGCTTCCCTTTGTGCTCAGTTGGGCCTTTTAAAGGGAAGCAGTCGTCCAGTGGCAAATCAGCATTCCACTCAGCTGCTGGCAGCTGAAAGATGTATGATCCTACAGCACCAGCAAAATTCCCATTGGAGACAGCTTTGGATTGCTCTCCCCCTCTCAACCCTGGGAAAGACTAAAGAGAGGGAGGCCTGTATTGAATTTTCCTTAAGCTTCCTCGAGGGGGGTGGGGTTTACTTTATAACTCATGAACTGGCAATGAGGCGGTCTCAGGCAATGACAAGATGGGTAGATGCCCTATTGAGCTATTCTGGTGCAGCTACTTATTTAGGTTGACTTGGTTTCCCTACACTTTTGTCAAGACCTTCTTCAAATGCTGTTTCAAGTATTCCACTTGCCCCAAAGGATTTCTTGGAAATGGGAGCTCATTAGAGAGTCTTGGGTTACATTAGCAACCTATGGTCTCCCCACTGATGCCTGGTGGCAGCAGAGATTGATTCAAACTAGAGTTGGTCTCTTCTGGCTCTTGGGATCACTTTTTCCAGGGGTCTCTGCTTTTGTCTTAAGTCTATGATATGCAGTTTGTGATTTATTTTTTTTTTTTTAGTTTTTTTTCGGGCCGGGGGTGGAGGGCGGAGATGGAAAGGAGTTAGGTAAACGATGGCACTATTTTTGCAGACTTTCTCTGTGTGAGGTAGATCCATTTATTACATAGAAGAATCCATCTGTAATTCTTAACATTAGAACCAAAAAAGCTGTAGGCATTTTGGTTGTTTACGGAGGACGGTCTCTCTATGACAGCGCATGACTGCCCTTTGGCATCTAAAGGGTTAATCTAGTCAGTGTTGTGTTTGATATTATTAGAAACATGCTGGCGTTGAAAGAGTTAAGGAAAGGGCCTTCAGGCAATAAATGTTGAAAGATTATCCTAATTTTATTAGTGGTGAGTGTCTATGTTGTTCTTAACATGTCACCTCACTTGTTCAACAGAAAACTAAGCTATACAACATATTGATCACCTAGCAAACCGAAGTACTAGTGACCTGTAATCTACCAAGCACTTATTGACTTTACCCAAGTTCAGATCCACAAATGCAGATTAATGCTGTATAATACTGTTTTAGAGATTAGTAATTATGTAGTAAGTCTGATCAACTTTCCGCCTGCCCTGGAAAGAGAAAGAGTTAAACATATACAATAATAAAAAATAAAACATTCTAAACATCTTACAAAGGAGAAAAAGGAGAAGCTGATTTAATGGTCTAATGAGGCCATCTTCCAGAGACTTGTTTTGTGTAGGGCTTGCTTTGACCTTTCGCTTTGCTCAGGAGCCCAACGCTTCATTTTTCACATTCTTGCAATTACGTTAACGCTTCAAGCATTTCTGACTCCAAGTCAGCTAGCAACACCAGGCATAACTCAACACTGTGAGTTTTTCTCCTCTCTGTAGATTCATTAACAGGTCACTGGGGTCCCAACTGAAATTTAAAACTGACTGGTTCTGTTGGGTTAGCTGAGTTATAGCAAGGGAGATGGCAGGAAAGGGGCTGAGAGAAGGGGAGGGGAGAGAGAAGACCCTGGGGTTTTTGCCAGGGAATGTATGTGTAAAAACCCTAAGCGGAAGATTAAAAGGTGTGTGTAGCTTTATCATCCACCCTTTTCTTTGGAGGGTGAAAAACACATCTGAAAATCTTCTGGGGTATTGTGTTTTCCTTATTCTTTGTGAAACAAAGTGAAAACGGCCACTGCCTTTACATACAAGGCTAAATGACTTCTAGAATTCAGCATCCGTTTGTACCACAGTGATGGATATGATGGTCCCAGACTTTAATTCCTATTTAATCTCTTTATGGGATATTTCAAATAATGAATATGGCAGATTATGCATGAAAAGTGGGAAATAAATCTTTTTAAGGTTTAAAAACATGTGGTCTACAGGAAAGCACCAGGGAATAGTTTCAGTTTCATATTTTATGATACCAGGATTGTATACCTGATTTGTCATATGCTTAGTTCAGTCCTTTAAGGGGTCTGATCCAGCCAAGTCAGATGGAGGCTGTGTTTCCTCAGGACCTTTCAGGAAGTTCAGCATCTCTTTAGGATTAGGCCTGGGGTGATAAACTTGACTATAAATGAGAAGCCAGAGACAAAAAACTTCTTCTAGGTTACACAGCAGTAAAAATAATAAATGGGCATCACATCCACTTTGCCTTACCCATGTGAGTAGTTCATCGGTGTGTGGTTTTTTGGTTTGGTGTTTTTTTTGATGGAACTACTTGTGCTGAATGAAGAAGGCCTGCCCCTTTATAAATAATATCTGAGGCTACTCTCTAGGGCAACATCTTAAAGTAGTTTTGAAATGCTTTTGTGACAGCTTGATGTTTGCCCCGCAATAGCTTTCTGTGGCAAAGACTTATCATCTGGTTCGGGGCAAAGTCAACTAAGAAGTTAACTGAAATTATGTCTTCATCCCAGGTTATGTCTCTGGGTTGATGCCTGTTGGAAAAATTAGGTAGTCTATTTCTTATTCATTATATACCATCTTGTAATCCTGATGGTATACAAATTAAATTTGTTTACAAAACTAGGTGATAATGCCCAAAGGCCTGTCCTAGTATCGAATCTCTACTGAAACTACAGGAAGCTTTGAACTAAACTCCAATAGGCAGAAAAAGGAGAGGGATATGTTGTTGTTAATAATAATAACAAAAAAAACCCCAACAACAAAACCAACACCAACACATTCATGCAAAGTCCTTGGAATTTTAATATGCAAAAACTAATGCTAAAACTTCTTTTTCCTAGTGCTGTATATGTATAGGTAAGCCTGCTGAGGCTAGTACGCCTATTCATCACAAGGATTCAGAACATATTTATATTCCTCTGTATTTTTACCTATAAAGCTATAGGGTATGGTTTTATTGGAAGAGAGCTGTCTTTTCTAAGAAAGGAAATTCCTAATAGAAAGGCTCAAACATCCAGACTGTGAAAAATCAAACTTGCTAATAAATAATGCTTCACTGGAGATGCATTATTTCAGAAGGCACAGCTCTCATAAAGGTGAACTGTATGAAGTATGAAAAACTCTTAAAGAACAATGACTTTTTTCAGCTGAGGAAGATACAGGAAGAGAGTAGCCCTTATTAATTCATCTTTTCCTTTCAAGTTTGAGGGGCCCGTCCTTGTGTTGATATGTATGAGTAATTCCCATTAATGGTGATGGGAGTTACGCATGTGCACTGACAGAAGAATAGACCCCTTAGTGTTCAAAGCACATGAAATTTACATTTTTTCCATTGCTGTAATTGAGATGTTGACAAATTGGAGAATATTGATGAGCCTTTGTTTTAAGTATTTCTTGCCAAGTTTGCTTTATTTTTTCATGGTTTGAACAATGGTGTGGCTTCAGCAGCAATGAATAATAAGGGTAGAGTAAAGATAACTTTGTATTTCAATATTTTGATGTGCCAATATGAAATAAATTGTCTTAGGCAAATGGAATATGCTGTTTTAATCATTAGCTATGCATGAAAGAAAAATTGATGTTGACATCTTTGCTGTAAAATCGTTGTAATGGGGCCTTCCTTACAATTCATTTTTGTAAAATTCATTTTGTACATTTTGCAGCAATTGAACAATCCCTGCACTGTGAATAGGCAGAATTCCCAGAAATACTGAGACAGTTGGCCCAGTAACTGCTGAGCTCACACTGCACACCACATGCACATTAACCATAATGATGCCAGAACCAGCTTAGCTAAATATAGTCACATTTTAGTATCCTCCCATCCTTTCTTTTCTTTCCATCTATTGCGTGAACAAATACATCTTTTTGCAGTTTTTGTTCGATTGCTGGAGTCAGGGAACATTTATGTCCCTACCCACTATTCAATAAGTAGCATTAAAATTTCATAGTGAAGCAAAGATTCACTACACAGTTTTCTAATAATCAGGCTGGTGGCAACTGCAGATTCCTCACCTTTTATTAAATTAAAGCTTAGAATGGGGGTGGGGTGTATTTAAAACATTATACTTGTACTTAAGATTCTCACCTCACTCTTAGCTTTTAATCCACATAGGTTTTACATTTAGATATAGACAAAAATCTATACATGCATTAGAAAACATATACTTGCGTATTTGAAGTATGTTGTGCTGGGGTTTCAAATGCAGCCTAGGAAAACTCTGTCAATGGAATGTTTTCCTAGTGGCAGTAATCTCTTTAAAATAACCCTAAATACAATATGACAGATGCCATCTGGAATAATCTTTTGCTAGTTGCTTTTAACTTTTATTTTTTCCTACAGCTAAGTTCATCTAAAACTGGTCACTTACTGTTATGGTAAACACGGTGAACTCTTTCCTCCCTTTTGTATGTGAATGTTCAGAGAAAGTAACTAAACAATTCTACTTAAGAGATTGTTACGGGGGGGAGTTTTGTCTCTGACTTCATGTTTCTGTGTGTTTTTAAACAGATCTATGCATATATGTGCATGTGCATATATATTTGTATTTCAAAATGAAAAAGGTAAGATTCCCCCTCAGGCCATTCTTTCCATCTCTGATCCTACACAGCCTAACCCAATTTGCCTCCAAATGTTAGATAACATCCCATTTGCTAAATTATAATTGTATGTTTGTTACAATATTAATGGTTTCATAATGCAACACATTCAAACATACAGTAGCAAGTGCTTAAATGTCTTCCTGTGTTGTCGCAGACTGACTAATTTCTTCCTATACATGCCAACTTATTTGAAAGATCTAGTGTTGGAATCTCTGGATTTTTTTTTTTTAACTTAGTCGTGTAAAGGGATGTCTCCTGATGCCTGTTAGAGTTTAATTTAGAGTAGTAATTAAACTTGAATACTGCCTCATAAACAAAAGATAAACAATAAACCAGCCACGTTCCCTGCTGTTTCATAGCTTTCTTTCCCAGATGTTTTAGCCTGATAATTTTTACATAGTGAACTACCTAGCACGGAGTGCCATGGACAGAGGTCAAAGCCTGGTTCTTTGTAACGGGTTTTTCAAAACTTTTTGTTAATTAAATACTACAGCATTTTCCTTTGTGTAGCTGATAAAATTGTCAGATACTGAAGGGCACTCATTAATTGACTTTTTAATTCTCTCCCTCTTGTTTAACAAGACGGCACTAATTTAAAAAAAACCCATAAACTTTCTTTTAACTGTTGATGACCAAGGAACGTCGCTATTTCTTAATATTAGGGTGCCTGGGCAGTACATTAGAATCTTAAAAAAAAAAAAAAAATAAAAACGCCCCAGCAGAAGCTGCTCTCCATGTTGATCCTAAGCGACTAAGGAAATGTTCACAGTGGCAGGCTTTTAATTTTTCAAACAGCTCCTCAGGCTGCCGGGTCTTCTGTGTCCATCGCTGGACCGCTCCTCTGTCAGCCATGATCTTTCTAATTGCCAGGTCCTGGTAGGCCGCTCGGCTGCAGAAGCCATGTTATTTTCACTGGGTGGGGTAATTACTGAAAGCTGAGAATAGCTGCACTAAAGACACAGGGATACTTTCATGATCCCATTAGCATAAGAGTGGGTAAATTATTCATGCCAAGTGAGGATTCTATGGGGAAAAGTATAGTTAATGCACATAGTTTTTAAATGTATCCCTTTCTGCTCTGAGACTAAATTCTTGTTGGATTCAGTTCTCAGACATTTACGGGAAAGCTCTAGTGGCATGTTAGACGCAGTTCATCTCTCTCTGTTTGCAGCGCTCTCAATAGAGACCATCTGGCAAAGATCCAAAAGGTGATTAAACAAAATGATCAGCTCTTGTTGCTGTGTTACATGTCCAATACTCTGGATTAAAAAACATGACCCACAACAGTCAGCTAACATCATTTTTTTTTTTTTTTCCCCCTCTCTCCCCTTCCCCTGTAAGAATTCAGATGGTCCACAAATGTCTATGCCATCTTTGTGTCCTTATGGCCCATAATCATGAACAGGTTGTGCAAATGGCTCTTTCTGTAACACGGTCTGTTCCAGCAGCATAGAAACATTTCATATTAATTGGGTCAGTCTAATGTTCATAATGACATGGGGAAAAATTACCCAAATGTGTTCTTATAGTAAACACTTAAAATGTGCCTTTCTCCTATTAGAAAGTGAAATTTGACATCAGGCTCATGTGGCTGATTTATTTTTTAAGACGGAAGAAAATCAAAGCATGACACTGTCATGTGCTGAAAATAGTTTAAAGCCCCTTCTAACCAAACAAAAAAAAAAAGAGAGGGGGAAATGGGCTGTGGTTTAACACCACAATCAGGGATGAATTTACAGTGCTATTCAGAAGAGTACTCCTTTATCATAAACAAGCTGATAATCACACTGAATCTAACTCCCAATTAGCTCTTTCTTCGCTCACAGAGATCAGCGTACATGTCCTCCTTAAGCCGTGATATGTTGCTGTTGAGTCAGACAGAACATTTGTATACCTTATGTCATATTCAGAATTTAAGGATTAACACGATATATTTACCAGAAAACCCAGCTAATCGGCAAGGTAATTTTTCAAACCAATCACTTCAATGCCTGAGTTAAGGTAAAAATGCCAAGACTGTGAATAGGGGACATATGTATCTTATCTTTTGGGGGTTGCACCAAATGCCAAGTACTAGCGTAAATTCAACAGAAACCAGACATTGTTGGAAAGTAATTAAAGAAATATTGAAATTAAACCTACCATATGAGTGAAATATTTGCAGGCCCACTTTGTTGCATGCATAACAATTTGCATGGAATCGCACAGTGCTTCTTTCTCTTTTACCTCTCGAGTTGTACTTTGTCAAATGCGACAGAGGAATCACCTCTGTGTATTCAGCCATCGCATCAGTGGGATCTTCTTCATGCTGAGGATGTTTACAGTCCAAAATCAGTAGGTTTACTTAGAGAAGAAATTTATTTATTGGGGGGGGAGAGGGAAATAGAGAAAATCTGAAGCCTCCAGACCTATGCCAAGAAAAATCAAATTTCAGTTTTGAAAGCTTAAAAGATCCGCTGAGGCTGTCAGCTCTCCTTACTGCGCAAGGTGAAAGCAGTAGGTAAAAGGCAGAGACATGGCCCGAGTGCTCGGGGAGGGGAGGGCAGGCTCCCCGAGCGCCAGCGCAGCCTGGCAGATGAAAGGGACCCACATAGCCTTGGGGGGCTTAAGGCTATTACAGGGCAACTCATGCTCTGTTATCATGCTGATTTTCAATTGATTTTTGGCTGTACAGTACTTGTTGAAGGCCATCTAGAGCATCAAACACTGCATTATGGCACTACACATTGTAATACGTAGGCCTTTTGTCTTATCGTTTTTACTTCGCCTGAGAAGAGGAGTGCTGCCCACTCCGTGGTTGCTCCAGCTTCTATATCTGGGGAAGTAGGACAGGTGAAGGAAATTTGACAGCAGTCTTTAGTTGGCTCTAAACGTGGTTTGACGCATTTGTTTGTAGTTCTGAATTTTCAAGCCAATCTGGCTTCAAATAGCTGTAAAACATTGCTTTTAATTTATAAAATTACTTCTCATTTAAGTAACTGATCACAGGGTGCTAATAAACCCAGGTCTGGTGTCTAAATATCTTTCCTTCTTTCTCAAGCTGCTTGTATGATTCCTTTAAGTAATTGGTACTAGAGGTTGTTAAAGTTGGAGCTGAGGTTGCGGGAAGACTTTTATAGGCTGAAGTAAGTAATTTCTCCTATTTTCTACTTTCTTTCTTCATTTAAACTATTGTATTACTGAGGTAGGTTTTTCATTCACTAAAAATCAAGCCATCTGCATGTAAGTCTTTATAAGCTGAGGATTTTTAAAATCAATGAGTGCCTATATATTTAGGATATCATCTTCAAATAATTACTTACAATCTTAACCAGTGACTTCTATCGGCTTGTGTAAGTCTTTGTGTGTGCAGTAGATGACGTGAATGAATATTTAAAAATGTTTACAAGAATAAAGATGTACATATGAAAACACATGTAGAAACTTAGACTTGCAACTTTCTAGTGCTATGGGAACTATCAGAAAGCAGTGTAGTCATAAGGATAGGATGATACCAGGAAACAGTGGCAGCCACCTTAACTACCCTGCTAGCTGCAGGTGTGATCCAAATAACAGGTATGGTCACTGGGAAGACATCTGTTATTTCGGTGGCCTGTCTGTAGCTCCTCAGTTTGCTGCCATGAGGTAAGGATATGGCTGTCTACCCAGCTGCAGAACTAGCTGCAGAACAGGATCCAATAGGACCTCCTGTAAGTTATGTGGCCCCTCTGACATGTGTTCTTCCCCACCATTACAATGGGCACAAAAGTACTTAGATGTTGCGTGAATGTTATGAAATGGTCATTCGTTGTCAGCGGACTGCTCTGATATTGCAGGAATGCAGGGCTATGTAGAAAATTCAAGTGCGTTCTTGTGTTGGCCTCCCTGAATTTCAGAAAAGAAGCACTGGTTATCCTGCATTTGTAAATTGTAGTGCTAATTTTAACACTTCCTCTTTTTTCAACAGAGGTGAAAAAAGGTGAATGAAATAGCCCTGGTCTTTAACTTCGTATTGTTTTTAATTAATAAAACTTACGAAGTGAGAAATAAAAGATGACATAGATCACATCACCAGTTCTTTAGTGATATTTGCATAAAGATGAGAAGTCTAAAGTGATGTTTTCAGTGTTTAAAAAGTTGTTGTATCACTATATATGTGTATTCCTTGTCTAGTCTTGTTTTTTGTTTTTTCTCTCCCCCTGAACAAGCATAGTAAATATAAACCAAGGAAAACTTGATTCTGTGTTCATATTTTGGTGTTAGACATCCAAGGGTAATGTTGGCTTAGAACAAGATTTTGCAATGCATTGGGTTTTTGTCTGTCTTTCCGACCCCACCCCCGCCCTAGGATTTCCTTAGTACTCTAGAGCCGTAGAACAGGTTGTGATGTTTAGTGACCTTGCACATCAGTAGTTCTGTCTTTTAAACACAGGCATTGATTTTTCTCATCCTGGCATGAGAAGATCTAGCAAACCCCCTGCTCTGCTGCCTAAGAGTTTTCAGCATGTACACAGGCAATGGTGGCTAAGAATGAAAGCTTAGGGCATCAGAACTGGCAGCAGTATCAGCAACAGTCTGCTTCATATTTAGAGGTTTTTCGTTAACTATGAAATGCGGCGTATCTGTTTTGCTGGGGGGGAGAATTTATAATATTTTGTGTAACTATTTTACTGTTGTTGATTACTGCTTTTAGTCTTAATAAACATATCAATCTAGATTTAGTAGCTTGGGTTTCTACAGAACTTAGAATAACACTTTAAAACGCACTGACTAGGTGTTTTGATCATAGTTTAGTACTCGTGAAAGATCTGTCATTCGTTTGTTGGGTCAGTGGTGGACTGTCCAGAGAAGGTTTAAAGGGTGGAGGCAGGAATCGGTTAAAAGCAGTTCTTCCTCCTCAGAGGAGAGAAGAGGAAGAGACAATTCGCATAAGATCCTGATCCTTCTTTTGCGGAATCAGTAGCAATAACAGGGGCACTTCTGCTTTCAGATGTGCAAGGTTTGTGTCAAACCCATCCATATAAATGAAAGCAAAGCATGATTCTCTTATCTTAAAAAACAAACACACACAAAAATTTTCATTTTTTGACAATTCCCATAGAAACTACTGCATTAAGATACGTAGGCGCTACAAAAAGACAGCCATAAAGGTCTAATACTTCCTAACATTTCTGAACAAAATTTCGTCATGCCTTACATTTTAGAGGATAAATAATAATAAAGATCAGCTTTTTTTATTTGCACGGGAAAGTTTTGAATCACTTTCTTCCTCTGGTGGTTTTTAAATGTAAAAGTGAGCTTCAGAGAGAAATAAATCTGTGCTTTCAGTTTGGTTCATTTCTTGAAATACCAACACTTTTCCAAATGTGTTGGAGAGCATAAACTTATGCAGTAAACTCAACATTACTTTTAAGGAATTTGACTGCTGCTGTTTGATTGCACTCAATATAGTGATTCACCTCGTGTGCAGGTACGTGTGGCATTCGAGGAAGTAAATGGTTCTTCGTTTCCTGCTGTTACATATGGGTAGCTTATAAGTGACAGCCCCAAAGCTTGGCTGTGTTTGGGTTATTTGTGAAGCCACCTTTACCCCGGCATACAGAGCACACACAGGGAAATGATTTGGTGGCAGAGTTGGCACGATGGCCCTGGTGCCCTTGTTCCTACCTACAGCTGGGGTGGCGAGCATAGGAAAGAGCAAGACAAAGTGGTTTCCCTGTGCTCCACTGGCTTCCCAGCTGCTCTGGGTCTGAAGTCCATTGCTAACTCCAGATGCTCAAACTTGCACTGAGTGCTACCCTAGACTTCTGGCCGCATAACTTGTGGAAAGAGCTCAAATTATTTTATGGATGGTTACCTTTGTACACCCTTGGCACTATACATTCCTCATGCACAGGCTAGGATTGGGCTCTCCTGCTTTCTTGTGTAAACAGAGCATTTGCTATAACTGACAGGGATTGGTGGTGCAGCCGTGAAAGTGAGAGAGGGGAATTCAGCAAATTCTCTATTAAGATGTGATTTGTACCATGAAATTTTTTGACAACCCCGGCATTTAATTCTTAAATAAGAGCACTCTTTTCCTTATAATCTTGCATTATGCCCACCAGCTTATTGTGGCTACACTTGTTTAAGCAATTACATTTGTTTTAAACTTTCCTTGGGCCTCTCCGCATGCAGCTGTAAGTTGGTCATACCTAGATTTAAGGCAGTCCCTGGTTGCAGAGAGTTCAGCAGAAGTGAATATGACAAATACATGCATAGAATTTTATCGCAGGACTTGGTGCTAAGGTTTTAAATTATTTAGGAGCGTAAAATTCAGAAATTTGCATGAACTCCCTGTCTAATTTTACACTCCTGCCTAAAGAGGATGGAACATCGCTTGAACAGCACAAATGAGATTTTTTTTTTTTTCATCCTGGAGCTTCCTTCCTGATTCCTCCCACCTCAGATTTACCACTTACTGACGGTTCTCTATTTCGTGGGACTCCCAACCCCATACATCTGTTAAAGGGGATAGTTCAGGATGAACACAGCCTCCTACTCAGTAGGACCGCAGTGTTCTCTTAGCTCCTACTAGATGCTTGAACAAGCAGAGGGCTTAAGTGAAATCCTTCAGCTGAGCCAAAATCTGTTCTTATTTAGGGACTAATCCAAAGCCTGTTAAATCAACAGAAAGATTTTGGTTGACTTCAGTGAGCTTTGGATCAGGCCCTTCCTTGCTAATACATCTGAAATCAATGGAGCTACGTTGGGCTTCTGCCAGTAAAAAAAAAGGGAGAGGGATTGTCCTTCTGCTTTCTTTGTACAGTACCTAACACACTGAGGTCCTGGTGCTCAAACAATGCTCCCAAACGCTTCATTGAGACAACAGTAATTTTGGCCTGATTGCATTGGTTGGTGTTCATGGACTCCCAGTCAGCTGGGTAAGTAATTCAGTTGTTTAAAACAGCCATGTACGTTGTGCATCCACCTTGTGCCCACGCATTGTTTTGGTCCTCTAATGTTTTATCAAGAATTCTCTTGCAAAAAGTAAAAAGGGAGGGTGACAACTTTTATATCAGGATATTTATTTTTCGTATTTCTGTGCTATCAGATTGTAAAGAAAGCTGTTTTGAATGAAAAATACTCAGTCCATAGAACATGTAAAACCCAATGAGTGTAACTTTTACTGTCAGTTTGCTGCCTTGAGAAAATTACTAAAGCCCCATGTCTTTTCTACAGTAAAAGGCTGTCACCTTTTTATTATTTCTTTATTACTGCATTTTCTTTTTATTTTATTAAACTGAAGTCCAAATTATAATTTACCACTTGTTAAAGATTTTAATGTAATAATTAACATTGTAGAAACGGCAAATATTTTTAGGCAAGAAATGGCAATGGATGAAAGGATCCAATATGTGCATCAGCATAGATCTTCCATTTTCAGAAGTGCCTGCGACAACCAAATTAGGACCTCAGTCTGGCAAAGACTCGTACATTGCTTAACTCTCTCTATTGCAGGTCCTGTTATTGAAATAGAGGCCCACACTAGGGTTAATATTGACCACCTCAGCTTTTGTAGGATTTGTGCTTGAATGATGAAATACCAGGTACAAGGAAGAAGATAGTTCATACCAATGTGAATAACCCACCTGAAAGTCATTCTAGGAACTGTGTTCTCGGTCAGAATTTCAGCTGTGTAATACATAGGAATATGACAAGTTCCTTAACAAAAACTAATAAACAGAAAACTTCCTAATTATGTTTTCAATTGACACTTTCATTCTGGTCCTAAACTACAAATATTTTCCTTAACAAGAAAGCTGCTAGGTTTTGTTTGTTGTAACTTATTAGACTTTTGATTAGATTTCATGTGCTTCTGAGTCCTTGCACTTAAGGTTCATTTTGTGCAAAATATCTATCACCCTGTGAAAGTGTCTTTGAGTAAGAAAAAATTCCTGATTCATGACACTTTTAATTTTTTTTTGTGTGTGGTAAATTTAGATGTGTCTTTCCAGGTGAGTAGCATTAGACTGAATTAATTCCTTGCTTTAATAGTCTTATTTTTCTTCAACAGTGTTTTCTCCATTTTGTGTAAAATTGTAGATTCCATGAGTTTAAAGTATTACAAAATCAAATTTTGATTTAGAGGCTACTGAAAAGCTTAATGCATACAGATGTCTTTCATTTCAGGGAAATGGGGATAGGCTGATCTGTGCTAGCATCTCAGCTGACTTACAGTTTTGGGTTTTCTACCCTTTTCATGTGCGAGTATTTAAAAAGAGAAAGATGATTGCAGCACTCGTACTTCAGTCCGAGGGAGAAGTAACAATGCAGTTTTCCAGTTACAAAAGACATAACAAAGACTACCGTATTAGCGTTGAATGTTTCTTAGATTTTAATTACTTATAGATTTTACTGTTTTCTTTTGCTGTGTTGAAGGGACCATATCTGAACTTCACAAACTTACTTTAGTGACTAGAGTCAGACATAGTTGATAGCGAACCACTGCGTATGGGCCCGTCGTCTTCTTTCCGTTTGTTTTTTCTGTCTCAGAATAATGAAATTCATCCTACTTTATCCATTTCTAGAAAATCTTCTGTAGTGCATGCTGCAATGATAGATGAAGCACTTTCACTTAGCTGTGAATTGGTTATCCTAATTACTTCCCTGAGTTAGATATTATTAGCAGTTCATATTCCCAGCTTTGAGTGTAGTTTGGCATAAAGTTCTGTCTATGAGTGAGGTTTTATGAAAGAAGGGCTTTATTGATTTTTTTTTTTTTTTTTTTTTTTTAAGATCTTTCATTCATTCTATTGATTTATAACTCAGGCTCAACTACAGATTTGGCCCTTTTTTGTTGTTTTCTTTTCTCTTCTGAATCTGAATTTGGGCAGGAATATGTTTCATATAGTCAGGCCTTTCTAATCTGGTAATTCATCAGTGACATTCAGGGTTTGGTTTCAAACCCCTCTCTGCTTTCTTGTAAACTAATCCTACAGTCCTACGACCACCAAAGAAAATGTCATTTTAGCTAGAAGTCCCCACTGTCAGAATTCAGGTTTACTGTATGCCAATTAACCCTCCTTTAAGTTCTTCCAAATGGCTATCAATCTGGTTTGTTTAAAAGAAATAAGCTGTCCTTTTATTTTTGAACCAGTAAAGTATTTTACATCTTTCTAAAGCAATTTTCTGCATTCTTACTGACTTCATTGATGTGAATGTAAAGTACACAACAGGTCAAATTCTGACTTCAGTGGGAGTTGATGGGAGCGCAGTCTGTATATTTGAAAGTAGAATTGATTCAATCTTGGTGTGTCTGTGCAGCAAAAAAATGTTATCTCTATGTAATTTGTCTTCATATAATCAGAGGGATAGATGTGAGTTTGTTTCTCAAGTTATTTTCTATGACTGCCTTACGTGAGCTCAGAGGAGCTGCTTACGTTCTTAGTAGGGGTGTGTGTTTATGTGGCTTTTTTTTTCCCCTTGTTTATTCACATATAAACATTTTACATGCTTCCTTAGAGAATTTCCTTGTAAGGTTCAGTTGTTCTTAAGAGACTGAGAACTTGTCTAGCGCATAATTTGTAAACTATGCAAAGAGTACCCTCCAGTTGAGGCAAACCCTAGAACAATTCACTTGGACCTGCTTTGCTTGCCACTGCAGTACTCTTGGATGTAAGGGTCCTAGTTCAAACTGTGGTTGTAATGAGCAGGATACACTCCTGCACGGCCAGATGTCCAGTGGAGGATCCATGTATTGGTCTTCTGTTCCAGTCTTCCATCAAACAGCTGTTTGTTATAGCATGATTCATTTTATTACAGATCATTTGAGAAGGATATTGCTTCTGAACACAAAAAACACGCATAACGCCCTCTGCTCTTATGCCTTCTCCATGCTCATTAGCTGTTCTTGAATTGTCTGTCTTATTTACTGGGAGTGGGGTGTAACTTGTATGAACGAGATGAGATTATTGCATCCAAAATAAAAGGGAGAATGTCAGTTACACAGTGGGCAGGAACGTTGCTGTTAAAATTGGGTGAAAACTGAGATTATTTTTTTTTTTTACTTACGTGCTTCACCTTAAAACTGAGCAAAAGCTGTATCTCACTTTCAGAAGAAAAACTTCATTTACACTGGGTTTCTTATGCTTTAAATAACTGATTCAGCAGCCTTGATCTACTCAAATGTTACTTTCTTGCTGCCTTTTTATAACAGTCCTTTAAACAACTTATTAGGAACTTCTTACCTTATTTTTAGATTGCTACAGGTAGAAAACATTGGTGTTTTTTAAAAAAAAAAAGTTTTTCAAAGTAGTTTAGGCCTTTAACATAGCATTAGAATATTTCCTTCTGTAAATCATCTCTCATATTAAAAAGCAACTGACAGTTGGTTTCCTTCCTGTCTTGTACGTATTTGAGGTTACAACAATAGGATTTCCAAGCTTAGCTTTTTTTTTTTCCCCTCCCCCCCTCCTTTAATTTTTTTTTTCTTTAAGTTGATGACTTTGGCAGGGAGGGGGGGGCTCTTTCTCTTAGTTACATTAAGTATCCATGAAGGTAGGGGGTTTTGGTGGTATGTTGTTTTTTTGTTGGTTTTGTGTGGTTTTTGGTTTGTGGTTGATTTGGTGGTTTTTCCGGGGGGGTGTGTGTGTGTTGATTTTTGGGGTTTTTTTTAATAGTATGGCAGATAATAATAAGACATAACTGGGAAGGATTAAACCTTTTAAAAGTAGATTTTGTAAAATGTAGTATATGGACAAAGGTTTGTCCAGTTTTGCTTGAATCAGTCCTCTTCCCCTATAAGAAGCAGTAGATCTGCAGACAGGCTATGGCTTTTGTCATGTCCAGGGGAATCCACTGAATCTTGGCCTTCATTTAGGATTCCCTCCTGATGAGCAAATTCCCATGACCGCTTTTGAAGCTTTAAAAGCTTTGGTTTTGTTTTAAAAGGCCTCTGAGCATAGGCAATGTTTTCATAGGCATTTAGAAACAAAAATTGAGCTTTTAAACCTTCAAACGTCGCTGCGGGGATTCACTTTGCTTCTCAGCAGACCAAGTCTGAGATAACACCTGCAAGAAGTGTGTATCTGTGTGTGTGGATTTTGTGAAAATTGTGATGCACCGTCTCAACTGACCCACAAATATAACAGCAGCGTGTATGTGTGTGTGTGTGTGTGTAGATCTTATTGTTATGTTTTGCTGCTATTCATTTTTAAGAGTGAACTATTGTTTTGGTTCTGTGGAATGATTGATGTGGGTAAGCCAATTTTGGTTTTAGATTGTTTTCATTTCTTCTCCCTGTACGTCCTCTGATGCAAATGCTAACAAATGGTCTTCAGAAGAACAGACTGAGTGAAAGTCCCTGGTTATGTTTCACTATCGAAAGAATATCGGTTTCTTGCTTCAGTCTTACTTTTTTCTTCTACAGTTAATGTCAGTTGCAGAATAAAAGGTGGTTTTCTGTAAGTAGATGGGTCATACCATATGTAAACCCAGGTCTGTGATTACTAGATGAGAAATAATGTACAATAGAAATGAGAGGACAAATCATCATGCGGCTGAAATAACAGAAATACTCACTTGCGCTCCTTTTCAGCTCCATCTCTTCGCTTCTTAAACACCTGAGGTGAAATTTTGGCATGTTTCTGAGGGAAGGGTAAGGGGATTTTCAGAATTAAGGACAGATACTAAACGAATATGTTAACAGTGCTTTTCTCCTGTCCTGTGCTGTTCTCAAAACACCTGTTAAAACAAACAAGCACATATTTCGGGATTGATGATACTAACTGGCAAACTTGGCACCAAATAACCTGCTGAAACTAAAATGTTGATGCAGAACATGTGCTTAACTTAACAGTCCATAACCCTGTTTTTAGAACACTGAAACACCTACCCTGAGGAAAGCTCATAAAACGAAGGTCTTTAAAGTTCATAGATTAGACCAATGAAGCTGCAGCCGTTTTTAAGAATGTGTATCTTCATTGACTCCTATTAATTCAAGATGGCCAAGTGTATGAAATATGAGACATGAAAGCACTGAAGAAGATATTTTTTTTTTTTAAAGTGTGCTTTCCATAGGTTCAGTGGCTAAAGGAATGAGCAGAAAAGGGATGCCTGCAAAGGTAAACATTCTGCATTTGGGAGGACTACATATTGCAGGCAGATCAGAATGAATGTCTGCTTGGTTTCTGAGGGTATTTAATTGAGCTTTTTACAACATATAATGCTTAATTCTTCTAGAAATTCCCAGTGCCCTTACCATTCTGTTGCTTGGGATTAGGTTGAGTAATTTAGCATATCTCTAATCGTGTTTTCCCATGTGTAACATTCCAGCCACGTCTGTCTTACTTTACTGTTGAATATATAATTTATAAATAGATAACAATCCTGATAAGCTTGTTTGAATCCATTCTCAAATGAAATCACTTGTTTTGTATTGTGTGTGATAGCTTCAAGCTGCTTTAGAGTAACTGTCCTCAACAATGAAGAAATCTTTGTTATACTATTCATCTGGAGGCACTGGAAATTAAAAATCTGAGCTACTGTAGCAACTAGGACCTGCTATTTCTGAAGTGTTCCTCAAGAAACAAACTTTCTGCACCGGGGAAATGTGAATTAGTAGCAAATACATGAACACACATAATTTTCCTTTTTGCACTTGTGCACACAGAGTCCACGTTTGTTTGTTACTTTTAAGTGGAAGAAATTAGAATAGGCTGTATTAAGCGGAACAGAATTTTCTTCGTTGGATTTTTCTGGCTGTATAACTTTTCTGACAAAAAAGCTTACTATCTTCCATTTCATCAAATGTTCGCTTTTTTTGCCTCCAAACTACATGCTTTACTCTTAGACATTTTGGGATATGGTGGTTTTATTTCTCTTTTTCGGGAATAAACCAGAAGCATCTTCTTGCGCTGAATAGCCTGGCAGAAAAGGAAAATAGAATACTTAAGCGGTGAATTGGCAAAGTGTGTGGAGGGGGTGTGTGGACTGTTTTTTTTTTTTTTCTCAGTTTTCCTTACTCTTTTTTTTTTTTTTCTTGATAACTGAACAAAACTCAGGGGAAAAAACAAGTTGTCCTTAACAAGGAAATTATTTAGAAGTGCAATGTGTTTACGTATCTGGATGAGAACAGCGCATTGTTAGCAGTGACTGCGTGCATCGCATGATGCAACCTTTTGACAACTGAGTGTCTGCTGGAGACATCTGTGAAGGGTGACCTTTCGCCCTAAGGAAGAATGCTCTGAAGGTGGGGAATGTCATTATCTGTCCCGGCCCACCACGCGCAGAGGCTGCCCACCGCCATCCTTGCACCCGCCTGCTTACGCGGCTCTTCAGATACAAATCAGATGGGCCAAAACTGAGGCAGATTCTCCCAAAGAAATATGAAAAACCAACTTGCATCGTCCTTGGTGGGAAAGCAGAGGTTAAGCCAGGGGCCTCAGACAGTATGAAATTAGAATGAGATCCTTAGCCTTTAAGTAGTCTTATTAACTAATAAGTCACCTGAACAAGGATTGCTAATACCTGACGTGCCTGCTACTCCCTCGGATCATTTACTTCTGTACACCACTTGTTACCAGTGGTCTGGAAACCCATATATACAGCACGTTACCCTTCAGACACAGAGGTTCAAGTTAA
>VYZM01016301.1:196199-201199 GCA_013398915.1 Dromas ardeola | reverse complement strand
GACATACAACCACTGAACCATCAACAGCCAGGGCCCAGGCTTGCCTTATTTACCAAACCCTTATCACATATGGGAAAAGCCACCATGGGTAGAAGAAAGCAGCGTTGGTTGTGGAGAAAAGGATGGCCTGCTCATCTCCTTGATTTAGCCTCTCTTGCTATTATCCAGATTAATCTATTTTGTAAGAAATAAATGGGATTGAAAAAGGGGCCTCGTTAGTGCTTCATAAATTAATTACAAACGTTGGCTTTTCTTATTTTGAAAAAATAGCACTGGGCTTGCACTCCAGGTGATAATTCTTTCCTGCACTCTGAAAGCCAGGGAGAAGTTATCTCCATCCAGTCGTGCAGGGCTGGTGCTCATGTAAGTGTCCTTGCCTTGGAGACCTCGGCTGCAGGGGCAGGTCCCGGTCCCTCTGAGCCCTTCTCCCCGGGAAAACTGGCTCCCTCTGTGCGTGTCACCCATGCTGACAGAAACACAGCATATGAAAAGTGAGGTCCAGGGGATGTTTTGTCACGGAGTTCATCGAAGGTAGAAATGGGAAATGTCAAATCTTAGTTTTTCACTCCGTCTCTCAGAACAAATTCCCGTGTATGCCATGGCGACCAGAGATGGATAAAGACTGGATGACAATACTGTTCATAACTCACGATTTTGACCAGCCACAGGTACAAAAACCTGTGTGGTCTCTTTAGTGAGGTTGCAGCACTAAGACTTGCTTTTGCTCCTGGTAGCGTAAATGGAAATACTGCTATTTAGCTGACGGAGAAAAGAAATAAGATGTCCTTGTGCATATATTTTGATCACAAGAACTTGTGCCCAAGAACCTGCCTTCTAACGGAGTATTTCAGGATGTAAAGAAAGTGTGTTCTCTTTAAGATATGCATTTAGAGATGAAGAAGAGTTGGTAAAAACAATAACCCTACTCAGACTTGAAAAAATGTAATGCTCAAATGAGCACAGGAGTGCATTGACATGTTTGTCTCTAAAAGTAATAATATATAATATTCACTTATCTAAGAGCCACCACCAATTACTATCAAAAGGAATATTATGTATTACGTTGAAAGCAGTTTTCATTGAAAGCTGTGTTCCTTGCTCATTTGAGCACTTTGGAAAATCCTTATCCCTAAAGTTTGCTGAAGGTCACTTTCTGAGCCAATAACAGAAAAGGGAATAGAATATCTTGTGTTAGATAATGCTCCAACACTATTAGCATCTCAATTCCTAGCTGCTGCATAAATGCCTGGTAAGTTTTAAAAGCTGATATAGTAAAACACAGGTAAAAATATGTTAACTATAAAATTGCAGAGAGGGGTTAATGTCTTTGAGGCAAATCTTAATTGCCGAAATCCTATTTGCTTTTTCTTGACTGCCGAGCCCTCTCATTGGCATCATTTCACAGAGTTTTTAAGAGAAGGGGGAGAAGGAGAGAGACGGAGGGACCGTGTGAAGTTCCTTCTAATGCATAATGCATTTAAACACTGTAGTTTCCGGATTGATGCCACTAACCAACTGAGAAACGATTCCCCTGAACAGCCTTGCAGTAAGGAGTCAGAGATGACCATGTCTACGGTGATTCCTAGCTGGTGACAATTCTGTTGTTCTGGGTCAGCGGTGAATACCTCACTCAAATGGTGCAAAGTCAGCCAGTTCTTAATTTTTTATCTCCTCCAGAGTGCATTCACTGACTTTATCACTGAGAAGAATGACTCCCCTGCCTAGTGTGATCAAGATCTGGAAATTTGCTGCATCAGCACGTTTAGCCCAGACTGCTACTTGATTGGTGGGGCTTATATTTGATCTTATGGCGTACATGTTAGTTCTCTAACTGGCTAGGTGACCAGCCTGTCCAGGGGGAAACTCACTTTTACCCATCTGAATGAAGAGAAGTCTCATAACCTGCTAGGTTTTTTGTTTGGGGTTCCTACATACAGCCGGCCCTGTCTCCTCTGAAGGGGGGAGTGGGGTGATGGAAGTCCTCTGGAGCCCAACTTGTGAGGTCCTTCCCTAGGAAGAGCTCAGGGACACAAACCAGTCTGGGAAGACTTTGTAGGCACTGTGTATTTGTCTTTTGCAACACTTTCTGCTACAGTGAAAGACTTGAAATGAAATTACAGGCTTATGAACAGAAAAGGAAAGCATCAGGTGTCAGACTGGGGGCCTGTGCTTTTTAGTTTTGTGCTGTGAACTTTTAGGCAAATAGTGTTACAACAAGTCACTGCCCTGTGGTTTTGCTGGTTTTATGCTTCCTTATTTTCCAAATCAAATTAATGGAAACTCTTGTCAAACACTTTTCACCTTGTTTCTATGACATTATGCATTGCCCTGTCAGTTCTTTTGATCACTTAAAGCAGATCCAAAGCATCCTATGAGATAGTTTGGGTGCGGAGAGAGGAGAAGGCCATAGCCTTCTCTTCTTGTTTGTTTGTTTTACGGTATTATCTGGTTACTGGAAACAATCCAGTAAAGCTGTAAGATGGGAGAAAATAAGTTCCTCGTAAGCCTTTCTGATACCATAAAGATCTCTTTTTGGTTTTTGTTTTGGTTTGGTTTGGTTTTTTTTGTCAACCAGTTGAAATTTTCTGACCAGAATTCACATGTCTGTATGCTTGCTACTTCTTCCGGTTTGAGGCATTTGGGCGTTCTTTACTGTATCTTCCCTCATGGCTGAAGTCAGGCCCTAAGAAGCTAGCAGGGACTAACTAGGGGCTTCGGCTCTTAAATGTTTGCTGTTATAATCTGCCTACTGAACTTGAAAGACAAAACCTTCCAGGCCTTTCCACTTTTAAGCATCCAATATGTATAGCAGATCAGGTATAGATGGTTTCCATTTTACCTTTACGAGGCTTCTTGGAGGAAAAGACTCCTGAAAAATGTTACCTCGAAAGTTAATATGGGCAGATGCAAAGCATGCAGCTGTCGACTGGAAGGTGATTCACGAGTGGGAGCGAGCACCAGATCGAGCCCTTTGTTGTGAGCACCAAATAGCATACCACTCGTAAACAGTATTAGTTGTGTTTCCAAAAACCTGTCACACTATATTTGAAGTACAGGCTTTAACTTAAACCTAGAAGAGCAGACTTGTCAGTGTTCCCACGTAACCCTTCGCATTCTGGCATTTTCCAGACTGCCAGCCAAATGAACACTTTAGGAGGAGGTGCATATGTATGTCCGCAGCACCCAGCGGGTTAATCCACCCTACTGTGCATAGGTGTTGGAGCTCTTATGGTATGTAAGACTTGCCAAGTTTGGAGTTGTTTTGTATTTTTTTTATTATTATTTTTTTGCTGGACTATGCATTCACTGCAAGCATCTTTTCTGATGCTGCTCAGGTGTTTGTGAATGCATATCAAGGTGATACTCTTATTTATGTTTTATGTAACATACACATTTGTGTACATTTTATCACTCGGAAAAGCTTTTATGGTTCATCTTGACACTTTTCTATTAAACCATATATTTTTTTAAGCATTCAGCCATCCTCCATTTTTTAAAATACATCTTACAATAGACTAATGTAGATTTTGGACTTGTGGCCTAACAAATGTCCTTTTTAATAACTGAAGCTTTTAACTTAGTATCTCTCAGGAATAAATGTTTGTTACATTTCTAGTCCTAACTTTTTTTTGGAGATGATGAACAATCCTATGAATGTATGCTTATATGCAATATCTCAGCTGGCGCTTTTTAGTAGCTAAATAACCCTGAAAAGAGAGGTTTCTAATGTGGACAGTACGTGGACTTTTGCTGTATTAGTGGGTACCAGCTCAAGCGATGTCCCCTGAACAAGCAGTTGTGTCCAACAGCATGTTGTCTAAGGCGAACTGCAAAACATTAAAATGTCTCACAGTTTATAAGTTTGTAACAGCTGTAAGGAAAAATAAGATGCTCTGATGGCTATTTTCCTTTTTTAAAAAAAGACATTTTTATTCTTGAAGAAACTACATTTGTGATTTAATGAAGAACAGTACAGGATGTTAGCCATCATTTACTTTAAGTTCTCCACATTCTGCTATATATAAACAGCTGCAAAATGTTACGGTTAAATATTGATGAGATACTATTGAACTTAAGTAATTAACTTCAACTGCAGGTAGAATTTTAATTGAACTTGGCTCTTTTGCCCACATTTGCTATTATTCTAATGACAAAAATAACAGGATAGCAAATAAGAAATGGTACTTAAAATAAAATAACAGCTTTACAACTACCTCTGGTACAGTTGATTCAGGAAACTAAAAACACTATTCCCCTTACTCCAATGGGGATAGCGAACTGAAAGATGAAAATGGTCTCTCAAAGAAGATGCAAAAAAAAAAAAAAAAAAAGTTTTTTTGTCTCCTGATTTCTTTAATGACTTGTTATTGTTGTCTCAGCTGTAGCCAAAGTCTGCAGCTGGTATTCTTGACAGAATTACTATGAGAATGCTAAAAATATTTCTCTAAAAATATATATAAAAGCGATTTAAAAAGAACTCCATTCAGACTGCAGCACAAGGACATTTTGTCTGACAGCGTTTAGTAGGATGAAAAAATTAAACAGAATAACAGCTATTTACATTCACACTGCAAAGTAATTACCGAAGCAGACAAAATACTTAAACCTAATTTAATAATGCTTTCCTTCGGCCTAGGTGCCAAAACCTGGGCATAAACTTCCCAATTTGTGCTGAGGTGAGGAGGGGGGAACTGAAGTTAAAACCATGTAGAAACAAGTGCATTGAACACTTTCCCGGTGAGGCACAAAGTGAGTTTCACTTTTAAACAGAAGAGCATCATAAATCAGCATAAACCACAAGTTTTAATGAGTATATCTCCTCTGGAATTGTGCAGTGCTTGCAATTCTGTATGAACAAGGCAAGGATCTGGTCTTACACTCCTTACTCAGGCAAAACTGCCACTGACATTAATGATAATTTTGCTTGAACAGAACAAAGTGCTTGATGGCGGTTACGCCAGCATGAGGGGTGCGAGATTAGGATAAACGTGCAAAAAAAA
>VYZM01016301.1:168552-180776 GCA_013398915.1 Dromas ardeola | reverse complement strand
TATGTGCATTCGGGTTTTTTTTTTTTTTTTTTTTTTGACTTCTCGTTTTATTTTGAAGGGGGGATCTTTATTGTACTTCTTTGGAGATCAAAATATGTTGTGTGTTTCAGCTTCAAAAATAGCATTCTGAGAAATACTGGATTTGCAGTGTCACCGAGTTGTTATCTAATAAGATTCCAAGTTATATATAGGGTGAAATTCACACACACACACACACACCAAACAATCCCCGAATTGCGAATCCTGCAAGGGACAAGCAAATGGGCCTTCCCCTCCACCCCTTTTCCCTCCCGGAATCCCTGGCAGGCCAAGGGGCTGCAGCAAACTCCTTTCACCAGGACAATTTAGGTTCTTGAGGCTCCCTAATACTCCTTTTCCAGGCCTACTATAATAGTTTTTCACACCAACCTGTCTGATGTTAGCTAGTTATGCTTTACCTTTGCCTCCCCGATGTTTTTTTTTTCCACTGCCCTGCCTGTCTTTGCCTCTTCCTCCACCTCCTCATCCACAGGCGACACAACGTGTCAGGACAGCAGCGAGGTGAATTTAATTCATGTGGCATACGAGGTCAGCCACTGCCAAACCACCAGATAACGTGGCTAGATGTTACTTCCCAATTTAATATTTTACCTGCCATCTTCAAACAGGGAATTACTGAGAACAGAGTGTAACAAAAACCATGTGCATGATTTTAGTTGGGGCGAGATTAAAAAGCCTCGACTGAGCAAGCCGAACGTGGCCTAGCAAAAGATAGGGTCAGCCACTGGTGTTTTCTGGTTGTTATTGTCAGATTACAAAGCTTTGCAGAGTCAGTATAGGAATTAAGTGAAAAGAAGAGAGGAAAGAATACCAAAGTCCAAATAATGAATTCCTTAAAGTTTTGCAAATAAGGAAGTAGTAGTGACAAGAATTCATTTATATAGAGTTGTGGCTTTGAGGGTCACAAGGTAAAAGGGAATTTAGCTAAAGCATATGCAAATATAAATAGTGTTTAAACACTCCAAGAACGTTGCACTAATAAATGTTGTGCACTGTAGCCTTTGAAAATCAAGATCACAGTCAAGGAGAGGTGAGAATTCTTTTGAGTATCTTCAAGTTTCAGTATCTAAAACAGTTGTCATCAGAAAACTCATAGTTCCTCCCTGTCTCTATAGTGTGTGCACATGAGTGTATATATATACGTATAAAATATATTTTTAGGGAAAAAGCAATTGCTGTTGTTTGTGGAAAGTGATACTGCCTCCCAGTTTTGCCTCAGGACATGTTTATTTAAGACCTTCCCTTCAAGATCCATGAGCAGAGTAATTGGTTTCAAAGAAGTTTTCTGTAAAATTAGAGATATACTAAAAAAAAAAAAAGCACATTTCTGCCAACAATTCCACAACTGCTAAGGAACGGAGATGTCAATTCTTATTGTTGCCTAATGAAGAGAGTAGTTTATGGCAGACAATATTACTTGTGGTGTTGTGGAGTTTGCCTTGAGTTAGGATACTTATAATACCATGCATTACATATTTTAGAGTTGATTGGCAGCAGTCATTTGTAGTATCCAAAGCAATCATCGGCATCTTTAAAGATTTATTATTGTCTTTAAGCATAATGGCAATACAGTTTTCATGCTTTTACATTTGCTATTTTTATTTTTAACTGCTAGCCCCAAATCTGCCAGAACTAATTTCAGTTGTTTTGTCTAATACTGGATGATAGGTTGTCAACTCACTGTATAATGCCTAAAGATTTTTTTAAATCTTGGTTTTACCTTTTTATGATGGCAGTTCAAAACATGTATTTTATTTGTAGCAGTTGACTACTCGTGTCCATAAAATGTTTAACATCTCATGACATACTCTTACAATCTCAGCACAATGAATCAAGAAAAACAGCAGCAGATATTTAGTTTAGTGTTTAAAAGAAATCTGCATATATTAATTTGTTTAATGCTATAGAAATTTGGCTGTTATCTGGATCTAGCTTTTATTTGGTCTGAGGTACATTTCGAAGTGGCGGCTTGATATTCTAAAGTGGATATACTGTGGAATTACTATCTGACTAACCTGCATAGCAATGGGAAAGCTCCTGCTCAGTTTCTTAATGTATACTAAGTATATAAAAGGAGTAGGTTTTTGTAAGATCATGGCCTAGTCTAGACCACTTTGAAGCTTGTTATGCCAATTAAAAAAACCCCAAAGACAATGTAAGCTGCATTGTTAGTTGATATTCTGTGAACGTACATGGCTCTCTATAAAAGCAGTTCTCTTTCCTCCCAGGTAAGGTGAAAAACACAGGTTTAATTTCTCTGTGTTCAAATATTTGCAGATAATTCACAGATTAGTGCCTAACCATGCATACCTCTCAGTGCTGCTTCCATTAATTCCAATGGAACTCTGATCCCTTTGAAAAAGCCAGACCAGATGAAGCAGTGAAATCATAATGGGAGACAGACAAACAAACAAACAAATATAGTTTTGTGTCTTAATAAGCGTTAAACACTACAGACACTTCAATGGCAAATTATACTTAACAAGTCTTTCAAGGATCCCCTATTTTATGATAGAAAGACAAATTTCTTGAGTGCTCAGCTGTTTGTCATATTCTCCTGTGGCTGAACCTTCACTGCTGTTCCCAGGATGCTTCAGCACAAGTGAGCTCTGGCAGGCCTGGGGAGATTTCAGGTCTGTTTCTTGGCAGGCCTGGGGAGATTTCAGGTCTGTTTCTAGTCGTCACCATGGCAAGGCACCGTGCCTCAGTTTCCCTGTTTAAACAGTATGGCATAACAATGGTGGCTGCCTTTTGGAGTGCTTTTGATATTTACAGATGAAAAACTCTGCATGAGACCTGTGTCTTATTACTTAGCATCAGCTGAATGACAGAGGCCTGCACTTCTGTTGTGGTTTTATCCTGCTGCTGAACTAGCATGACAGTCATGCAGTGCTTGTACAAATACTTGAACTTCTGCAGACTTTGAAAGTTCAGGATGATTTTTCCCTTCATGAGGGAGCATTTAATATAAAATCAAGAGTCTTACGTTTTTTCTGGTCTACACTGAAGAAGACAGCATCTGGTTGCTGCAAGCTGCTTTAGCTCAAGTGACTCCTCGGGCTTGGGTTGTTTTTTTTTGTCAGGTCCTTTCCTTGTGGATGACCTGAAATGGTGATTATTGCATGCAAATGGTATCAAATATCTTTCTCAGAAAGCAGCAAGAGAAAGAACCTTGGGCATCAACTGCTGGCCCAGGGGCAAGAGTCAGAATAAAGGGAGTGCGATAGTATTAACAAATACATCTTTGTACTTCAAGCAGTCAGTAGTGGATATGCCCCTCCTCAACAGCCCAGGGAGTTTCCTGATGTGAAATTAGGACTTTGGCAGCGTTCCAGCCAGTCCTGATCCTCCTACTGCCTCTTTTGATTCATCCAGGTGCTTCCCACTTGTGCTTCCCACTTTTGTGCATCCCGCTTGTGCTTGAATGAAGAAATGGGAAGCAGGAGGGTGACCTAAAGTGAAGAGTAAGGGACAGAAAGGCTACTGCAAAGTCCCCGATTCATGTTGGGAAGCTCCCTGCCTACTGAGGAGCACATGCAGACAGCTGACAGCTGTTTTGATAGTCCACAAATGGACTATTCAGGGATATAGACTGTGAATAGTGAGAAAGATCATGATATGTGTGATAACAACAAGAATAAGGAGCATTATGTGGTCAGAGACGTGGCATGTGTATTTGGGGGAGTCAGCAAAGGAATGGTGCATAGGAATGGTGGCAGTCTTAAATTGGAAGGAAAGTCGATTAATTTGAGGGATCAATTCAAAACCTAAATGTTTGAAGTGCTTTAATTTCAACTATAAAGGAACATTCTGATGATCTCTTTAAGATGTAAAGTAGGAAATGAATTGGAAACACATGTGAAAACAGGTTAATTGTTGTGAACAACAAAAAAGGGGGAAATCATAGAATCATAGAATGGTTTAGGTTGGAAGGGACCTTAAAGATCATCTTGTTCCACCCCCCTGCCATGGGCAGGGACACAATTTAATTTACTTCTCCCTTCCACCCTCCTGTACTTTTTGGCAGTCTATTCCAAGAGTTGCGTTACTTGGCCTGTCTCTTTTTAGTTCTGTTTCTTCCAGTTCCACATGGACACTTTACTGCATGAACTAACATCTCTTAGGAAAGAGAGGTGCTTCCTGAGTTGGTGTGAACTTCTCTGTGGATGGTGGGATGAGCTGCAGAGTCTTAGGACAATCCTAAGAAGCCCACCTTGTTCCATATATTATGACTACTTACATCTCAATTTTAAACAGCCTACTTTGTATGCGTGTGTTGTATGGTGGCCATTAAATGCCAAGAAAACACTTCTCAGACCAGAAAAATCCCACTACTTAGTGCATATCTACCCTAGGCATTTGCAGACAATTCACTGCTATAATTAATCTTAGCTGTCCTGGGTCTGTGAAACCTGAACTTACATACCGCAATGCTCTTGGATGCAAACAAACTTCAGGGAAAAAAAGGCTCTTGCCTCTTTCTCTCTCTTTTCTTCCCCAAAAGCTGTCCATTTAGAGAGCAATAATGCTTGCAAAGGAGATTAAATCCCACTATGAACCAGTGCAAAACTATATGTGACAGCAGGAAAATAAAATGTCTACAAACAAACAAGACTGTGGTGTTTTGCCAGCATGGGTACGAATAAACGTAACGCTAGAACTGTTAAACTATCCCGAGTTTGGCTCCTGGGATCTGAATCCTTCTCAAAGCCCCAGCTGAAAATACACGATACTGCACTCTCCAACTGGGTAATGCTGTAACATGCTCTACTGCCTCCCGAACAAGCGCTGCGGCAAACTTCTCGCTGAGACTGAAAACTCTTTCAAACAAGGCCTGGGGGCTCATGAGCTTTCTGCTCAGTGCCCTGTAGGCTCACTCTGCGAAAAGGTATCTCGCCTAAAAGAGGCCAAATATCACACAACTGAGCTGGTGGGAAATTCAAACTGTTCTAAGCAAAGAAGTCAATAGAGCTGCTGTAGTGAAAGGTAACGTTCAGAGTGAGATCACCGTGTTATGATCTCATGCTGAACATCAGGACTGTTTTTTTTTCTTGATGATTATGAAACTAGCCTGAGGCCAGTCTGGTGAGAGTCTAAGAAAGATATAGAAGGGCGTTTGGAGAGCCTGGACTATCAGGGCCCTTATTCCCAAAAAAGTGAAACAGAGGCTGAAAGAAGATGAGAGGAATGAGAGCTGTATTGTTATTTCCAGTGCTCTCCCCATCCATCCAGAAAATATAAGATCTAGCCATAGACACAGAACGCGCATACTGAATCGGTGAATAAGCACAGGCTACAAACAGAGAAGAGGAGAAATTACTGGGGGGGAACAAAATGCCTTGCAGGAATAATGGAATTCAACAACCAAAAAAAACCCACCCCAGTCATTGAGCGTGTAGAACAATCTATGGAAGTGCCTTTGCTTAGCACTTTTAAAACTAGACACCAAAAAAACATTTGAAGAAATACTGCTGAGAAACATCTTGCATTCCTGGGGTTACACTAACGTAGTGTTGCCTGAAGCATTTCTCATATTTCCACGTTTTCTTATTAATGATTAAAACCTGGAAAATATCTTGAAATTAGAGCTGTTTTCAGAAGGAAACCTTCCCAAATTTGTCTTCCTTCAGGTTTAAGTTTTTGTTGTATTTGTTTCAACTTTTTTAATGATATTTCATTTATCTGTCAGTGGAAAAAATATTGCAAAATTAACTTACAAAGTCAAATTAGAAATGGGCTTGAGACCCAAAATGAAGAATTAAGCTTAAGAGAAATATTTAATTACTGTTTCTTCAGGCATTGGGAGTTTGAGTGGATGCTGAAGCGTGGCCAGGCTCCTTCAACAAAGGAAGCCAGTTTGTATTGAGGATCTCATGTTAAAAACACCTCCCTTTCAGATATTCAGAGACAGAGACTGTGTCACAATACACATGCTGTTCTCCATTCACAGCATGTGAATTTTCACAAATATCTGGGGGAGGTATAGGTCTGAAATCAACCCTTACCCAGCTTAATGTTGCCCAATATTTCTGGCATCTGCTCCACCATTAGCTCTATGTTAACCCAGAACACCAAAAGTTGTCTGAGCATTCAAAATCCATGTTGACTTTTAAGGACATAGATCCGATGAAAATTTAATGCAAAATGAAGTTGATTATGGATTTACACAGAAATTCAAATACTGAAACAGGTGAAAAACATGGCCTTTTCACCTGTTTTTCACTTACAGACTTTTGTGGCAATTTGACTCCAGGATTCAAAACAAAGCTTGGGCCCTCAGAGAGGCAGAATGACCCCAAGAAAATATTGACTGAGTGCCTGCTGACTCAAACTGCTGAATTTCACACACAGCTTTCCTCAAAAGCATCAAGAAGAAAGAGATTGTATTTTGAATTTAAAATGAAATTTTCTCTTGAACATTACTTTATAATAATGTAACTGTGGGGTTCCATGTTTGTCTCAATGACTTCCAGATCAAATGAGCTCAGTTTGCACGGCAGAAAAAAGCCTTCTTGTTTTGGGTTTTGGGGCCTTTTTTCTTTTTTTTTTTTTTCTCATTGCCAGAATTACAAATTTAGCCTGGGATCTTAGATCCAAGTTGGATTCTTTCTGGCTCATTTATTGGCAGTCACAAGGATTATACAATAACAGTAATGTTGCAATTACAATAGTAAATCTATGCAATTACAATAATAAATAGGCGATGGAGTGGCCAGAATAAAGTCCAGTTTTCTTGCCTATAGCTAGGCTGGCTTTATGAAGAAAAATAGCACAAACTTCTGTTATGGTTTGAAGTCAATGGCATTTTTTGTCAGCAGAGAATCAAATGCAATTCAGACGCACAGGGACATAAATCTGTTCAGGAAGTCAGTCACTTTTCAGAACACCGCTGCTTAGTTTTTTTAGTATTCTCTTTGGGGGGATTTTTTTTCTGTTTGGCTCGACATAGTCTGGTGAGTCAGGCCTGTTTGGAAGATTTTTAAAGAAGTGAAGTGACAGGGCAAAGATCTCTTTTTCTCGCTCTTAATTATCCTTCCCAGGAATGGGCTTGTGTATCCATTTTAAAGATGCCATTGGCATGAAGCGCCTTTTGTAGGGTTTTGATATGCAGTTCAGAAGTTACCTGCATGAGAAAAGAGAGTGGGAGCTTTCTAGGGCTGCATGTTGGAATCCTCCTTGCTGCAAACGCGGCGAGGGCTGACCTTTGCTCTCTGAACAGGGAGTCTTCTGGCACAGAGTTGAGTTTTCCTACCCCTCTTCAGAACTGTAAATAATGTTAGTACACCCTGAATTCAGTGCATGCAGCACTTTACATTACTATTGTGTATCTTAAAATAAACAACATTGCAAGCTGTTTATTTTGGTGTTACTATGTATGCATTTTTTAAACAGTGGTTACTTAAACAAATGTCTCTGTTCCCACAGCACTTAAAAGCTGCTGTTTGCTCATTGTGGTTTTTGGGTTTTGTCACTTTTGTTTTGATTATTTCTGAAAATCACACTCGAGGATACAGAAGACAGGAGTAAGTTGTACTTGATCCAAACAAATGCTTCATGTCACAGCTTTTTCTTTATGCCAGCTTTTCCCATGTTCCCAGCAGAAATAATAATTTTGGTTTAGATCAAACTTACAGATCACCAGTATTCCAGATTTTACTGGATCAAATTGTCCTCAAATGCATTTCTGCAGGCCAGTCAGGCCACGCGTTTGTTATCAGAATTTGGTCCTAAAGGAGTGAAATTGTTTTAGTAACATTAGTACTGATTATGTATTTATTGCTCAGCAAAAAAAAAATGTGCAGGGGATGAAAATTTAGGTAATTGAGGGTTTCCACATCTCCTTTCCCCCTCTCTCATCAGCCTTCATTCATCCACCCCAGAATCTTCGAGTGCCCTGCAAACTTCTGAGGTCAGAAATGCTGATAAGAGATTGATGGAAAAGTCGTTGTCAAAGGCATCAACCTTTCCGAGCCATATTGCCATAGCTTTGTGGCCCTCTACCTACCCAGGGAACTCGGAGGACACTTGTTGGTCTGTCACATTTCTGCTGGAGGGCTGTGTGCCCTACACTGTTTTTTGATCTTTAAGGGTGAGCTTTCAATGATGGCTCTGCTTCTTGCTGTGCTGTGTACTCTATTCACAGATCTCAGCGTATTTGGCTAAAATCTCAGTAAAGGGATCAGGAATAAACTTGTTATTTCTCCCTCAGCTCACTCTCCCCACCTTTATAAAAAGTGACTCTGGTACTGCATGATTGTGATAGTTATTCTGTGGATGCTCTGTTCCACTTTGCCATTTGTTCCTAGGTCATCTTCAATTAGTTCTTTTTGCTGGGAAAGAAAAAGACTTATCTGAGTCTGTGGAACTGTGTCGTAAGGGGCTAAGAAGTCAGAGGCTTTCTCTGTGTCGATATTGCTCCATTATAAGGAACACTGAGGATAGCGTAGCAAGGCCACCATCGCATGTTTCTTAGCAGAGGCAACTGTAATAGGTTGGGGGGGTGAGTGTTGTTAAAAATGCGTTGTCATCTTACCACCTTCTGCCATTCATTTCTGACTGAAAGAGGGCGGCCGGGCAGCCATGGAAGTGCTGGGGTGATTCCTGCGTGGAAAAGGTTTAAGAAGAGTGCTCCAACAAACCTCAAACCTGGGAGTCAGCGTTAAATGGTATTAGGTGCTGAATTAGTCCCTGGCCAGCCCCGGGATCAGAAACCCACAAGCAGAAGCATTTGCTTTCCTCATGTTTGGACACAGCTGAGAACTGAGCCTGAATTATTCATTGGTAGAACTTGTAAAGGCTGGCTGTCTTTTTGCAACAGAAAGTAATCTCTTCACTCAACTGCTAATTGCCCCATGATTTTAATCAAGCAAGATTCTTAGATAAGGTAAATTAGTGTTTGAGAAAAATTGTGAGTGCAATTCTTTTCCAACTTGTGTTGACTATAAACCAGTTTGTCCTCCTTAATTATGGTCTTCAAAGATAAACAGGTTGAAGGGAGTGCTACAGTCTTTGGCACAAATACAGCATATTTCAGTGCTTTGTTGAGCAAGTTGTGTGTTTTTGAGAAAGAAATAAAAAGTTGCTTGTATTTTTTAATGTAGTTAAGATTTATTATTTTTTATTTATAGCTCAGCAGGTGTTGCTTTTCAGCAGTGTGTATACACTCCTTTGCCTCTGGACTTCGATACACTGGATACCCCCTGCTCTCTCAGGAAAACTAACTATGTGACAATTAAGGATGAGAGGAGCATTAGATAAAGACAACTGGCCAAGAGCAGAGCACTTGGACTATGTCATTCTGACTCCTGAGGGGGGACAGTATAATGTACCAGTGTTCCCCAGCCTTCCTATTCACTCCTAACCTTTTCATGTAATCTGCAGAGCTGTTCCATTTTTTGCCCCCCTTTTTTTTCTTTTCAGCTACTGATTATTTTTCTCCTAATCAACCCTACCACAAGAGTTCCAGGTCTTACTCTTCTGATACTTCTCTCGCTGGGATATGGATTAAATCTCCTGCAGTGTTAATATATACACTTAAAATAGTTTTGCATACTTTCTTCAGTGTAAATACTATGCCAACACCCTAATTTGTGACTGAGATTACTAACATCATTTACATCTGTAGGTGAACGTCCCCCGTCTTCTATCTGAAAGACAGAAGATGACAGAATGACTAGCATTTCTCAAATACTGTTAACAGAAATGAAAACTACTTAGCAGCAGAAAAGTTTTGTGAGAAGGAGCAGGTAATATTAAATATTTTAAAAACATTTTAGCAAATGTTTTCGTCTTGATTTTGACTAAATAAAATCTGGTCTATTGGTCCAATGAGCCAGGTAAGGGTCAGCAGTGGGTGGTGATGGGGCCAAGAAATGATGCAAGTATAGGACAATCTGGTGGGCAGAAGTTTAAAGACTTTCTGAGCTGGAAGTTTATATCCAGACCATAATGTTTAAGAGACATTGATGCATCTACGTTTTCTTTTTGGGCCTGCTATGGTCCAAACCATGTATCAATGAGCTACTGCTGGAACAGCTTAATTTTGGATTATTTGAATCTTTGGGGACAATTGTTAGAATATTTTCTGATATGGATTTGGAAATTTGAACAAGCTTCACATTTCTTAATGCGTGGACTTAAGTTTCTAAGCTGTAATTAAAAAAAAAAAAAAGAAAGGAGAGCAAGGACATCAGTTTACACTTGGTTTAAAATTAAACCTGCTTTCTTTCATTTAGCAACAGGAAAAACTTAGTAGCCTTGCAGTTTTCTTAGAAACTTTCAGGAAGTGTTGGGAAAACCTTTTTTTTCTTCATTTGGAGGGAACTCTGATTATACCTCTACCACCAGCCCAGGCCTTTTCAGTATCCTGTTCTCCATCACTCTGATCCTGTTCTTCACATGATTGGCTCCGGCAAAATAAAACACTGATCAGCCCATGCATTTGGTAGCATGCTTTTAAGTAAATATCCCCACTGTGTTCTGGTTGAAAGCAGTCACACAGTTTTGACATAACCTAATCATGTGCAAAGCTGAACCTTTAGTAGCTAGTTCTTGCAGACGTATTTTTTTCCCTTTTTTTTTCTTTTTTTTTCTCCCTTCTTCTTCACATGGCCCCTTTAGAGCTGCTGGAGGGCGTTGTTGAGAAGTTGCTACCGTTGATACAGTTGCTATTAATCACAGTCTGCCATGTTGTGACGCAGGTTCTAATAACATCCCATTGAGCTGCCGTTGTATGCTGGAGGCTTACCAACAGCACTAGGCCTTTGATATTCATCTCACACCAGGATAAAGAAAATGTAGAGTTTTTTAAAAAAACCTGCAAATAGGCAAAGAACAAAAAAAAGGGGGAAAACATAGCAAAATCAAAAACAGACACGCTTTCTGTGTGCTGCTTCGTTTACCATGGGAGCAGCAAAGCTATAAATCTCTGCTGTGTTGTTTGAAAATTGAACATGAGGCTGCTAAATTTATCATTCATTCTTTGTTGTTTCTGGGTAGTAGCTGCCTGACTTGGCTGACTTTGGTTTCTGTCCCCTCCTCAATAACAATTTTTGTTGTCGTCGTTGTTTCAATACATTACACACGCAAATCAAAATTCTACTGGATCAAAGAATATTGGAGGATTTAGTAAAGTGCTCATAAAGGGGAGGAGGAACAAATTTGCTGCATGTTACACATCATGCTTCCTTGGCAACTGATTCCCTCACATTCATAATTACAGGAACATAATTTTTAAAAAGCAGCACGGGCGGGGGGAGGGAGAGGGAACACTTCCTTTGGTTAAAGGCGTTTGCAATTTTTAAAAAATATGAGTCTTTGAAAATTTTTTTAAAAAAAGTTCACCCATATGCTCTGTAAAGATTAAACCTGGTGCCTGATAGAACTGCACAATCACCTTCTTTTGTTAGCACTTCTTGTCCATGTTGAACTGCAAAGAAAAAAAGGTGGAAAGCAAGCCTGCTACAGATGTGACTAGCTATGAATATTCATGAATGCCATTGCTCCTCCTTTTCTACTGGCATCCAAGCCATTCTGATCTCTCTCTCCCTCTCTTTTTTTCCTCTTCTCTTCTCCATTCCCTTTCCTTCCTCGAGACTGAACAAGACTGCAGTTTTATTTCGGTAACAGCCTAGTGCGATACAGTTATCAGTGGCCTCAGAAGCCTTTTATTTCCATTAAAAAAAAAACAAAGGAAAAAAGAAAAAAATTGTAATTATCCACAGTTTTATGAATCCACCTCCCCTTAATGTTCATTATTTAAACCAGCAGCAATTACAAGTTCAAAGGGGTTTAGAGGGCCAGCAACCCGCATAATCACTGCCAAATTAAGCGGGACTCATTCGTCACAGAAGAGTACACTCTGAGCAGTGAATCATGCATGCAGTGACAGGCACTGATTTACATAAAGACGAAATCTGTGCCCTCTAGGGCTGAGCGTTACTTTATCTCAGTGGCCCTGTGATATATGCATTTTCTTTTGGTGTTAGGAAGGTTCAGAGACTGATACTGTCTAATACATGATATTTTATTCTCACTAGCATCACTACTACTGCCACTAATTCATGTATATGTGTATTTAACTAACAATAATCCAAACTTGAAGGCACTTGGGTTTTTAAAAGTGAAGTTTTGGCCAGAACCCCTTTTTCTAATCTGTTATGATACTTCTGAAGCTCTTGAATTCC
>VYZM01016301.1:153405-168506 GCA_013398915.1 Dromas ardeola | reverse complement strand
GTAACCAATTTGCAGGTCAAACACTCATTCTCAAAAAGATTACTTTGATTCTCCCCCCTTTGAGTGAACATAATATTTTTTGAGACATTGTAAATACTTGTACATGTACAGTATCAGAGGCAGAGACTGGATGTATTACTTTATCCATAGTTTGCTGACTATCCCAAGACATTTTAAGTGAATGTGGTTCCTCCTGACAGAGACATGCTATAGCCTCTGGAAGAGCTGCGTCCATCAAGCCCATCTATATCTCTGACAGCAAATGAGGAACATCTTCTGTTTGTTAGAAAGGGTTCCCTTTATCATGCGACTCTGCCTCTTTGATACTGGACTGTTTAAAGATGCTTTTATATTCTGCTTTAAGACCAAGTTCTACTGAGTTCATTTGCCTACACCCGCTGACGTTACTCTGGTTACTCAACATAGGCAGGGTGAGCAGGTCTTGACCCTTCAGGTAGCAAATGAATCAATTCAGGGAGCAGCTATACTCTTATACAACACTGAAACTGGAAAAGTAGCTTTTGTATAATCATTACTTCCCTTTAGCTATGTTAGCTGTCACTCTTTCCTCCACCCCAACAGGCCTGTGGTATGAGCAGTACATACAGTAGTTTGAAATGGTACCTAACTTTCCTCCCTTAGGCGTGGCTCATCCAAATTTACTTAGGGATGCTCCAGCTACAAATTGTGAGAGGTCTCCTTAACATACAAAGTCGCTTTACCTAAAGGACTTAGATTCTCAGCTGTCGGTAAGACACAGAACAGTGACCCCAAAACATATGGCTATGGCACCTTGACACAAATGCTGTTTCTACACCAGCTCTGGTGTAGATGAGAGGTAGCTGGAGGTGTCAGAAAGCAACAGTGATCTGATCAGCTCTTCTTTTTTCTTTGACATGCCACTGCACTGGGGACCGTGGTGTAGCTCTAGCATTGCTGGCGCTCCTCCAGTTGAGTAAGTCCGTCTGCTTTCTGGTCCCGTTAGGCCATTGTAGTGGTGAGGAAGGGCAGCAATACAACACAGGCTGGCACAAGTGCTCTGTATGTGAATGCACAAGCTCATTTTTTGCACAGTGTCACTTGCATATGAAAGAGATTCATATTGCATGTACAAATCACAGAGGAAAATGTCATTTGCATATGTCATTGCACTGCCTGTGCAAGTGACTGTGCGCATCTATGATGTCCTCCACAACACTATGTCCTCTGACAGAGGCTGATGATAAAGAATTTGACTCATTTAGGTAAATGTCATATAAACTTAAAACAAATGCTAGACACAGCACTTTTTTATCTGTATTGGCTACTGTGTGTTCAGTGAGAACACTGAAGATGTTACGGGTATAATTTAGGTACCATTTTTAGGTATTAGTGCATATCACTAGAAAAAAAAAATTCATGGCTGGTAAATAAAAATTGTACCTGAGTCTGATATGGATGTAATTTACACCCCTGTAAAACCAGATTAAATGCAAAGTTAGTGAAGGCAGGTTATAACATGGATAGTTATAATAATGTGATAGTCCGTAAATGAAAGTGGAGCGAAGGTCATATGTGATGACAAGAGAGTTGTGTGAATGGACTGTTTTAGGTTTGTTCTATCATGCATTATGGAGTTCATGAATCACTGAAGTGTGCACTAAGACCAACGTTTGCAATATTACATAGCAAATAACCCCTCTTATTCCTACCTTATTCATTTTTTTATTTTATTAAATGCCTGAAAGGTGTTATGTTATGATTGAAAAGTTAGGAAATTCTTTAATATTACATTAATTTTTCAAAGAATGTAGAAAGTAATGTAATGACCAATGATGGAGAGATGGGAGAATGAAAACCTGTTTGCTATATTGTACTCTTTTGTGCATTATCGAACCAGGACATTTTAATATGCAGAACTTGGCCTCTAGGAGTGTCTGTCTTTGGATATTTCTGGCTTCCATGTGCTGTCTTTAAATTTCCATGTGTTTATCATGGTCTTTTACAGAAAAGTGAATCGCTGAAATGTTTTAAATTATGTTCCCACAAAAGAGTTGTCAGAAAGGAGTTGCAAAGTCTTCACCCGCCTAATTTCTCACTTTGAGCTCACTCGTCTTCATCAGCAGTTTAAGTTAAGATGTCAAATTTTGTTGACCTGGCTTTTAAGAACTGCTGTAACAGGATTCGTCATTTGTCAAAGTGCCAAAGCTTTTTGTGCTTCTTTTAAAGTGCAGGAGGGTAGAGTAAACTTGGTTTTGGCTGGTTTTAGAAAATAGTATGTTGGCATGCATGGAATTGGGACACTGGAGCTGCCTCATCCATATCTACCTCATTTTAAACCTAAAAGGCTAACCTTTGGAACTGGTGGGTTTTAGGAATTGTGAGATGGTGGAATTGCAGGATACTGGGTGCCGGGGCTGTTTTCAGCAGTTGTCAATGCTCCTGGCCCTGAGGGAAGGGAGAACAATGAAAAGAAAACGGCATTTCGATTTGAGATCTATTTACTAGATTTCAGGGAACTGTGGAATAGTTACATTTGCCAGGCATGTATCAATGTCACCTCAAACTGAGAAATCTAGGCTACATAGATGATGCGGTCTCAGGGCGGTGTGGTGATTTCTGTAAGTTTCTACCAAAAATCTTTGGAAAACTTGTGCATCCTTGCTTTCAGCCCTGCGAACAGCTGCACTGTGATGCAGCTGATATAGTGAGCATATGTAAATACCTAATACAGCAAACACCTTGTTTTCTTTCACTCCCTGTCTCGTGCATCAGCTTTCAGATTTAATTTATTTTGATTTCTCTGTTTTAACTATGGATATAGTCTGTTGGGAAAGGCTTGGGGGATATAGTTGTTTTAATGATCAAATTCTATTTCTCTTTGGTCCAGCCTGTATGAAATCTTGATGCAGTGTAGAACTAAAGTACCCATCAATGTTCCTTTTATTGGACATGCGTCATATATTGTGGTGAAATTATACGCATCCACATAGGTTGTTAGGAAAAACTTAGCATGCCACTGATGTGCAGTGAGGGAGAGTTAATTGTGTAGGTGCCCCAAGACTACATCAATGAGCAGAGCACACTGTAGTGGTCATATGAATCTGTCTTGAATAAAAATTACCAAACAGGTTTTCAGCCAATAGCCTAAGGTAAAATCCTAGTGTTAATAAATATGTGCAGATGAATGAGATCTTTTCTGTCTTTATCGTTTATGGATCTTGGTACTGTAGGTATAGGGACAGACATCTAAGAAAGATTAAAAATTAAGTTGGCATATGTTTTGCCACACCCGATAAGCACACGTTGTGTTTATTAATGCGGAAATATCCTGTTGTGCAGTCCGGAAGCATTCCCAGAAGGAAGCATGACTGACCCTCTTTTTGTCCCAGGGGAATGGGGCTTCTTCCACAACCCCTATGCTGCCACCACTTTGTGTCACATTAGCCAGATGCCTTTCCTCTTCCTGCAAACGTCAGTTCTGCTGCTGAGCAGCCTCTTCCAGTGCCACTTCCCAGTCCAGCAAAGCATCTGTGTCCTCTGCCCCTCTGCACTGGCCACAGGAAGATTTGAGGGGAAGGTCTTCAGTTGAAGCAAATGACGTAGCTCCACTAAAATCCAGCTTTTGCCAGTGTGCGCTTACCAAATACTTGTGGCATATCTAATGTGTAGACTTAAGAGCACTGACTTTTTATGCTGGCGTGTTAGGACTAGGCCCCTACTTCTGCACAGTATGGAAATTAATGATCTGCATTTTCTGAATGCCATGAAAGGCACCTTTAAAGTGTTATTTCCATCTTTACTGAATTTAACCCTGAAGGAATCGGTGACTGCAGTGGTTAGATAACAATACTCTTTTCCTTAGTGGCCATGTATACATTCACAGATGCCCCTACAAAATTTTTTGGTGCACTTTTAGAATCTCTTCCAAACTCAACCTCAAAAGAAAGTGGGCCCTATGTTGGCACACTGCAATGGTCACTATATGGTGAACAAGTAACACTAAGGTTTGTAAAGACCCCTAAACTGGGCAGACACACATCAGGCTATATCCAGAGCACACATGTGCTCCATTGATTTCTAGCTGAACTTCTTAAGAGTCTGTTATCAACCAGTAGATTTACAGCAGCTCTGAGAGTCCTCCAGTTTAGATTGAGGCTGTTGTAGCCTCTGACAGCTCCTGGAATCAGGGAATGACAAAAGTAGCTTACAGTCACCTCGTCTTCACCATGCTCATTGCCTTGAGAACAATTTTTGGAACCAATTTTTCTGAAATGGAAATCCTTTGATTTTCTCTGACACTGATTGATGCTTAGGTGACATCTCCAGAAACCAACCATGCGGAACAATTCAGGGTTTGTTTTTTGGCTTATAGCCAACATCCAAAAATTGAGCTTTAAAAAAAAAAATCCATGTCGTCTAAAAAGAAATAATATAATACCTTTCCAGATGTTGATTCTTATCATGTTATTTTGCAGTTATAAATTTTTTCATGTAAATTACCCAAGCCATCAGGGTTTTTTTTTTTTTGGAATCAGTATCTGTAATGCCTGTACTAAATAAACTAAAATAGTTTTTATAATTTTCCAGCAAATGGCAAACTTTGTCTTTTAACAGTTAAAAACTCGAAGAAATATTTAAAATTACTTTTGACAGTGTGTTAGCATGAGTGAAAGTCTTTATCTAAAGATCCCACTCGACTTTCCAAAGCACTTAAAATATTACCAGAAAATTGTTTCTGTGGCTTATTATAGAAATAAGTAGACATGTGAATAAACTTTCTGGTGGAAAGGAATACTACACAAAAGGGTTTAAAGATGATTGGTAATTTTTCTCTTTCTTGTGGTTGTGTTTCTAAAAACAAGGTTCAATATTAATGTTCTGAGGCCAGTGATCATTCCTATATTTGAGAATCACAGAATCACAGAATGGTAGGGGTTGGAAGGGACCTCAAGAAATCGTCTAGAACAACCCCCCTGCCAAAGCAGGTTCACCTAGAGCAGGCTGGACAGGAACACATCCAGGGGGGTTTTGAATGTCTCCAGAGACGGAGACTCCACCACTGGTCTGGGCAGCCTGTTCCAGTGCTCTGCCGCCCTTAAAGAAAAGAAGTTTTTCCTCCTGTTCAGATGGAATTTCCTGTGTTCTGGTTTGTGCCCGTTGCCCCTTGTCCTGTCGCTGGGCACCACTGAAGAGTCTGGCCCCATCCTCTTGGCACCCACCCTTTAGATATTTATAAGCATTGATGAGATCCCCTCCCAGTCTTCTCCAGGCTAAACAGACCCAGGTCTCTCAGCCTTTCCTCATAAGAGATGCGATCCCCTTCTTTCCTGTTTATTGATTGCAAACCAGCTAGATTTTTAACTGTTGAATGAATATCAGAGAGGAAGTCCAGCAATAGTATGACTTCACTGTTATAGATGACATCAGTACCCTTTCAGTTGGTCTTCGAGGCTCATGACCTTACTTCTGTTTGCAAACCCCATTTCTGCAATTGAATTTCCGCTAGGTTCGTGACCCTACCTCATAAATGCCATGACCTGCATTGGGGTCATGACCCTTTGGTTGGGAGCCACTGTCCTACATCCTTGTGCTTGACCAGTTTGGGATATGAATTCAGATTAATTTGCTCTGTAAAGCTTTAGAATAGAGAAGCGTCCCCTTTGTTTACCCAAGTTGTGCAAAACGTCATTTCCAGGCAGATAGAAACAAAATTGACAATAAAATAATAAAAGACATAGAATATTTTTTGTTTATGTTGAGGAGATTGTTCCTTTTTAGTGTTCTTTCTATAGACTGTTCTGAAACTAATTCACAGCTCTACAAATGATAGTTAGATGTGAATATTTCTCTATTTATGTAGCTTAAATGACTGCTGTTAACTGTAAGTTATTAGAAATACCTCCATGTGTACTGTTGGAGAAGCTATATATCTGATAAATCCAAGCCCCTAAATACAGTGTATTGATAACAGATGTTAGCAGTTTGCCTATGCACCTTGCTTAAATTATACAAAGGAAAAAATGTTGGGTCATAAAATCATTAAGGTTCGTTGCGTAATGAGAGGTACTTTAAGGCTGAAGTCTCCAGGCTAAGGATATGACCAGGTGGGACTGGTCCAAGATCTTCAGAGACAGTATAATGTAAGGTGTTGCCATACTGATGAAACATCTGGGATACATACCAAAAAAACCAGCTGCTCAATCAACATAACAGCGCTTTACATGCATCATTGGTTGAGGGCTTTTTCCTATACTGAAACATTAACTTTCTTTTTTTAGCCTACGTTAGAAGACAACAAACTGGAATATCAGTGCAGATACTAGAAAAGTGTAAATGAAAAGGACTGAGGTTGGTGTGTAAGCTGCAGGAAAAAAAACCCCAAAGCAACAGGGCAGTACTTACACTGAATTTAGTGTTGTCAGATCGTTTGCTTTCACCAGAATTACTTTGGTTTACATTCCTCAGAACAGTTTAAAAATTGTTTAGCACTTCAGGAGTTTCTACTCACTTCCTAATGGGAAGGAACAAAGTCAGACCTATGGAAACTATGTGTGCAATTGGCAGGGATTTCAGAATTGGGGTGTCCATTGGTTCACAGGCTAAGCTTGACCTGATATATATATAGTCACACATGTGTGATTCATTAATGGTAATGCAGAGTTTACTGATGTGACCCCTCATGCGTATCTCATACAAATAAAATATGTTGTGCAGTCTTTTGACATGATTTATACACTTAGGACTTGATCCAAGTCCCAAAGAAGCTAATGGAGAGTCGTCTTTGAGAGCTGGAGCCAACAAAGATAGTCACAAGCTTTCAGTATGAAGAGGGTAGGCTTGGATTTTGGCAGCGTTTTTTGGTTTAACAGATAAATATTTTAATTAAATTGTCCTTGAAGATTGTCAAAGATGCCTAAAGACTGACATCTCTCTGCTTAAACACCAACAGAGTCATCCAAAGGAAAGAGGGATCCAAGCCTTTTCACAGGGTGTAGCATTAAACCTGCCTTGCAAGTTGCTCAGCTGAAATGCTCGTCAGAGCTTTCTGCTGAGACAGGCAGCAAATGTGGCAGTGGGAGTGTGGGTAGGGTATGCGAGGTGAACGTTTGTGTGCAGGGCCCAGGTTTTTAAAAGAGCTCAGTGAAGGTGGTGAGCACTGTTGAAAAGCCATCCCCTGACATCGCGGTTGGTTCTAAACCTGGCCATGGGAGCAGATTTGAAATTATTTTCACATAGGTCACTCAGTGCAGCCACTGAGTGGTAGGTTCACTGATTTGATTCAAATTCAGTGTCAGAGCAGACATACAAGAAGATAAAGACATGTGGACATTGTGGTGCAGCATGGCTTTAGAACTCCTTTGACGAATTTATAAGATGGCCTCATTTTCAAATATTTACATGGGAAGTGAATGGCGAAGCCTGTTTTAATGGTGTGTGGATCAGTACGATATCAACATGTAGTATGTTAGATTTCTACAAAGCCCATTTTTATTATATATGTTTAACAGACGTATTGCTATTTTGAGGGCAGATATTTTTTTGGTGAGAAGTAAAGATAAATGTTCCTCTGCATGAAGGGAGGGATGGAAAGCTGTAGAGTGTTCAGTGTGATAGGTATTAGAGATGTAAAACTTGAGATAGGAATGTAACACTGGAAGTATTTAGATAACTTCTCTTGAAGTTTCTAAGTCATCAAATAAGATAACAAATATCAAGTGAAATATTTATGCTTCAGTTACGTACCACATGCAGTGGCAAGATAGGTCAGCCTTTTATTTTTAAGTTTTTGTTAGGCCAGCAGATATTTCAGATACTGGATCCCTGAAGGCAGTGGCCAAAATTAGGGATCTACTAAGACTGAACGTTTAGGGAGTTTGGGGTATGACAGCAGTAAAAAGCCTAAAATGCAACCTTTTGTGACAGAAATAATCCAAGTGGGATTCTCTGAGACCACTGAGAGACAACAGCAAAGTTCTGTCGTAAACTAGTTATTTCACTTTTGCATATTCAAAAACTAAATACAACTTCAGATTTGCCTGATGTAGTGTTATGACCTCATATACAAACAATAGCTAGGCTCAAAGGACACTTCATAGGTTGCTAAGTGAAGGACTTTGAAGTTAGAGAATGCCAGATATTTTCTTCATTCTCAGTTCCACTCTCTATGTATCGCCTTTGTAGTGAATGAAGCCTGTATCCTTTCACTGGAGGAGAGAGAAAATTGTATGCATTCATACAATTAAAGGCTGCATCATGATATTTATATACAATGGGTATTTCCCTGGGGCAAAGAAAAGGCATTTCCCTAGTCCAATGATGTGCTTGCTGCTGACTTTTAGGCCTATCACAGACAACACATTAAGAAAGAAAGCAATGAAATTTTAAATCTTTCTAGCTACCTAACTGCAGGAACCATCAACATGTCCTCTTACAATACTGCAGGAATCATTTCACTCAAGTGCAGATACTTCTGTGGTGGTACCTCTCACTCTCTTAACAAAGCACAAAAGGTACAAAACAACATAGCACAGGAAGTAAAGGTAAACATGATGACACCCTGCTGAAGCTGCAGCAGGAAACTTAGACAGGCAGTGGGAACGAGAACACTATGGTTAACATTTGTACTTTATAGTTTTCTAAGTGTTTTGCAGATTTTACAAAATGAATGATAGTAATCATAATAGAATGTTGTCCCTTAACACCTGCTCCATCAGATAAAGTGGGAAAAATATTATTAAAATTTTGTTTGAGAAAAAAAGAAATATTGCAAAATCCCCCACCCGATTTCCTTAAGGCTCATCCCTGTGTCTCTCACTAAATCCATAAGGTACGGGAGTGCCTAGTAACTAAGAAAAATCAGATCACATGTTGTTGTTAAGTCTTTGTCTTCACACAGATTTGTGCAGCACTGAGTGTAATGATTAATCTTGATTGGGGCCCTTGAATTAAAATGGTTAAGAATAATGAATGACCAGAAATGGATTCAGGTGCCTGATTTTTGGCACTATTGAGAGGAAATGCCATGCTGACTTCCTACCACCACATTAAAAACGAGAAGACTATTAATAACATCTTCTCTGGACTGACATATCATGAATTGAGGAAACTGGGCAATAGACTACAGTTGCTCTTCCCTTTCTACATTGTCCTTCTTGCCCCAAAATAAACAGTTTTTCTTAATTTCTCTCTCTTCAGTTTGTTTTGTGGGTCCCAGAAGTATCTGTCCAGCAGCTGTTGGAGCCGCAGACGGAACTTCTGCCGCCACCAGCATTTCTGCAGAGTCTCCTGTGGCAAATTAATTTTTCCCTTGCATCTCCACCTATCAAAATGTTGTTTCTACCTTCAAAAAGGGTTGCTTCTCAAAAGAATCAGTAATTTCAGAATAAGTAAATTCCCTCCTCCTACTTTCATGCAGTTGATGAGAGTTCTAGCAGCATAGGGTTTTTTAATATAAGCAAATGTAAATTAAATATCATTTTGGGTATTATTCATGAATGGTGTTTTGTAAACCAAGTGACCCATGGAAACAAATCCTGTGATAAGAGATCATGTAAGAATTGTGAATTGATGTCTCAGGATAAGAGATCAATGGAAAGTCTCATCAGGCTGCCAGTATAGAGGTCTGCTGACTACACAGCCTTCTTTTCCACAGCCACCTGGAAGATCACAGGCTCCATTAACTTCCAAAGGTAGATCATCAAAACAGGTGCATTGCACTGGCAAGAAAGAAATACCCTGCGCAGAAACTGAAAAATACTGTGGGCAGTCCATGTGATTTCCTTTATCCTCCAACCTCCAGTCCTATCAGAAATACCAGATTAGGTCCCGCTCTGACCTGTTAGGTAGGGCAAAATCTATGCAGAACTAACTTACTATGGTTATTATGAAAGCCAGAAATTCTGAAATACACTGGAAGTATTTTTAGCTGTATAATGACTGTGATACCAACGGGCAAAAGTAATTTAAACAATTCCATTAGCCCGAAAAGGGCCTTAATACAGAACACAAAATCCTGAGCTTCCAAACTCACATGCAAAGCCTTGTTTTGGAAATAGCTGGGAAAGCTGAAGATAGTAAGTTGTACCTATATAGAAAAGTACATCATATGAACAAAAAAAATACTAAAGTAAATGTATGTTATAATTTTTACCTTATCTATAGTTGTTGTGATATTTACCTATTTACACTTCAATAAATGAAAGTAGCTCTTTTTGTTGCCCTTGGTTTTTACACAAGAAATGTAGATGTAGAAAAGTCTGCCTGCGGTTGTATGTCAGCATCCACAGCACCTGTAGAGAGTCCCATTAAAATCCAAATATGGATATGGGAGAGCAAGTCAAAGTCTGTTGGAGGGGGGGCAATATGACTTCATTGCCCTCCATTGCCATTCTTTTTTTTGGCCTCCTTGCAGTGAATAATCAACTGAACTTGGACGGCGTAGAGAAGTTGTATATATGCTGCTGAGCTCTACAGCTAGCAGACCTGCCAAGTCTTAAACACTGAGAAAGAGACATTTGTCTGACTTCTCTCACACTGTCCCATGTATTTTCAGAAAACAAGTCATGCACTTGCAGCTTTACTTTTGGGCCCCGCAATTTCTGTTCTGTTTCATGATCTCTTGTGCCAGACAGACCTAAGCAGCCTGATCTGTAATCTGTCAGTCAGCTATAGTCTGGGCCATGGGAAATCATGGAGTGGGAGAGAAACTGCTGCACCGGGCTGCTCTTTAGAAGTGTAAATCCAGCAATCAAAAGGGCCCTGACAGAGACATATCTGAAACATGGACTCTCTGCCATTATGTGAGAGGATATGTGCCTCCCACACAACTCTTCCCCTTTTCCTTGTTCTGCAGTGACCTGACATGTAGGGTCACATGCACTGGGGCCTTGAAAAGTTGAAAGGTCTACAAAGCCACTATATAGCTGGGAAGAGTATGCTTCTTATATAAATATTATGACCACAGGTACAGGATTCATTCCTGTGCTTTCAAAAAAGCACTGAGCCTGACCTCAAGTAAGAGTAAATAGATTGCAGGCAACCTTCTGCAGCTAGACGCATGTCCCGAGAGTTAGCTTTGAGACTTCATTTAATTTTCTTGTAATCAGAGTAATAGTCTCTTTTGCCATGGTCTAGAGGGGAAATAGTCTTTCTGGGTTAAGTTTCTGGGAGCTCTCATGGATGCTGCTATCCATCACAACCCTCTGTCATCTCCCCAGCACAGACCGTAAGCAGTGGACGTAGCGCTGAAAATAGTAGAAATAAATTATCGAGCAGCTAATCCGGTCATCTCATTTTTTCTGAGTCTGTCTTTATGTCCTTCATTCATGTCCTCTTTTGTGGTGTCCAACGAGTCTTCTGAGCTTAAAATGAATGCTAGCAAAGACAAAATGCCCAGAAATTGCCCAACTGTGAAAAGTTAGCATTAATGGTATAGCTGTGCAAAAAACTTGGAAATAATTTTACACCTACGCAACAGCAAGTACTAGAAAAATCTGTGAAGAGCACCGCTGCAGGTATTTTTTTGCTGGTGTGGAATACTGAGTCTAGTCAATAGAGATCCTTTACTGAACTTTCCCCACCTTCCTTTAGACAACACATTGGAGACAACATTGCAAGGGCCCATTCTCTCTTTTGAAAGCATGAGAGATGGTGAGGTTTGTTTCCTGGAATACATTTTGAGCTGTATTTCCAGGACATACTGAAGAGAGTCCAATGAAGGGCCATGAAGATGATTAAGGGACTGGAGCATCTCACATACCAGGAAAAGCTGAAAGAGCTGGGACTGTTTAGCCTGGAGAAGAAAAGACTCAGAGGGGATCTTGTCAGTGTATATAAATACCTGAAGGGAGGGTGAAAAAAGGACAGAGACAGGCACTTCTCCGTGATGACCAGTGACAGGACGAGAAGTAAAGGGCAAAGACTGAAACACAGGAGGTGCCGTCTTAACGTCAGGAAACACTTTGTGAGGGTGACTGAGCACCTGCACAGGGTGCCCAGGGAGGTTGTGGAGTCTCCACCCTTGGAGATATTCAAAAGTCATCCAGACACGGTTCTGGGCAACCAGCTCTAGGTGGCCTTGCTTGAGCAGGGGGGTTGAATCAGATGACCTCCACATGCCCCTTCCAACCTCAACCATTCTATGATTCTATGAATTATAATACCTTTTTTTGTGTCTTAATTTCATTTTTTGTTTTCTTGTTCACTATGCTTTACTTTGTGGGGGGAGGGAGGAGGTGTTTGGCGGTTGTTTTTTTGAACTATGTGCTAGAAGTAATTAATTTCATTTCAGAAAGGGAGCCCATAGCTCTTTTTAGAAGAGCGGTTGCGTGTTCTGCAGGCTTAGAAGAGCTCAGCAGATTCTTCAGGAAGGTGCACTGCCTCTCTTTAATGTTAGTACACTGCTTTCAAGAAATCAAGAGAAGGTCTGCCTCCCATCATGGCAACATGAGCTAAGCTGTAAATGCAAAAGTAACCTATGGCATTTGGAATCCCTTGTCAGCAATAGTGTAGGTATTCAGGGGCATTCCAGTGAATGCAGAGGTACTGGGAAATATGAGAATTTGGGGTAGCAGTTACCTCAAAATCTGTGCGGTTGTGGAAGCTGGAGAGAAGTATTGGGGAGGCAGTTGGAGAAAAAGGTAAGGAAGGGTGCCAACTGGATTTCCAAAAGGCCTATTTACTGCTGAGCCTCTACCTGGCAGCTTTCTGAAAAAAGAGAGGCACAGCTTTGGGCAAGGGAGCTGTGGAGGAAAGCAGCTGTTGAAAAATCACCTGGTTCAAAGATGAGGAGGTTGACGTCTGAGATGTCCAAGGTGTGCATGTATTGTGCACAGAGGTGCGTGCTACTGGTCATCAAGTGCAAGGCTGTGCAAAGACGAGCGTGATATTCTCTTCTCTACAGCTTGCATCTGAAATTAACCTAAATGTTGGGGCAAATCATCGAAGACTGATAGAACCAATTCGTGCCAGATGAGCTTTACCTCGTTCAAGTCGTATAGCACACAGGAAAATCCATCAGAGTTAAGTCCCATCCAGTCCTATTTAAAAGTTCTAGATTTTTCCATCCAGACATTTCTTTGCTTTGCTCGCATAGACTTCCAAAGAATTTATCCTGAGGGGCTATTTCTTCTTGCATTGCAGTTACAAGGCATTAGTTCATGCACTGCCGGTATGTCAAAACGTGTAGCTGATAACTTGGTTACATCATTAGTTATTCCTACCTCAGGTGGAAAAAAAATAGCTGTCTTAAAGTGCTGCTCAATGTGCATGTTCTGCAGATTCTCACCGAGGGACCTGTGGTTACCTCAGCCTGATGATTGCTCTGCATTCTTCCGATGTAGACACCAAGAGCTGTTGAAAATAATTGAGACGCTTGTCAACAGAGTGGGAGACTGGACTTCATCAAAACTGTTTTAGTCTCTGGGACTGATGACCTTTTGATGGAGTTTGTTTTAGTCAGGAATTAAGTGTCCAATCCTGTACAGTGTGAAGCGCCTTCTTTGAGGTGCCGAGTATCCCTATTTTCTCTTGCAGTTGCTCTGACGCTAAGCATCTCTGTCAAGGCACTGAGCACTTTGCAGAATAGGGCTGCAAACTGCTTTTGAAAGGAGAAACAAGGCTTTCACTTCTGTTTTTTTAACAATGAATTTAAATTTGAAATACAGAATTATTATGAGTAATCCTCTGTTCATCAAGAATGCAAGCTATAAAGGAAACTCATTTAGCAGATCCAAAACAAAATCACTTCATTACCTAGAACTGGGTTATAAAGGCAGGTACTTAAATGCAGGGAAAATCTGTGCATATCATTTTGCAGAAAAGAAATTCCAAAAAGAGTGCAATTCCCTGATTGTCCTCTGCTATTAATATTAGTATTATAATAACGAACATAATGCATAAAGAAAAATATAAGGTTTCTGAGTCGTTATATATTTCCCATTTTTTAATTTTTTTTTTTTTATTGCTGTAAACTGAGCCAGCTGAAGAACAGCCCCCAGGGAGGAGACAGGATCACCCTTGTTTCCTGTTCAGCCTTGCTCCAGCAAAAAGCTAATGAAAGAAAAGAACGTAATGGCCTTGCAACCTAGGTAAAAGGTTCAGGAGGGTTCACAGGTCAATTGATTTCTAATCTTACTTTATGTTATATTTCAATCAAAAAAAAACCAACCCAAAACAAAACAGCTCGTGTGATAATGCAAATATATGTTTGGCAACAACACCCTGTTTTTATATTGCCTTTGAAAAGTAAGTGTAAAACCTCTCACAGCAGAGGGACACTATATTTATGTAAAGTGCAGCAGTGACTGTCCTAAACAATTTGAAAAATTCTTCTGTATAGCTATGTGAGTATGTATGGTGATATATCAGTGTGTATATGCACACACAAATATATTTCAAGGGGGAAATATTTAATTAACCTGCCTGTAAGCATAAACAGCAAATATGCACTGAATAGGTTATCAAATAATTTACTGAAAATTGCACCGTTGACCATTTCTTTACTGCACTATCTCAGCATGGAGAAGGGAGAGATATTAGTTGCATCACCGTAGAGCAATGAGATTTCTGTAAGTCGTGATCTGCTGGCATGTAATAACTCGATCTGCTTCATGCAGACAAAATATATTAAAAGTATGGACGAGTGAAGTTTGTGCCCCAGGGAGAAGGCAAGATAATGCATTGAAATTGTTCAGAGGTAGTTAGATGCCTAATGGTCTAATATGTGAGCTATGTGAGGTCTGGGGTCTGGTTCTCATAAATTCTGGCTAGACTGATCCTGTAATTTCAAGCAAAGGATAAAAGCGTTAACCAGAGTCATCAGTGTTCAAGGTCCATGATGCTGGATATTATTCATGTAAGATTCAAGAAAAACACTAAAAGGAAAGCTCTGGAACATATGTGTTTGTATGTGACAATATAGATATATATAAAAATATGTGCTATATTCTTTGTGTGTGTGTGCGTGCATGTGTGTGTGTGTAGATATACGCACAGAAACATGCACACAGTAAATGTATACATTAGCATATGTACAGTTGCACAGAAATCATGCGAACAACTGAATAGCCAAAATAAGGGCTTTTTGCTGTGTAGGATTTTTTTGTTTTGTTTTGCCTGTT
>VYZM01016301.1:129267-153388 GCA_013398915.1 Dromas ardeola | reverse complement strand
TTTTTTTTTTTTTAAATCTGGTTAACAAGTTAATCTATGGAAAGACAAAATGCTAGATCTCATTTTACTAGCGCTACTTTATAATATACATTTTATATCAACAACTTTTTTACACTTGGCTTCTGCAATTTTTTTTAAGATGACTTGTGTTAATACATGTTATCAAAGCTTGCTTATGATTGCAGCAAAACATTGTTAATGCAAATGCGGGTACACTTGTTTTCTCACTTTATACAGCAACTCTGAGCATATTAAACCAGTGAGGTCATTCCAGTGGCTGAATAGTTGCCACCAGAATTGTGTATTGTTGTTCCTGATAAATGCATGAATGTTGCCTTAATTCACGCTTATAATTTTGCATCATCACTGCACACTAATCAAGAATTTGCTGTCTCAAAAACTCTGTAGCTGTAGAATTGAAGCAAAATGGCAAGAGAAAATCATAAAAGCTATCTCTTATACACGATTTGCATGACACTGCATAGACAACTTTGTGTGTGTGGACTCCATATATTTAACTCAACTTTACTGTTTCCTTAATCAGTGTTTAAGTTATGTTGCCCTTCTGGTATTATAAAATGTAGTCATTTTGTGACTGTGAAAGCGATGACCTGGATGTTACCATGGGTTTCCCTAAATCTTTGAATGGGAATGGAAAGAATCTCATGTGCACCTCCCTACCTCCGTACAGAATGTGCTCTCACCAGCCCCATGGCCTCTGACCGCTTTCTTCTCTGGACTCCAAAGAGTTAGACCCTGGGATGGAAAAGATCATATGGTGGCAGAGGGATTCCGATCTCTTTCTTGATTATATGTTCGTCTTCTCTTTCTTCCAAGTACATCCTGATTTAAGAACTCTGAGGTGGTTTTTTTCTGCGTGTGCATGATTTGCCAATGTTTTTAGTAATTGAGCTGAATATCTTTTTGCCTTGATATATGCCTTTTAAATTTAATCAGAGGACAGGGTAGGAAAGCAAATCAACAAAGACAGTTGTTACGTTTCCTTCAAATTTTTTTCTTTGTGATGTATCCCTGTTTGCTCCTTTCCTGTTCCGTAATGAAGTATTCCCTTGATTAACTCACATAACAACCTCCATATTCTTTGATGCCAGAGGTCTATACGCATAGTGTGAGATGTGCACCTTCTTAGGTGCACAAAAGACTGAGGGGGAGTTGAAAGGGGCTAAAGGTTGAGTATTGCATGTTACAGTGACCCCTCAGAATTTAATTAGGTGCATTCAGAGGGTATGATCTGTTTCTGCAGTGTTGTCACCTGTGTGCCAGATTTACAGCAGAAAGTCCTGAGACAGCGGGTCCAGGGGGGAGGGAGCTGGAGCTGCCCTGGTTCTGTACATCTCCTTTCTCCACCTTGGGATTGTGGGAGAGAGACAATTTAAAGAGCTCTTTTAATACTGCTGCTTCTGAGCTGGTGTTTTCCAGGGTTTCCTGAGCAGGGTTATGCACTATTTTGAGCTTAAAATGCTACATTTGTAGAAAAAAATGTTGACTCTCCTGGAGACTTACTCTGGTTCAAAAATCTGTACCTCTTTTTCAAAAGAGCGCTGCTTTTAACATTACTAAATGTAGCTTTCTATATAACATTTCCACATGCGTTTTCAATTATTATTTTGAAAATTACAGATTTTTGTCAACCCCTAATTGCAGGGCAATAACACACCCATGTCTATTTGGCTGACTCATTTGGATGATTGTTCTGACAAAAGCAGAGCTCATCTGGCGGGTTTATAAGGCTGAACTATCCAAAACTGTCTCTAATTTTGAGATCCTCAACTCAGAACTCTGAACTTTGCGCATACAAAGATCATAAACATATGCAAACTATGCAGTTATATGTGTGCCTATTTGACCTGTGAAAACAAATTAGTTAGGATTGTACCACCTGAAAATTACAGGTCAGATTAATGCCTCTTGGATAAGCTGCCCCTCGAAATTTGAGGAGTAAGTTTTATAGAGCAATTGCAAACTATCTAGAGCTGCTTTTCAATAATTAAATGAGTTATTAGGTGGAAAATTGGCAGACTAATGAGTAATTTGAAACACTAAAAACTCAGCTTGCATTGGCAGGATTATGGAAGGTTTAGATATTTTCAGAAGATGTAGTAAAAGCTCACACAGTTGACCCAAAATCAAATATGCTTGAGAATATTGATGTATTTTTTCCTGTGTGACCTTTTAAAACCTATTAGTTTCCCAAAATGGGAGATGAAACATAGATGCTAAGTATAAAATAACAAACCCCAAGCCCCGTGCTATTTCCAAGATCAGAGGTATTTGTGTATTGTCTTCTTTCTGTCTGTCTAATTTACTCTGAGGAGAGCGGAGACTGTACTGCAACGTATAAGGGGTATCAGAATTCCTTTATGTTCCAGTGTTTTGCCTCCTCCAGGGAACGGATCAGACAGGCAGTGCGCAGGGACAGCATGACCTGTGAATACTCACAAACCAAAACACAGCTGGCAGGTCTAATTTTAGGTTCTTTAGCCTTGATCATGTCCCTTTAATGTATTGAGTGGAAAAAGAAAGGCGTTTAAAGTACAGGAAACGTCACAGAAGTCCAGTTCCAAATTCCTCTTTAAATAGACCCTCTACAGTGATGTGTTTTTCCTAGGCTCTGGGTTTGTTTAATTTTTTGCGTGATTTTTTTTTTTCTTTAAATGTGTGCGAAATTTGCCAGGTCGACAGCCCTGGAGACAGAAGTCCCCTATCAACAGAGAGGTTACCACAATGAGAAGTGGCAATTTGCATTTACTACAATGACTTGCCGGTGTGCCAGAGCCCTGACCTAAAGGGACCACCTTAAAGCTTGAGAATGTAGTTCAGTTTCCACACCTCATTCACAGCCTGGTCTTAGACAAATGGAGAAACAATAGGATTTATTTTTATTTTCTATTGAATCTAACGGGAGGAAGATGGGGCCTCAGACCTTGACTTTTCTTAGTATCATTTTGTATGACGATTTTGTAATTTTTTTCCAAGATGCTAAAAAAGCTGGAGATTTCTACGCAGACATGCAATGAAGCGATTGCAGGAATGACCAAACCGCACTTTTAAAAGCAACATTTTGTTACTTCTACAGTGTTCAATATTCAAACCTTTTTCTACAGCAGGCAGTTTTTATCCCCCAAGTGTCAAAAAGATTACGTTTCTAAGCAAAAAGTCCTTGTATTTCAGTGAAGGTGGCTTCCCATCTTAAAGACATACATACAGACAATTTTGAGGGAATATCATGCCTAAAAAGATAATGCAGTGTTTTACCAGAATATGATACTGATTTGGTACTTTTAATTACAAAGACTGTGTAAAAACTTTGACAAAAGCTTTCTTGGAAAGCAAAATTTCTGATAGAGCTACTTTTCCATTTGTGATGATTTTTCTTCCTTAGCTTTCTCTTTTTCATGAAGCTTGAAATATCTGCTTTTTTTGTTTGTTTGTTTTTAAAATCTCAGTCTCTCAGTTAATTGTCTTGTATTCTTGTTTTACGTTTCTTTCATTTTTCTGGAATTCCTCAAAATGTAGGTGCATGAAAAGCAGAGTATTCAGAGTGGACAATCTAGCTCTAATGTACAGCGTTGATCCCATCTTGTAAGCATACCAGCCCCGGAGAGAAATAAAATCGAAACAGCCACTTTGCTATCAGCTTGTATAGCCCACTAGGTCTGAAACTTGAGAACATTTTGCTGTGCATCACTGTGTTCCCCTGTCCTACTTACAACCCACGAGCTGATCCTACAGCAAACTCTTCAGTTCCGTCAGACCTTTCATTCCCAGTCTAACGGATTCTTTCCTATGATCAAATACCACCCAGCCTTCCAGGAAAGAAGTCAGAAAGACTTTTCCAGAATCTGTGTTATAAGCTCAGCCCAGAACCCAAAAAAATGGGAGAAGAAGAAACGCTATGTGATTTTATTTATGTGTCCAGCCAGTCCAAGCCAATCCACCCAAATTAAAACTTTTTACATGTTTTCCTTGACATTTTCAGATCAGTTAGGCCATTTCAGGTGGTGGTAATCTTTGAGCATTTCTTGCTTCACACAGGTAGAAGACAGAGAGGCCAGAAACTTTGCAGGCTGTGGGGTGGGTAGATAGAAAAAGCTCAGCTTTCACACTCTGCAAGTTGTCATGAACTGCAAAAAAGGAATACTGTAATTTTGCAAAATGTGTTTCTATTGTTCTCTTGGTCACCATTTTCTCTTTCCCTCAATAGAAAACCCCAGGTTGTGCATAGTCCTCCTATGGTCAGATTGAAGGAATGGGGCTTCAATTAATGCTGCTTAGTGATCTATGAAATGCGGTGCAATGGAAACAATACCTTTGAGACAAAGTACTATGTTAGACTTTTAAAGTAACAGTATTCTTCTTATTGACAGAAAATTATCCACCGGTCAAGAAGTATCTTAACTGCTTTGACTACTTATGCTAATTGGCATTTGCTCTGCCTCGCAGAGCCAGGCTCCTATTATAGAATCAGAGAATCATAGAAGGGTTAGAGTTGGAAGGGACCTTAAAGATCACCTAGTTCCAACCCCCCTGCCACCAGCAGGGACACCTCCCACTAGACCAGGCTGCTCAAAGCCCCATCCAGCCTGGCCTTGAACACTTCCAGGGGTGGGGCAGCCACAGCTTCCCTGGGCAACCTGTGCCAGTGCCTCACCACCCTCACAGGAAAGAACTTCTTCCTAATATCTAATCTAATTCTCCCCTCTTTCAGTTTAAAACCATTACCCCTCATCCTACTACACTCCCTGATAAAAAGTTTCCCCCCATCTCTCCTGTGGGCCCCCTTCAGGTACTGGAAGGCCGCTATAAGGTCTCCCCGGAGCCTTCTCTTCTCCAGGCTGAACAACCCCAACCCTCTCAGCCTGTCCTCATAGGAGAGGTGCTCCAGCCCTCGGATCATCTTTGTGGCCACCCCCAAGGGGAGGTGAGATCCATTAGAGATCTTGGGTTAACAAACTCTTATTCAGAGTCAACCCTAGTAAACAGCTGATGCAAAAGCAAGGAAACTAAATAGAGAAAACTGTTTCAGTTCGCAAAAATTATGCCATGTTTGACAAACAAGCTGAACTTTTCAGACAGCTTAGAAGTATTATAAAGATACGCACAACAGGAAATGCTTGATCCAATTAAAAGGTCCTACAAGTATCTAACACATAATAACATAATATATCTACATTACATATTTAATGGTTTCTATTTTAAAGTAATTTTCTTAAAATAAAAAGCCAAGATCTATAGAAACTGCCAGTCTTAGGATTTTAAGCATTTAGGTTCTGATCCTGAGTTACAGTGTGTACCAATAACTGCAGAATATCAGCAGAGGCTCAGTCTCAACGTCCTGTTCAGGACCTTTAAAAGACAGCTAAAATCACAGGAAAAATTGGAAAATTTCAGGCAAAATAGATCAGGGGAAAAAAAAATAAGAGGAAGCATGGTGCACATTATTTAACAGTGTTAAATAATTCTGGAGGCCTTTTCCTTGAACAGCTTTAGTGCTCCCATTTGTGAGAGGGGGGAAATTGAAATTTGGCAGGTGGATGTTGGGAGTGTGCTTTTGCTTCCCTTATAAAAATGTAACAATTTGGCCACGGTTTAAGTCTTAGCAAAAATCACAGTTCACAGATGCTTATTGAAGACTTCCTGGGTTTTGATAGCTAAACTTCCAGAAATTCTGTCTTAAATAGCCATAATTGTGAATCCCACACCACCTTGTGCTGGTGAGGCTGCACGCATGCTGTAGAGGGACTGCGCATATTATTTTAAGTCTGCTTCAAAGTGCCTGAGATGAGAGTCATAGCCAGGCATGGAAACAATGAGTGATTATCCTACGCTTTCTTCTGATACCCAGGACTGTGGCGGAGGAAGCTGCCAGAGCTAAATGTAGAGGGGACCAAAGCTGTCCAAGAGAGAAAGATGTAGTTTTTGTCACACTGACTGAGACACCACGAAGCAAAGTAGGAGATGAAGGGGGGCTGTCTGAGTAAGGAGGTTGGCACTGCGCTGGGAGTTATGGAGACTCTGACCTTAAAGGAATGGAGTTGGAGCACTGGGAGAAGGTGACTGAGAATTAATTGGGCTAGGAGTGGACTGGAAGGAGGCAGCTGCTGGGACTTGGACCCTGGGACTGGAGTGGGAGGAGGGAAATGATGAGGGAAAAAGAAACATCAGCGCCAGTGAGGTGGATGATGGAGACTGGATGAAGAGCTGGGACCTGACTTAGTTGCCATTTCGCTGCAAAAGAGGAGCCTCACACTGATGCGCTCTTTTGAGGGCTTTTTGTAATGCAGACACTGGAGGCAAACATTAAAAGAAAAATACCGGCTGGCTTTACGTTACTCCCCTGTGGTCCTTCTTACCACATAGGTGTGGGATGTGGAGGACACAGGTGACAGCACGCTGTGCTCATTCCCTGGCCTAGGAAGGTCCACAGCAATGGAGAAGGACTCTCTGAGAGGAAGTCCTGCTCGGAGCTGGAGCAGCGCATGCTCCCTTGTTCTGTGGGGGGTGCTGCAGATGCCAGCATGTACAGGCTGGAGCATGTTCAGTACAGATGGAGTCTTTGAAGAATTTAGCTGACAAACTCTTAAATGTCTTTACTGAACTAGTGTTAATTGAAAATTTTCAAAGGTTTATAGCTTGGCCAAATGTGGGTGGATTTTCAAAGAGATGGCAAAAGGCACATCCCGGAGAGCAGGGCCATCCCTTCTCCAAATGTTATGCTTCTGTTCCAAAGCACGCGCTCCTCAATTAAATATAGTGAGAAACAACATACCAATATTTTCCTTTAATTTCATTTTCAGAAATGGCTGAATCATTTTTGCTAAAACTTTCCAAAATAATTGAGGCTTGGGCAAACATTCTGCAGAGTAAATATCAATTTGGAAAGCGAAGTTTAGCAAACGGAAATACTGTCTTACAAGAGGAATACCTCTTCTGCCTATAATAAACTGAAAGGGCAAATTTTAGGAGTCCTTTCCCAGAAACCAGGAAGAGGGTGACTGGTAGTAAGTTACTGCAGATTTGCAGCAGTGCTCATGAGGCCAGAATTTGTCTTTAAACGCACACTTCATATTGTTAAAAATGCTTACACGGGTTAATTCAGTGCAGATACTACTAGCGCGTGATACACCTGTATGGAAAGGTTACTTCTGTGATGTTGCCAAATGCAGTGAGACTTTGGCAGTTACATAGTGATAGCAAATCACCCAGTCACGTAAATTAAAGTTGCCTCAGGGTAGCTTTAATTTGTGTACCTAACTTGCTGAAAATATTTCTAAACTTTGCATTGTAAAGTCGGAATGGTTTACTCATTCGAAGTATGTCCCATCCCCTCTCTCTTCACCCTTGGACGCGTTACTAACTTCTGTTTTTTCCTAACATACTGACCAGGTGCCCCTCTGCATTGACAAAACTTCCAGTATGTGAATACCGGCTTTGCATCCATCTTCACCAAAGAGCTACACATTATCATTTTTCTCTTGCACCCAGATGAATCTAACAAACACAAATTCTAACCATCTGTATTAAAGCAATGATGCACACTGTTGAGGATGCTGGAGAAACATTGCTTTTTGACCTATAGCTAGAATACTTACCTTTAGGTCCCATCCCCCACTCCTTTTTTACAGAAATAGTGGAGAATACATTTCCCTTAGGGAGGATTTAAAAGCATTTTGTATTATGATGGCTAACATGTAGGCTCCTATCACCGTGGAGATAGATAAATGCAAGCCTACTTTCACCAAAACAAAACTTACTTTCCTCCGGGTAGCGAGTTCCAGATTAGAACAGGCGTCAGTGTGACTGTGAATTCCCACAGTAACTTCTGTATCACTCACCTAATTCAGGTGGTGGGGAGCAAAGGACACTTCTGCATACTGGATGCCATAGGCATAAATCTGAGATCCTTGAGTTACAGTCTGGACCACCAAAGGTGTGCCTGGAATTGGCAAATGCTAGCTGTGTCCATTGGAATCCCAGAAAACTGGCAAAGCCACTGACCTCAGAAACTAGAGATGTTTAGCTGGGAAGTGACCATAATATAACCTGTGGGAAGTAGTAGTTGTCCCAATTTCTGTGCTATCAGATTCTTTCATCTGGCAAACCACAACGAGAGAAGTGCTCCACCAGCTTCTGTCATGCCAGGTGGAACTGGAAAAGTTATTTGGGAAACTGGTCGAAGCTTACAAGAGAGATACGCAGGGGCAATCAGTGAAGAGTAATAGGCAGATATGGATTTTGTATGTAATTAATTGAGCGGTTCCTTAAATTGTGGCAGTTGCATGCCAGAAAGTACAAGTAGGGACTTCCAGCTTTGGCTTTACGTGGAGAGCTGGACATGATACAAAGGTCTTGTCTGGAGTTCAGGGAACATGTTAAGCTTTTGTACGTGGACTCCGAGAGCTCTTCCTGTTCCAGTCTGTATTGTGCTAATAGTCCTTAATCCTAACAGAAGATTATGTGTTTACTTTGTTAGGGGGAAGGAGCTGTAGTTCATTTTGATGTCTGTAGCAGAAAAAATTTGCCCATGTAGCCTTAAGTGTATTACTAACCTTAAGAAAGGCTATGTGAGGTAACTATAGGAAGCCTGTCTCAGAGAAAGGTTCCTTACAGTTGCTCCGAAAGTAGTACAGCTTAAGGTATTTTATACCAGCCTATAAGGCACTAGATTTAAATTGGTGTGCAGTGAAACATTTAAATATACTACAGCAAATGAAATATGGTCCAATAGGTTTTTTATGGTCCGGCTATGCTTTTTCTTTTCAATCACTAGCCTGGGGCGAACAAGTCGGCTTTAAAATGTCTATTTTAGCTATGCTTTTATCACCCCTGTCTTTTAGGAAGTTTGATTTCTTTTTTCATTTCTTCTCTTTGATAAAAAAGAGCTGAGATCTCTGAATGGGTTATTTATCTCTTATGTTTAATCTATTTATCTGTCAATGGACATGCTGCTTTAGAAGTGTTTTATATTACTAATTAATTTAATTTCACATACTGTACTCCATGTTAACACATTTTCTATTATACACTATAATGTGATACAGGGCCCTCCCTCAGCAACCTTACCTTAAAGCTTTAATTGCTTTCCTCTAAGCCTCAGCTCATGTTTGATTTATCTCATTTCTTTGTATAAAGATTCCCTGGTTTACAACGTGTACACAAGTCATTAAATTGGTGTTGATGTTTATCTAGCAAACTTACCAATTGGTGATAGTATACATCCCTTTATGAATTTATGACTGGGCAATAAAGAGAAGTGCCAGAAGCCCTGTTGCTGTCTCTGTTGGGTCGCTCTGGTAGTTTATGTTTGGAAAGACAAGGTGAGCACTTCCACTGACTTACACAGTGAACTGCCTGAATTCAAAATCTGTTACAAATTTCTAGCCATGAACTGTTTTTTTTTCCTTTTTTGAGGAGAAAAGGTGAATAGATTGGAGGAAAGGGGTAAGACAGCTTGAGCACATTTGACGGCAGCGTGGACTTCATCTGAGATACATTGTTGTTTACATAGAGGAAAAGCTGAACCAAAATGCCAGATCCCCAAGCTATGTGAAGTTCAGAGTCTGGATCCAAGTATTGCAGCTTGAATTCTCTCTGGCTCTCAAGAACCTAAATGTAGATACCACATATTAAAATGCATGAAAATGAATGATAGTAAATAATCAATGTAGAGTGGGAAATCTGGTCCTTTGATCTGTCAGGTTTCGTCACATAACACAAGCATAAGGACATATGGTATTTTAAAGTTGCATTTGAAGAGATGCCTACGCTGACTTTTATCCTTATTTACAAATAGTCGGCAATAAAGGCTGTAATCTTGCAGATAACACTACGGATGTGCATAAGTCTTCTCGCACGGAGTTCATTTTAGGATTGAGATGTGATTAATATAGCTAGGAAACATTTGGAAAATGCATGCGCACTTCTGAATGCATTAAGTGAGCCCAATATTATAGCTCTTAAGCAAAGAGTAGGTAGATGTATTTATCTCTACAGGTTTGTTTCACATCCAGAAAGCTGTATTGTTTCTGCAAAACCTCTTCATTTGCTATTTCATTGTTACATTTACTTCCCACTCATTAAAGCTCCATCCCTCTTTCCTTACGTATGGATGACGTCTATTGGCTTCAGTGAGAACTAATTGCACAGGAGGCGAAAGGATTCAAATTAGGATTACCAATATATATGACCGCATGGAAAAGGAAGCATGAAATATTCTAATTCTTTTTAGATGCAAAGTAACTTATGAACAAAACCCATTGTGGCTGATTCTCACAAGCTTAAAGCATTGTGAAAGATAAATTAAAATGGGCAAGGCTAATTAATTTGCTAAAATCCATTGTTAATGCGGTGTTTTCAGTTATCCTGAATGCTGCTCTCATGACCTTTGGTGTCTTTCTAAAGAACCATCCCAGCTGTAAACATCTTTTTTTCTTTCCTCTGAGAATCTAAACTTCCATTTAAAGAAGGAGTAAATTCCTAGACCTCATGATTAAATAGGAAGTTTGGAAGTCGGACTTACATGCTCCTTAGGCATTAAAGGCAAATAAAAATCAGCCTGCATTCTTTTTAAAGTCCTTTTCTAAAGCTTCATGATTTTTAACTTTTTTTGAACCCTGATGTTGGCTTGTTTTGGATGTGGGGAGGGGTAAGAGGGCGAGAGCTTTTTGGCTTTTCAGTATTTGGGATTAGCAAGGAATGAGTGCCCGCACGGCTATTCTAAAGCCTTTCTAAAAACTGCTTCGCATATACTGGAAGAGATAGTATCAGCTGGCAAATTGCTGCTGTATGAAATAGTAATCAAAAGATGTGACAAAAGCTACGAGCTCTCCCGACCGACTCTGGCAGGGCTTGCGCCACGGTGGGGTTATTGAAAAGTGCTCCTGTAAATCTCTGCGCAAGGAAGCCGAGCCGCCGAGGGCCTCGTCCCACGAGCGCTTGTTCCCAGCGGCGGCGTTTGCTGTTGTGAAGGGCTCCCTTGGCTCCGGCTGATGGGAGCACCGCTCCCCGTCGGGCGAGCTCGCGGGATCGGGCCCTTGGATGATACATGTAGGACTCTGGAAGACCAGCTTTTACTGCTCATATGTTTGGCAGGCAGATTTGATAATCAGTGCTGTTCTAGAACCTTACACCATCTCAGTGAATATAAATTGATGGTGTAAAGCAAATGGGCAACTGGCGGGAAGCCAAACACGGAGGGGAGAGAAGACGGTTTATTGTTGAGGGGGCAGCCCGGTGTTCTACAGCAGAGCTTTCTGTTCACAACAGCTCTGCAGAGCTGCTGAGTTCGAGTGTGGCCTCTGAAGTGTATGAAATAATAACAGTTTTATTTCTCCTGACACAAGCACGGAAGCTGTTTGCTGCCACCTCAGAACTGTTACCCTGCAATGCAAAAGTACCAACAAGGCAGGCTGGATGCAATGTTATTATAAACAGTGCCGCAGTAAACTTCAGGAAAAGCCCATTATACGGTGATAGCCTGTTTGTCAGGAGAAAAGTTCACTAATGTATATGGAAGCAGAGCTCCTCATTCGCCGATACGTCTGCGTCTATTTTGCTGCACTTTTACCTTTATTTACTGTGCAGGTGGTGCTGAGAATAACCTTGGAAAACACAAAAAAATGCAGGAGGCCACGTACTCAGCTAGTTTAAATTGGCAGCGAAATGGTGTCAATTCAAAGCAGTTGATGTTACGGTCCATTGTTTATTATTGCTTTTTAGTATTTTAGGGTTTTGGGGGGGCATGGAAGGAAGCGTGTTTTCTCTGTGGTTGTTGTTTTATTACTGTAAACGACTCAATGAAAGGTGCGTTTTAAAAAAAGCAATGAATGAATGACGGCAGTAAAAAAACGAACATATGTACACTATAGAATTAAATTCTATTTTAACTCTAATTTGTGCTCATATGCAATCAATTATAGTGATATGAGCTGAGAATTTCAATGAGGCCACAGGGAGTTTGGCACCCATTTCTTATTTTGTTTTGATGGGATTAGCACCCCAAAACTTGAAACTTCTTTGAAAATCAGCCATAATGTCAGTCCTTCCAAACTGTTCTAATTCTTTTTGTTTGTTTGTTTAATTATTCTGCGCTTAACAGAAATGCAAGTACTACCTTATGTGGCAGGAAAAATATCATCGTTCATTCAGCATTCATAGATCTTAAGTGCCTTTCTTATAAAACTAGAGGATTTTGACCACTCTCCCTGTGCTCTTAAAAATCCGATTGCCGATTGAGGTGTCATTTCTTGATGCAGAAACCTCTTGCTACTTTCTCTAGGCTCATCCCTGGGTTCTGTCATCAGCTATGCATTTTTCCTCCGAGATGACCTTGGGTCAGGCACTAGGTATCTCTAGGCCTCCCTTTCTCCATCCCAAAGCAGCTTCTTTTTTCCTTTCTTGCTTTCTTTTTCTAGGGAGTGTTGTAGTAACGTTTCCTTTGCTTGCATTCCCTAACATTCATGAAGCAATTTAAGATCCCTGTCCGGAAAGTATTCTAAATACACAAAAATATTATTTTAAGTTATTGTAATTCTTCATCTTTATTTACTGGCAAGTTGCTCAAGCTAACAGATGAAAATGGCACAAGTCTTTTGTAACGCTACAGAGCACTTACTTTGAAACTTTTTTCCTGAATTCCGACAGAATCTGAAAATTTTAAAACCTGTAAAGGAGATCTGCCAACTTCACTACTATGTACTATCAGAAAGTGGAATAAAAGAAGGAATCAAGCTTAGCTGCTTCTTTGTTTGTTTTTTAATTAATAAAAAATAAGCCAACTTGTTAGCACTTTGGTGAGGAAATCATTGTTTGTAAAAAGCAGGTATGTTATGCAAATGAAGTGATTTACTGAGAGTCAGTTCTTACTCCCAATAACTAGATGAGCCAACTCAACTGTGGCTAGAAAGCCAAGAAAACAGCATATAGATTAAGATTACTCAAAACTTTTGTTCCTGCATTATTTAAAAGAGATGCAAATTGCACCATGTTAGTATTGCTTATGAGTAAAGGCCCAAATCTTGCTTCCTCACCCGCATTTAAGATACAGGGCTGAAAATACAGATCTCTAAAATGCAATAGGTATCCATATTTGACTTTGTAGCTTCATCTTGCCATGTTAACAAGGTCTGTGATAGCTTTCGGTGATTGCAGTTGGGATGAGTGGCCTCCTGTCTTGTCAACTTACTTTGCAGATCCAGCAGAGGCAAGTTCATCACAAAGATGGAAAAGATAGGCTTTCCAAGGCTGAAAAATTAATTTTAAAAGGATGCCACTATTCCTATGCGGAATGGATTGAGGCAGAATACCAGGTTCTTTAAAACCTAGGTAGAATTCAGATTTCTGGACTCCTCTTTTTCATGAATACATTTAGAGTCGTGTATAAGGGTGGATGTGCAGTTTCACCTGCCGTTTGCTATGGAAGTCACACATCCATTTCCAAAACTGGAGTGTGGGTAGGAACATAATATCAGTTTATCTGTTTACTATTAAGGTTCTTATCCTATACCCACCTCCAGAATATCTGAGACCCCCCCCGGGTGTTACATCTTCTTTGCAATGAAAAAAATCTTCTGCTCTTCAGCTGTTTCTCCCTGCTTGGTTTTAGGGAATTAATTATTATACGGTTGCCATCTATTCTGAAAATTACAGGATAATCCCAGTTTCTGAACGCCATGTCTGAATCTCAGTCTCCACTTGGGCAGGACACATGGTGTGAGAGACAGCTGCTAAAAACTGTGCAGATATTACAGTGTGTCAGTTTATAAGCCGCGAAGTGTATGTACCAGCTCGCAGATTGTTGGTAGGAGTGTGGTACTTTGTTATAAATATATTTTATTGATTGTAAGGAGTTTTTATTAAAAAGCTACCCAGAAGAAACAGGCAGTAAAAGATCAAGTAAATTACTTGGCTTTCATTTTAGCCCCCCCTCTTAAGGGTTTATGGGGGCTCCACGAGCTCCCAAAACACTGACACAGGTTAATCTCCCTTGGTGATAGTGGATGTTCACTGCACTGGATATTCAGCGATATGGTGGTGTCAGGGGAGGGAATCCAATATACGTGGAAGGGTCAACAGGCTCCATTGAGACCAGGTCTTAAACACATCTAGGTGACTATAAATGCAGATGAGCGCCTTGTCAAATTTTCAAAAGTAATTAAATACATTGCATGGCTAGCTCCCATTGAAATCAGGTGAATTAGCCATCTAACTCCTATTATGTTTTATCATACTTACCTTCATCTTCAGGTGCCTAAATGTTTCTACCGTGGCACTGAATACTTCTTGCCTCTTTTCAGATTAACAGCAGCTCAGGGCACCTACCACACAGCAGAACAGTACACCCTTCTGAGGAAAACACTTTGGATCGAGGCCTTCTAGTGTATAAATGTTATACATTCTTTTAACATTTTCCTAGTAAATATTTTTAAAATGTTACAGATCTATGGCAGATGTTGCTATCTACTGTTTCCTAAGCATATATGTACTGGGCTGTGTGCATGTTTATGTGTGTTTTCATGCTTTTTCCTTTTTAAGCCTGTGGAAATCAGCACATTGTGCTCAGTGGTAGTGGTAGGCAGAACATCAATGCATAGTGTATGTTGTTACACCTAAGACTACTGGCAAGTTGTGGAAATAAAAAAAAAGAAACGGGAAAATAAAATGCACAAAGAGCCAGACAACTGAGATTATAAACTATGTGCATTTATTTCCAGGGGTCTTTTAATCCTTTCTAAAGTCTGGGGCTTATGTATAAATTCATTTAAACTCTGCAGAGGAACTCTGAAACAAACCAGAGGTGCCCAGGTGGTGGTCAGACCCAGGCATGATTTGATAACCCTTCCTTCCCTGGCATTCCCACCCCAGCCCTGCTGAGAGCCAGCCACTGAATCTCTCCAGCCCTGGGGTCTACCGGCACCCACATCACCTGCTCTAGAGCCCTTGCCTACTCCCCAACTACCCTTTACCAATGACCTCTCCCAGATTCACTCTCCTGCTCCAAGTTGTCTCCCTGAGGTTGAGTTAAATCCTTTCCCAAAATAAACCCTATGTCTTGCTGCATTAGCATCCCCATTTTTCCCAACCCCAAAAGCACCTTGCAGAGCTATTGCCTTTTCCACGTGTTTGCCCTCTCACCCCACACACCTGAGCTGCTCTTCAGAAGCTGATTTAATTTAAATGTAATCATAAATGAGCACATTAAATGAGAGGCACAAGCTCTAATAAATGCTTTCAAAACAGACATAATGCTTTCTCAGATGCTTGATTCTTTTTAGACCCATATTCTACTGCCCCTTGTCCAAGATGACCATTTCAGTTCAGAGGCCTCCACCTCTCCCTCCCCAAACCTTAAAACCTCAAAACCACAAAACCTCATCACTTCCGCTCTAAACCTCATAACAGTGACCACTAGCTTGATATTTCAATATTGGTTACTAATGTTCCCTTCTTACTTCCTGTCACCTGCTAAAAGCTCTTGTCTCCTCAAAGAGACAAGGCTCCAGGTCTTGATTCTGTCAGGAATTTCAAAATCCTGTACATAAGTTGCCAGTGTAGAAATAACCAACTTGTGTAGGACCCAGAGGCAGAAAAGAGGACTTTCCAGGAAGAAGACAGCATATAGTCTCTTCTCTTCTGGCCTGACTGAGACAACAGCAAAAAAGAAATCTACGTGTATTTTGGAAAGTGGATATCCTTTGAAGAACTGAGCTGCAGGTTCCCGTTGCAGAATTTTGGAAATGTTTGTAAATCTATGTAAATTCATGGCTTAGAGTTCATCTTTGAGGTTTTGAGTTCAGTCTTAGTGTGAGATTTAGCCAGAACCACAGCAGTTTCACCTAGTTGCCACATGAAAACATCAATTGCATCACTGCACCCAAAAGTCTTACAACGTGTGCCAAAACTCGAATGAACTCTTCAACAAACCTGGCCTTAACTATGAACGGTTCAGGGTTTTGTTATTAACGTGTTGTCTTTGTATTACAAAAGTTGTTGCAGCCATTGCCTTTGCTTTGCGAATTCAGTATATACATATATATTTAAAACCAGCTAAGTACAAATTAAACTATGTATATTAAAAATAAAAACATAATCCCTTATTTTGTGATGACTAGTTTTCTTTCCTTTTAGTAGGTCATGAATATCTTCTGGCAAGATATGTCACTAGCTTATAACTTCATTAAGCTGCAGTCCATACCTTACCCTTTCACTAGATCCCTGAAAAGAACTTTTGTGTGTGCCAAACAGATATCCACTTGGTCTGTGGCTCTTGAAAGGTAAATTGCCAAGTTCCAGCAAGCAAATTAAGAGGTGCAATGAGAGCTAGCTGTTGCATTCTATCAAATCCTGCTACTGAATGTGTTGAAAAGCTTGCCCAGAGCCATGGCCTCACATATTTATGGTATGAATGGGAGACTCTTGGAGCTATGTATTGCCATAGTTCCCATTTCTTTTGTAATAAACTAGCTCAGCAGATGTAGCTTAGGTAAAAGGAAATTCAAAGTCTCCTACTTACAGAACAACCAAAACAAAGTTCTCTCTCCGGTCCTCTGTCTATGAGCCAGACTCAGAGCCAGACCTTACTTGTACTGATTAGTGTTTTAATTCTGTGCATAACCCAATGAAACTCAAAGGGTCCTCACATGGGAGAAAGTGCTGCTCAATAGCACTGTATAAGTATTACTGCCAGGTTATGGCGCAAAATATGTTAAAAAAATCTAACTTTCAGTTTCTAACACAACACAGACAAAATCATAGCATTAGTTTTCCAAGTCAGTTGCATTATTCTCTTGGTTTATAAGTTTTGATGCTGAAGAAATCAGTTCTGGACAGTTTAGCAGTTTTTGCAGTATCAGTACCTAATTCACATCAAATGCAGAGTAGATTTTAATCTCCATACTTGTAACTTGATTTGTCTACAGGCTTCAGAGTATTTAGCATAACATTTGTGATATGATTGGCCCTGCCTACTCCACCTGAGTATTAAAGTAAGATGCTCTACTGAACTTTGTTGATTTTATTTAGCCTGGTAGGTGCACAACAGCTCTGAATTAAAGCAGAAGCAAAAGATGAGCCTGAGATCCACAAAGCAGCAGAAACTGAAGAATCATGAATTTAACTAAAGACCCGTAACAGAGCTTGTTAAACTATGATCCAGCAAGGTGATGGTGAGGGAGATAATGATAAATGTTTTGTACTGGATGATACTTTCACTCATGTATTATACCAAGACGTTTCAGAAAATATCAATTACATCTTTCTGCGCCATTTTTTCACAATTTACATAACAGCATCTGCATCAAGAAAAAATGGCTTTCTCTATTAGTTGGTAAAGGCTAATAAATTTACAATCCAGCTGCCATTGAGGTCCGCAGAGAACTTCTATTGCCTTTGTGGGGTAGTAGGTTGGCCCTTTAGCATACCTTTCATGCCTAACAGTGCATGAATCTTTTGTATTTCTAGCTTTATCTGATATTGTTGCCTAACTCAATTACATATAAAAGTAAGAAGAGTCTCCTCACTAGTCAGCTTAACCCGCCACTTGTTGTTACTTGTTTATGAGACATTTTTCTACTTTACAGTCTTTAATCTGAAATTATATCAAGTGCTGTAATAAAACTGAAAGAGATAATATCTATGGCATTTCCATTCCTCTGCTCCGGTGATAACATTATTTAACAACACCAGCAAGTTAATTAAGAAAGACCTTGCTGTCATAAATCCATGTTGCCTTCCTCATTAAATTAGGCTTTTCAATGTATTGCTGAAGTTCAGAAAACTGTTCTGGACATTCAGCAATGGATAGTTCACTAAATAGTCCACAATATGCTACATACTCTTTTACAGGATGGAGAAGTATTTAACATTTGTACTTCTTCTGGAGTTTTGCATGTTTATATCTGATTAATTTTGAATCTTCCTTTCCTTTGAAATCATTAAGAAAATATTTCTGTTTCTTGGGCATTTAAGGTATCTAATCTTTTCACAGCCATGTTTTTTTCTCGTCTACGTGTTATATAATCCCTTTTCTGCGTTTCCTTGAATCCTTGATTTATGCAGTTCTCTATCCCAGCTAACAGAAGTCAGCTACTGAATGAATATACTAGTTCCCTGTCCATTATCATTCATAGTGGACATGGGCTTTTTCCCTATCAATTGTAAATCCTGTCTATAGAGCAGAAAAAATGAAACCGAGCTTTATCTTTATGGCTTTGTGAACCCTGTATTTTTTCATGATGCATTTGTTAACTATTTTCTGTAAAAATTTGGTTTAGGGCAATCAAAAAAGAACCAGCTCCGGTGGGTTAGATAGAGGTTCAAATTCAATTAAATTAGCCCTGTAGGAACTGATTCCCTGGGTGTATTGCAAGGCAGGGCACTGGGATTGTTTGGGACCAGATTTGTGAAAATCCTTATGTGGTCCTGAACTTTTCAAACACGTAATCTGAGGTTCTTCAGCTTATCCGGTCTTGAAAGAATAACTAGTCAGTGAGATGGCTGAACCTTCAAAGACAGCTATAACTGTACTGTGTGGGTACCACTGTTTAATATTTAATGTTGGTTCCATACCTAAACATGTCCATATGACTCACAAATTCCTACTCCAAATTGGAAAGGCTAAGTAAAAAGATCTGATATGAAATGATCATCTGCCTCAGTCATAGCCAATAATCTAGGTGAGCCTGGAGATGAATATATTCAACATTTGAGAACTGTCACATACCTGGGTCTGATATTTACAACAACCCATTTTTTTGCAGTACCTTACCTCAAAAGCAGTGACTGTATAGGGTCAAGAATGGATATTTGCCTCCAAATTGTGCTGGCGGGGCTGATCTTTAGCATAAAAAGATTTTTTATAAGCCTGCCAACAGGTAAAGGTTCACATTTTGGAGAAGAAAAATCTAGGGCTCACCAGACAATTCCATTCTGTTATGCCATTAAAAGGGACACAGCTCTGCATTTTGATATTAATGAAAGGGACACTACTTTTAGTAGTGCTGATTATTTTCTTGGCTTGCAGTAAGTAAGGTGTTCTCACCCCCCATCTTTGCTCCAGCTCTCCCTTAAGGGATTAACGAAGAAAAACTTGATGATGAGACATTTCATTCTAAATAAAAGAGAGAACTATTTAAAAGTATTATTTCTGTCTTATAGCTTAATTCTGTTCATCACTTTAGGACCTTCTCAATATGATTTTTGCTTCAGCATTTATGGTAAATTTTTTTGGCGCCTTTACTTCTGAGACTACTTTACCATACTGACTGGGTAGTGGTTTGAAAGACTCTCTTTGTGTTGGCTTCATTGCAGATTTTGGTCTTCAACTAGTGTCTTTAATTTTAGTCCTTGTTGGGGTATATCAATTTATTCTACAGATGCATTCCATGTTGTCTTTTCAGTCTTTTTCTACAATAGTTGTAAAATGTTACAGAAAAGTCTTCAATATTTGTCTGTAATACAGATTTTGTATTTCAGAAGATTAAAGTAACACTTCCGTATGTTTACTCAAAGGTTAAGTTTCTTAAATTAGGCTCCAAATCAAATTCTAAAGAAGATAATGGCAAAACTCTCACTGACTCAATGGAAATAGGATTTTATATCCAACCATCTAGGAGATATCATATAATATCTAGGAGAAGAAAATCGCTGTAATACTGTTTGGTTTTATTACTAGGCATTGTGCTTTATGCCTGGAGACTGACCTGAAAACCATCTTTCCAATATCACTGTTCCTCTCTCCAGTACTTCCTTGTTATCTAAAATGCCTTTTTAAATTTTTTTTCTATCATTTCATCTTTTCCGTAGCTACCAAATTTACCTCTTTTTAATCTATGAACAAAATTTAAGTCTAACTTTGAGCATCTCTCTCTTCTGTAATTCATTCTGTCACACAACTGCAACAGAACTATTTCCAGTTATCTCAGCTATCTATATAGCCCTGTGAGTAGCAACCTTAATATTTTCCTATTGAGCACTAATTGCTGCATTTTTTTTAATTAGTTGCTAGCTACAAAGTACACCATTAAGCCTATCATCCCTGTCAGATATTTTTCCATTTTCTCCATAGATGCTTTTCTCCATTCCTTATGTCAGACCATCCCATTATTAATCCTACTTTCAGGGAACTCACTACCTGAAAATTCTGAATTGAAAGACCAGAGCCAAAGGGTCTGTTTACTCTTATATGTCAAAACCCTGAAAATTTTGATAGCTTTGCTGAAAATTGGAACAACAGTAATATATTACCATTTTCACCAGAAACCCCAGTTCTCCCCAGAAAATAGAGCCAAATTGTATTTGATGAGGGATAATGCTCATTCTCACCCTTGTTGTCCATGTGAATACGCATCATTTTCAAAATCACTGTACAGACCACTCACTAACCTTTTAATTTACTTGAAGGAAAATTTTCAGGTGGAAAATTTTGTACAAAAGTTTACAAAATGCTTTTCTTCTCACAGCGCTGGAGAATATGGTTCTCTGTCATTGTTCTGTTTCCAATGTGATAGGAATTTTTTTACCACAATACTGCATGTTATTACTTTATTAATCATCCTTCTTCCCTTCCTTAGAACATCTATTTTTTCCCTGTAAATATGCTTCACAAGCTTTCATTTTGCAATCCACACAGCTGGTCATCTTTCTTTTTTGTTGTGTCTAAAAGCAGCCATATGTCATCAGCAACCCTCTCATGTATATTGAACTTCCTTAGCACATCAGCTTGTCTCTTTGAATGTGTTACCTGATGTCTTTAAAGTGGCAAAACACAGAAAAGTGGGTCCTCCTGGTCCTTTGTTCATCAGACCAGCAAGAGCCAGGAATATGGTAGAGAGGGGGTGTTTAGGCCCTTGGGCTTTGCTTTTTAACTTCCCTTTGCTTCATGTCAACTAGCGGGATATGGTTCAAATCAGCTCTACCCTATCCAGTAATAAATATGGCTATCCTTTATTGATAGGGAAGCCCTAGGACTACTGAGCACTGGTGTGTTTGGTGTTAGATCACCCACGGCAACTCTAATTTTCCAGCTCAGTCTGACTGTCCAGGTGTTTTATTTGGTGATCACCATTTTTAATATGTGTGGTCTTCTCTAGGAATTAACTGAGACATAACAACGGTCTTTCTGCTCAAAATGTTAGCATCAGTGCTTGAGAACCATTACAATGTGTCTGGCAGAATGTATGCGCATAACAGAGAAGGATATTTATTCTAGGAGAGCTAGATCAAACAGGTAAGCTTTAATGAAAGTTATCCACGATTTAAATGGAGCCCCTACCCAGTGCATAGTCTGTCAGGGGAATATGCTCATAGCACTTTCGGTTGCTGTTGAATTTTGAAACTTCTGGAATGTAAGTGGTTTCTCTCCTTCCCAAATGAGTTGCAGTCATCACATAGGCTCAGAAGTGCATCCATTTTGGAGCTCAGTCCTGCGTTTTAAGCGTGGCCTTATCGTCTATAGATAGAGAACAAGGTGTTTTGCAGCACTGGTATTTGACCATCCAGTAGCACTGGAGAGTTCACGAGATACCCATGGTTACCTTGGCAATAAAGTGATGAGATATGCTCAGTAGAATGGGAATTTTTAGAGGTGGTGAGATTTTCAAAGCACTTTCCTTTTTTATGAGCATTAACTCATTTGTTACTGAGATTCATGTTTAAACAGACAATTAAGGAATGCTTTTAATAGGCTGAGAAAAGTTAAAGGATGTCAGTGTATTCTTTAGTCTTGCCATTTGTAACATAACATAGCATTTTGTTCTCATTATGTTTTTTAAGGGTGAATAATTTAGATTCTTTCACCTCTGAGCTGAAACTCCCTTCTGTGTTCCTTCCTCTGAATTCAGCTTTCTAAATAAGAAAATAAACTAATATTGTATGAAATTTTATAACCTGTACCCAGTCTGAGTAAAATTGTTACCTACATATATACATATATATATATAAACTCCCAAGCCTAAAACTAAATCCAACTATGCAGGGCATAGATGGCACTTAAACACCACTGTATCATTTAATTTATTGGAAGCAAATCAACAGCATTTATACAGGAAAAAAATACTTTAAAATCACACAGGACGACACTGAAGAGCCATCACTAAACAGCTTAAAATCTTGCCTTCACATTTGCGATGCATTTGGCATGAAATCACGATCCTTAGATGTTCAGAGAAAAAGGAGCTCGGTGGTACCCTTCTCCCCTACATACCTGTGTATTGAAGACTGTAATGACACTAGCCTGCAAGAGATTCGGAAAGCACGGAGAGCTGTGACCTGTACCTTTAATTCATCTCAGCTAGTTCCACGCTGATGAAGTGATCTATCATCGTTGCTCCCATACTGGAGCATATATTCCTACAAGAAAGTTTAGCCACTGCGGGGGTGACCGGACTAACATGGCTTGGCATCCAGCAGTGTACAGACTAAACGATAGTTTTTAGTTAGAGAATATGGAAACTGACAACAAATTATTACTTGTGGTCTTTTTCCAGTTTTCAAGTGCAAACATACCAAAGTTTATTTTAAATCTGAGCCAGTCAGACATTTAGTAATACAGATCAAAGAAGAAACGAAGGCCTCCCATGCTTATTATTTCAATATGATGTCTGTTCTAATAAAGTGTAAGAATGCCTGTGATAGACTAACTAGTAGGAATTTTCTGGTTCTGTAGTTTAGCCTTAAATATATACATATATTTGTAAATTAATCAGAAACATATTGTCGTGGTTTCAGTTCCTCGGAAAGCTGATTGTTTTCAATCTTTTCTTTAATCTTAGAAATATGGTGGCAGTCTGCCAGCACACTTTCAGATAAACAGTCCACTTCACATTTAAAAGCCGTAGAATCACTGATGTTGGAAGGGGGGGGGTGGAAATCAACAGAAAACAACACCAGTTCTCTCTCTCTCTTCCCCAAAATGTAGAACGTTATTTAAATAAGTTAGAGTTGTTGTGCTATTGTCCCTCACTCTTAATTAGAAATAATAAAAGCCATCTGTGCAAGGTGAATTTTGATAAGATCTCGGCTTTTAAGTGTTTGTTGATCTTGTGTGTACCAATTTTCAAATGTCTTAATAGCTCCAGGATGGCTATCACACTGAGTAGGCTCGCTGATTTCCATCACGCTCTGTGCTGTTGAACGCAATTCGCTTTATGTGTGCTTATATTTCGACTGAAATTTTAAAAACATACTATTCCTTGCAGTACAATAAGTATTTAACTGGATGGAACTGTTTCCATTTGGAGGAGGTGGGTTTTTTCATAACACCAGCTCCTCGCAGTTTAGGATTAAACGCAATTAAAGTGAGGAGTTGTTTTCCATGAATTGCATACTGGACAGCATTTCTGTGGCTGCTTTCCAACGACAGGATTTTCTACAGTCTAATTTTACTCATTTTGGGGGGCCCACGGTCAGGATAAAGAGCCCGCCCCCCGAACCAAAGGGGGAACGCTCAGCAGTGATTGTCTCGAAGCCTGGAAATGGAAGACAGGATCTCTTTTCTTTCAACCTGTGTTTTCAGTCAATTAAAATTTGTACTCGGGGCTTTTCGGTTTGAAGCCACCCCTGTGTCTGTGATGAGCAATCCTTCTTGTTTGTGCAGTCATTCATTATCTCCATTACCAAGAGGAGAATAGAGGACAATTACATTGTTTGGACGAATCAGAGTGTTAGGAGGAGTATTTATCATGGTGGCAGAGTGCAGCACCTGACAGCGCACGATTGATGGCCAGGAATGAGTGTGAGTGGCCAAAGCAGCCTCATATGATGCAAATTACTGACTGTGGATTCCAATTTATCCTGTTCATTTTTCTTGCCTTTGCTGAAGACTATTAGTGGTTTTTGAAGCAGTGAAGGGGTCATTACTAATGTGGGCTAGAAGCAGGAGGGGGAAGGAGGGGAAAAGCCTTCTGTAATTACACAGCCTTCAAGAAAAGGCTGCAGGCCTAGCCAAAAAAGTGTCAACACTTAGCAATCAGAAAAATTTATTTTCATTTTATCCTTAACCCATATTAACTCAACATTATCATCTTTCTTTGTTAATATTTGCAGAATATTAAAAGCTTGACTTCTATATTAATACAGATCTCTTTAACCCTTTTTGCTGTGAAGT
>VYZM01016301.1:71767-124267 GCA_013398915.1 Dromas ardeola | reverse complement strand
GCCGCAGCCTGTTAAAGAATTTGCAGCAGACAAAAGATACAAGAACTGGCAAGTAGAATTAATAGAAGAGAAAGGATAAAAAATAGCAAAATCATTAAATTAGTTTTTTCATAATTATGTTAAACAGTGGAGCACATGCTCTAGTATTCTGAGAGTTAGGCACTTGTACACATCTTTCTCATTGTTTTGAATGAAGCTCAAGCGTGTGATTAAAAGTCTTTCCTGAATAAGAATATTTTTTGGAATTCAGGTTGAAGACAGGAATGGAGAGCTCCTTGCACAGGAATCACATTTCCAGACAGAGGTCCAGGTTCAGCCATGTGTATGTGTGATGCTATATTTGAAAATAGTGCCTGCACGTATCGCAGAAGGAGTACTTAATGTGCTTGAAGTTGGCAGCGTGCTTGAGCACCCTGTTAGATTGTGGTGAGAGCGAGAAGGTGAAAGCTGTAAAGGGGAAAGAAAATACTTGTGAAAGGTTTAGGCATTTTTCCAGGTTGCTGGTACACTGTAGTGTGCTTACTATTAATGCTGTAACTTGTTATGTAGACCCTTCAGAGCAAAATTTTGCTCACATATCTGATATTACTTTGAAATTCAGACTTTGCCACTTCCAGGTAACATTTTAAAAATAATAACTGGTTTTAATGAGAAGGCATAGAATTATTTTTATTTATTTTTTGAGGGAAGGGAGATAGGGGATAGATGGATAGTTTGACAGCAGGTAAGAAGCCCTACACTCTATGTTTTTAGGGAATTAAAACTTATGCTTTAGGGAAAAAAGCTTAATATAAAAAATAACTCATCATTAACTGATTCACTGTTTTTAAGAAATATAGTAAGAATATGTTTGGGTTTAGTAAATTAGTATCTTGAAAGGAATAGCTATTTTGGAGACAGAAAATATTAACTTATGGAGGTCTTGCTGTAAGGATTAAATGCAATACTTTGAATGTTGTTTTGGTCCTATAGAAAATAATAAGAAATTGAGGAAAACACTAGAAGTAGGCATTAGAAAGTTTAATTTCATTCCTAAATTAACCTTACATGAAATTGAAGAAGCTCAGCTATCTTTTTTACCTCTCTCTTTCCTAGTCTATCTGTAAAGTCAATATCTGCAGAACTTTTTAGACACTATACAATTTCAGCTTTTAAATTATTTTTAATTTTCATTTGTTTATAGGCTTTATATCATTATTCACTTGTCTAGGTACATGACAAATCTCAAATAAAGGAGGTACTCATGACTTGCTTGGTCTTACACTGCCATTTGGATGGTGTTCAGGTTTAGCTGAATATTAAAACCTTAGGAGGATTATCCAAATGATATCTGTAGATCAGTGGTTTTCAACCTGTAGTCTGCCATCTGGGAATCTCTGGATTACTCCTGAGCGGTCCATAAAAATTGACTAAAATCCAAGCCTACTTCAGTTGCTTAAATTCACTCCGCATCTTCAATGGAAATGTTTTACGACTTTGAAAATCAGAAAAGTTGCAAACCCTTTTTTAGAGATTTACTCATCACTTGCTTAGGATATTATTGATCTTTTCCAAAAAGCAACTGATAACTATGAAGGTTTTGCTTACGTTAAGCAGCAGATGGTTTCTTCTGGATAGCTCCTGACTGGAAAACATTAAAATGTTTTTTCAGAATATTTTCACTGAATTTTTCCTAAAATTCCTTGAGATTTCCATTTTTATATGGAAATATTTTTCAGTACATGGAAAGCAGGCCTTGGAAAGTGCCTTGCATCAAGAAAATACACAGAAGATAACTTAAAAAGCAAGATTTGTGTCAGTAGATTAAGGTGTGCTCGGCAGAAAATGATGAAAATGTGCTATGGAAAATAAGGAGTCCACAAACTGAAAACATAAAAAATTATGCATTTGTGATGGAGATTTCCCGAACAATGTTACTCCTCATTTTTACTATGTAAATGGGGAAAGAATAAACCCCGTGTGTTTCATGAGGAAGCCCCAACAATAGTTAGATCAGTCACCAAGACCCAGAATTAAATCTTGAGACAGGGTGGAGGCCTGTTGATTTTGGGGGAAAAGTGCCAGAGCCAAACCCAAACCCCAGACTCCAGCCCTTGGGCACATTCTTAATGAGATGCTATTTTTTGTAGACTTCCAGTTGCAGCAACTATTTTTTTTTAATTATGTGTCTGGTAATGCTATGTAAACGCTGCAGGGTTTAGCTTATGAAAGGTTCATGAACCATGCGGTTTGGTTCACAGCAATTGGTAACAAAATTCCACCTAAAGTTATACGTAGGTGTCACTCTTTGATGAAAGATAAGCTTCTAAGGAGAATATCATCCCTTCTTACGTGGAGGGGGAATGTGTCCTTCCCACTTTCATCAACCCTAAGGAACTCTTCCCTTGCTGGGGAAGTTAAGAGGACCTGGAACTTTCATGAGAAATCTCCACTGCTGTTGCAACACCAGATGATATTTGCAGTGACACCATACAGGTATAGCAGATAGCAGAAACCATACAGGTAGCAGAAACCATACAGGTATTGCAAAGAGTGCTATAACGAAGTGAGAAGTGATCTGGGAGCTGCTGCACTTTCTCTTGTATCTCAGCTTTGATATTGACCCTTTAAGAAAATATTTATCACAAAAATCCAGAAAGGATAGGTTTTTCTCACTGGAAAGAAAAAAAAAAGATGGTAGGTGCCTCTGAGATGAACCTCCTAGTTTCAGTGAAGGCCCCTGCCTCAGGGAGTCAACAGACACCTCTGTGGGGCGAGAGGTGGGAGTGACTCATTGAAAGAAGCAAAGGCTATAAATTCAGGAGGAAAAGAAAGCTAAGGTCCTGCATTTAGCCTCTGCTGCTCATAGAAAAGTTGACTACTGATCTAATTGTGGCTTCTAAGGATACTAACATTTTCTATATATATGTTTTTAACAATGCGAAAGATGAACAAATACTTGTTCAAATCGGTAGTCCAAGACCTTGGAAACACATTGCAAATCTTGGAAATCAAGAGTAAACTGGGAATTGAGTAAAATAATTCTGCCTGAAACAGTAGTAAACATATGGAATAATTGGCCAGCGAAGCAAGTAATCTAAATGAGTTTAAGAGACAGCTGGACGTTTTTATCTCAGGAGAGAAAGGACTGAAGGATATAGTGATAAACCAGGGAGGTGAGGATGAAATATACTGAAAGAAAAGGCTTGATGAAGCAAAGAGCCTTTCTCTAGTCAGCGATTTCTTATGTTTATAAATGTAATATGAATAGCTGCTGTGTGAATATGCTATTTCTACATAGTGTCACCATGTCTAAAGAAGAAACATTTTGTTTCAGAAGATGGATTTTACTGATGCAGCCTCCACTGCCAGTAATAGATTTACTGGATCCACCCACTAAACACAAGCTCAACGGCCCCCACTCTCTCTCCAAAAAGTGAATTATTTACACTGTACTTCATTGCTTCAACTTTCAAATTACTTCATGTAGTAGTACCTTACAATCCTTTTCTCTAGCAAATCCGTGGCTAGTGAAAATGTGATGCGGAGCCATAGATTTCCAGTCCAGCTAGCCTTCAGGGAAAATTTCCTTTGTTACTGGTTTGTCTCCCAACCATGACATTTTGGACAAGCTGTGGTGGAAACATCATTGATACAGATATTAACAAATAAAGCCAAATTCATTCCAAGTTCTGTCTCTAGCTAGTTCTGTCTCTAACTAGATCTGATGTAGCTCATAGTTCTCCTCCCTGTCATCATGGTCACACCATCATTTCTCGCAGAAAACAAAAAAAAAACAAGAGAGAGAGAGAAGCATAAAATACAGAAAAATGGAAGCAGCACTCAATTTTCAGTACTAACTTTTGTATCCAGGCTCAAAGTTCAATTTCAATGCAAGTCCTATATGTGGTTACCTAACTACCCAATTGCTCCACAAATCAGACATTTGGATGTGTAATTGGCAAGGTTTATGACTGTAATTAATTGTGGTTTTAACTGATTGCAGATGCAAAATTGCACCTCTAGGAAAGGAGGCCAGGTTGAGGCCCTTTCAAAAATCATGTTCTTCAGGTTGAACCAGAAAGATTGTACTGTAAGTTGAATGAATTTCAAAAAGACTTGATTTTCCACTTACTTGCAGTTTTCCTTTTGCTGGTGAAACATCACTGGCTTTAGCAGAGTTTTCCTGATTAGCACTGGTGCAAGTTTTAAAAAAAAAAGGTCTCTCTGTGTCTGGAATTAGGGGTGTGGGAGGAAGCTGGATGTATCAGTGCTGAGTGTGCAGCTGCACCACTTGTGTTTGGAAAGAGAGGCAGCATTGCCAGCTTCCTCTGTTTAGAAGTGTTGGGACCGATTGGTGAAATGCCCGTTCTGACGCTAAAATTACAATTTCGAATGTACCATAGCCATTGTGCCTCTGTCCCCCGCTGTGTCAGATGAGCATTTCTGGAAAGAGTAACCCTTTCTCAAAGTAATGCTGTTTCCAGAAATTTAGATGTGCTCCAACGCTGTACAAATAATTCAACAACCAGAGTCTTTTAAAAGTAAACAAAGCAGAGAGGAAAGGGGAAAGGAGAGGACTGCGAGCTCCGAGTAGAGATTTAATAGAAACCCCTTAAGTTCAACTGTATTAGCTCCTTTGTGCCTCATCATTTTACTGTGTGAAGGATGTCTGAAATAAGGGTCTCCACTATATTGTCACAGGATATGTATTTCTTTGAAGTGCTGTCGTATCTTATTCATAGTCCTGATTGCATTTAATGAAGAACAATACAGCAATGTACCAAGTTTGTGTAATTCAAATAAACTGACACAAAAATAGGCAGGTAGCCATATTCATTGGGGAGCGGGAGAAATATTGTCACCACCAGCGTATACACTACAGCCCGAGTTTAGAAGTCACCAATTATTTAATTGCCCTATTCAGATGTACAACGAAGCTTTCCATTCCTCTTGATAATTGGGATTTTCATTATCCTTCTCCCACCCATTAGGAGAGAGGATAATAAATCCCACTGTCTACAAATCGTGCACTGGGCACAGGTCCCTCTTTCTGCACTTCAGTGTAGAAGTATTTGTAATAGAGACCATATTTGCTCAGTTCTCTTCTGCTTGGCAGGTTTATCCTTTGTGCGAAACCAAACCTACAGAAATCTTTCTGTAATCAGGAAACATATTGTTATCACAGTATATTTTCCATTAGCCTCCATGTGTTGGAAACATCTTCTCCCCTCGCCCACCCCCCCCAATAATTTTCTTTCTACACTTAGATTCATCTAAAAGGTCCCCTTTCTCTTGGGCTAGCTCTGCAGGCAATGACTCACCAGAGACTTGTTCCCTGGTGACAGCAATAAGTCTCACGGGGCTTGCTTGAGAAGACGTTTGCCAAGCCTGTAATGCTCACCCAAAAGACTTGTGGTAGAAAAGAAGCTGTCTGAAAGTTGCTAATATTTTACTATTTATATTTGAAGGTTCGTTTGCGTTAGCCGAAGCGGTGCCAAGCTGCAGGGTAGAGAAAGGAGGGAGAGAACTCCAGAATACGGCCACGGGGCCTCGTTGCCCCTTGTTGGGATTTTTTCCTTGGAGATTTCCAAGGAAGAACGAGTTGAGGCAGCGCCTGGAAGACAGGGAATTTGTTTCTGATTGTGACATGGCCTAACCGTGTGAATCTATTCAAGCGTTGAAGTCCCTAACGCACAATAAGGGTGAATTTTCTTCCTCTCCCACATCTTTTTTTTTTCCCTGCCGAGGCATCTCCTCTGTGGCGTTTTTTCTTGAGACCCCATGATGCTGGCCTGCTCAGCTCTCTCAGCCCAAGCAGGTCCCCTGAGAATTCCAGAACAGCCTCCTCATCTGTGTCCCCTCCTCTGGTCCCAGCCTGAAACACAACAAAGGGAGGGAATTTAGGGATAGAGCACTGGGCCTGGACCCTTCACTGAAGAATTTCCAAGAGGTTAAGTTTTTTTATTTCTCCCAGTGCGATGTACTCTAATAGGTCTCCTTGGCTCATCCTTGAGATTCAAAACGTGTAAGAATTAGTCACTGCTCTGAGAATTAATTCCTCTCTGATTCAGTTCTCCCCTCTGCAGGAGAAAGAGTCTAGTAATAGTTACCTGACACCTCACACTGGAGTGAAATCGTATTGTTAACATAAATAGTTCACAGTTCATAAACGAAAATATAATGTAAGTTTTTGAGATTTATTTTAGTTATATGTTCTGCAGGTTCACATGGTTTGGAGAGCTTTGGAAATAGAAAAATGTCAGAATGAGAGAGTTTGCATGACAGGAGGGGATTTCCTAGTCACAGTTCCAGTTCTCTTGCAGGAGATCTCATAGATTACCAATGAAGAGAGAAATATATCTTCTTTTCAGTGTTAACAATTACAGATTTCCTCCTTTGCAAAAAAAAAAAAAAAAAAATCCACCAAATTATCAGCAGAGAAAACAGAGAAAGCGCTGCTTTAAAATTTCTGTTTCAGAATGTTTTTGCTGTGCTTGCTTCAAGTTCCATTTCCTGCTTCATTGTTTTATTGTGATTGTAGTAGAAAACATATTCCCTTCTTTGTATGTGACTCATAATCATTGTTGCTGACTATTCATTCAGTTCAGACTTGCTGCTGTGTCCCAGCCCTTGTCCGAGACCTGCTTTGTTCTAGTATTTGGTTGGGAACGCGAGCAGGTTTTATTCCTCTTTTTATACCTTGCAAGGTAAACAAGGGAGAGATATTACATTTTCCATGTGTTTCCAGACATATCTTATCTTTTGTATTAGTCACTCGAAGCTGATGTTTCAGCCTGTTTAAAGTTGACCTCTCGAGTTGTGAACTTCCTTGAAAAACTCTGATAAGCAAAAAAATTTTAACAGCAATTAGCAAGGGAGTGGTGGTGCCATGTGTTAACATTAGCCTTTTACCTCAAGAAAGCAGAATGCAAATGTGGCGAAAGTTCCCAGGTAAAGAAATAAATATATTGGCAAATCAGCATGGTGGCTTCAGCACAGTGTTCATGAGAAGAAGTGGCCTGTAGTTCAGAAAGAGCATCGTTCAAAGGTGCTTGCCAAAAGATGCAGTTTCTCTCTCAAGCCAGTGATGGGAGGTGTTGCTGAAGAGCAACATCAGCCACCATGGCATTTTCCAGCCGTTCACCATTCTGAAATCCCATGAGGACCCTGGCCTATTGAAAGCAGCCCTGCGGAGAAGGAATTCGGGGTACTAGTGGATGAAGAGCTCTGCGTGAGCCAACAATATGTGCTTGCAGCCCAGAAAGCCATCCTGGGCTACATCAAAAGAAGTGTGGCCAGCAGGTCGAGGGAGGGAATTCTGCCCCTCTGCTCCACGCTGGTGAGACCCCACCTGGAGTACTGCATCCAGCTCTGGAGCCCCCAACATAAGAAGGATGTGGACGTATTGGAGCAGGTCCAGAGGAGGGCCATGAAGATGGATCAGAGAGCTGGAGCACCTCTCCTATAAAGACAGGCTGAGGGAGTTGGGGTTGTTTAGCTTAGAGAAGAGAAGGCTCCAGGGAGACCTTACAGCAGCCTTCCAGTACTTAAAAGGGGCCTACAGGAAAGATGGGGAGGGACTCTTTATCAGGGAGTGTAGTGACAGGATGAAGGGTAACAGTTCTAAACTGAAAGAGACAAGATTTAGATTAGATATTAGAAATTCTTTCCTCTGAGCGTGGTGAGGCACTGGCACAGGTTGCCCAGGGAATTTGTGAATGCCCCATCCCTGGAAGTGTTCAAGGCCAGGCTGGATGGAGCTTTGAGCAGCCTGGTCTAGCGGGAGGTGTCCCTGCCCATGGCAGGGGGGTTGGAACTAGATGATCCTTAAGGTCCCTTCCAACCATTCTGTGACTCTATGATTCAATAGGTGGGATTTGTGCTGTGAGAGGTGAAGGACCAAACCTTTCCACCTTCCCCTCTTAATATGCACTGGCAATTTGACCACGCAGGGTCAATTATTTCACAATACTGTTCTGCCTAGGAGTTTGTAAATAATGGAAATACATGGTTAGGGATAGAGTGAAGAAATCTCTTCTTAATGAGTAGTTTATTCATTCAGGGTTGGGTTCTTTTCCTTTTCATGAATTTGTTGACTACTCAGTGAGTGTTTCGTGTAAATAAATCTGAGCCTGGGACTGCTTGCAAGATTAGTTCCCCGCATGCATCATTATTCACTTTTTCCATTTTTCCATTGGTCGTCTATGCCACATGGCGTGATTTCTGATTGTTGTCTCCGTGAAAGTAGCTGTACCACAGTTTTACGAAGAAAAGGCAGGATGTTATCAAGATTTTATTCTCTCATGGACAGCATGGGAACAACTTACTGAATTAGGAAGAAGCAAGTTGGCAAAAACAAGGAGAATTTTACATATTTTTTTCCCAGTTCTCTTGCATCAGGTCTTTCCCTGAAATATCACTGTTATATCAAGCATAGTAGAAAAATGTGATATGGGCTAAGATAAACTTTTTAAAAGTCCATCTTATCTGCAGAGCAGTAACTCCATACACACATGGGTCTATATTAAGGAACGGCTGAACAATCAGAAATTGGAATACCTAGATCTAGTACATGGGTCTATGGAAGAACAAGAGAGGGAACCAGTCCTGCGCTCAAGGAGCAAGTCAGAAAGCTGAAGGAGAGACATCCTTGCATCAACTTTATGATTATCCCAGAACCCTGCCAGGGCAAAGCAGCTCTTATTCTATCCGAGCTCTCCGTGCAGCGTGAGCACTAAGCATCATAGTCATATTCCCACCTGCCCCTTGTGGAGCTCAGCCCGCCGACTGCAAAGCCTACATGACTGTGGATTCAACAGTGCTTTTTATCTTTTATCTCATTCGACAGTTTTCTATTATTTGTGACAGATCCTCAGTGTTATTTTCACAAACACTGAGAAACTATGTTATGGGGATATTTGTTCATTCCTCGCTTGGAAGGTTGCAATTAGAGACTCCCTAAGCCTCCACTCTGGCTGGGGGGGGAAAGGACAGTACAGGAAATACGAACTTCTTGCTTATTTCTAAAGCAGTGCAATAGTTGTACTTGCCTTCATACATTATCAGCATGTTAATGAGCAAACCAGCACTGGAATAAGGTGGGGAGCTAGAAGAATATGGGCTTATGCCAGCCCTGATCCAGCAACAGGGAAGTCCTTACACGAGCACTTCTCGCATAGCTGCTGCCTAGTCTGCCTCTTCTGCGACTGCTGGAGCGTAGCGCTCGCTGCAGAGGTCCAAGTCTGCCAGCACAAATGGTCAAGGTAAAGCACAAACCCATTAGTAACGATTCCGCCCACTCGCTCCATCCCCAAAAACACCGTTGGTTTTTTTTGCTAAGTGGATAGGCTTGGAACGAATTTATCCACAAACATTCATGCAAGAAAAATTAATTTGTGCAAACACTCAAGAGAAAAATGAATGAGCCGGGGTTCAAAATAACAAACTGATCAGACTCACCTTCCTCCAAGAAATGCAAAAGACTCCTTCATCCTCAGTTAGGAGGACAAAACAAAACATTATTCTTCTTACAGAAGAGGTAGTTAAAGGGGCATGGGTTTGATTATAACTACATATTTTATAAAATCATGTTATTTTATAATGTTTAGGAGCATGTGCTTCAATTCAAGTTCCTTTAAATTGTAAGTAAGCAGCACAATTTTTAAAGAGGCTGAAAAACCTGATGCAAAATACTAGCTTTGGAACCAGGAAAACCATTTTCTGTTAACTAAAATAACAGTTTTGTATTGTTTTCTGTACAGATGATGGTTAGGTATTTAGATCCCATTCCTGCAGGGTATTTGTGCATTCCCTTACAGATTAGCAGCAGCCAGCAGGATGAACCCCAGACTGCTTTGGATCTGACTCCTCTTCAGGTGCAAAAAGGAAATCAGTAAAAAAAGAAAAATCAGTTGAAAATTGCTGATCAAAAATCATCAATAACTCTGCTCACTGACCTTGCTGTCGCTAACAAGGCTGGTGGAGACTGGTCGCGTCGCAAAAATAATCAAGGTCTAATGTGATGCTGACCCTGTTGTGTCTTTTACGTTTTGGCATGAACAGGAAATAACAGAATCTCTCCACAGGCTACGCATTTATAATTAAACCTGATTGGCTATACTGGTAATTTTATGTGATAAAGATATTAAAATAGCGTCAATAAACCAGGAGCGAGTGATGTGTAAAATAATTAACACTAAAGGGAACATGGTAAGTTACTTATTAAAATCCATAGATGGATTATGTGACCCTGTGATTACAAAGACTATGGAGCACATGACTTAGTACACATCTTTTGGTCCAAACACCTCATTGCACTCTGTCAGATTACTGGCTCCTGACGTTAAATAAAATTCCGGTATGATTTATGGGGTGGCCTTTTGACAGGAGCTGGAATCAGAAATGGTTTAGGCTTTGCCAGCGTTCAGCACTGTTTTCATTACCTACTGATATAATGCAAGTATTACATTTAGTCAACCGAATTATGTGTAGTTCTCCGAGATTCTCCCTCACTCCCTGTAGTCATTGTTCCACTCATAATAAAATTATCCTATCAATTTGCCACAAGAGGAAGACTGGAGTTCACTAAATTACAGCCATGTGTGTTTGTGCGCTAGACAAAGTGATACCAATTAAAAAAAAAACCAAACAACAAACCCAACTAGATTCTATTTTTAAATTGTTCATGGAGAACAGTGAGATTGGCTCACAGAGGAGGCCACCCTTGAATTCCAAGCACTGGAAATTTCATTTTCCTTAATTAGTAAAACAGCATCTATCTAGAAAAAGAAAAGAATAAAACAACGAGCGAGATGCTAAATAATATGTCAAAAATGACACCTGGCCTCCCCTATGACTGATTAGTTTGAGAGATTTGCTATGTGAGGTGGAAGCATCAGTTTGCACTTCTTTCCCCCTGCTCCTCGTATAATTTTATTTTTTTTAGACAGCCTGAAAATGGTGTTTTTATACCCAGACAGCAAAACACCCCGGTTCTGACAGCTGAAGCGAAGCCATCGCAGTGGTTTAGCAGTGCTGCCACACAGAAGACCTGAATTTGGGAGTGGCCCGGGGGCACTCTCTTTACGAGCCTTTGATGCTCTGATGTGTCACAGAGGTGATGCGCTTTGACTCCAGGCGGCAGCGGTTGCTGACGGCTCCTGACTCTGTAAGCACCTCCTGACGGCTGAATTATGACGCAGCGCTCGCATGGCGTGGTAGGGGATTGCTTAGCCCTGTCCTGGCAGGGGAATGAATGAAGTTAGTAGCTGTTTCACATACCATGTGCTGGTACACAAAAAATGCTCCCCAAATTGATCTGGCTGTGTATCAGAACTATTTATAGAGCTTCCGCAGCTAGGCCTCGCACTACGTGTGGTGCAGAATGACCTCCCAGGGCCACCACCAAACTCTTTCTGCTTACAACCTGTGATTATTCCTCTGAGTTCCAGTGAATTGCTGCTTTTTCATTTGTAACAGTTACTAGCTGTTGAGACTTTCGTGCCAATAAGCATTCAACTCAGGCCCAGAAATTGCTAGCATGTAGTTCAATCCAGAGACATGGCATCCGTGTCTCCTGCAACTTCTGAGACATCAAAGTATCTCAAGTGTGCTGACTTTTGAGCAAGTCTTCCAATCCTTATTTCCCTGGATATTACTTTTTTCTTCTACTACGCTACTGTCTTCATACTATTGGTTGGGTTTATCCTGACTCTCTACTGTTTATATCTCTCTCCTCATCGGGTGAAGGTAGCTCTGATGTGAAGGGAGCTATGGATCTTCGTAAGTTCCCCTTATCCTGATACTGGCAGGGTGTTCTGGATGATATTTTGTAGTTACATTTAGTCATTTTAGTACTGTCACGACTCTTTTCAGATACTGTATATGAGCTCTGAGTGATTGTTTCTTTGCTATTGCTTTACGTGTTGATTTTATTGCTGGACTTGCACATATGCATTATGGCTGTAGGTCCATGCTGCCTTTGCTATGCAGTGTTTCCTGCTTAGCTACCTTTCTCTTAACTGATCTGTTGTCCATCTATTGTCCTTCTTCTGGATTGCAGCAGGTTAATGCCCAAGGAAATGACCTTGATTTATCTCTCCATGCTGGGCTCACGTTTAGCTCCAGGGACAGTTTACTGCAGTGGTCCAATACTGCAAAGTGGGGATTGGTTCTTACCTTTCCTGCCTTCGTCATTTGTCTTCTGTCTGTCTTTGAAAACTGTTGAGATGGAGGAGATCATGCCTGTCTATTTTTTATTTGCTTATGAGAAGAAGCTCCCAGTTTGACATTGTATTATTAAAATTCTACTGCTCTACGTTAAGCTCCACTCAGTATCCCATGTAATACCTTGCAAAACGTGACCTATGCTTTTGGTGAATTTTCTTGGTTCTAGTCCACGTTTATTAAATCTAGCACTAAGCAGCTAAACAGGCATTTAAATTAGGAGCATAGTCACCCTGATCTAATCAACATGGATGGAGGAGAACACTTTAAGAAGGCAGTTTGGATCACAGGTTAACTTGCTCTGTGGAAGTACCTACCTTTCTTTGCTGCTGTTGGGAGTGACTCTCCAATGATTTATGTTATGCAGGATGAACTTGAGTCCAAGTATGCTTACCCAAATTCAGAGTAATAATTCCCTGTCTCTGTTTAGTTTCTATCCTCAAAAGTTCATTCCAAACCAAGTTTTGGGTTAGGAGTCTGAGATGGTGGCTTTCTTTGTCAATAACTATTAAGCACCCTACACTGCTCCATGCACATTCTTCATTTGTCTTTCATGCTTGATGCCTGGTTAGACAGTACATTCCTCAACTTATCTCTTATATTTATCCCCCAAGCAGTGGTCTATGCAAACTTATTTTACTATGTAATGAGATCAGACTAGCAGTGTGCTGCCAGTCACTCACTGAGGTTTAGCTGATGAGTGCCCTCTTTCTGAGGAATAGTAAATCATTTGCTTATGATTGTCTACCCGTATCCTGAATAGAAATAGGATCAGATCAGAAAAACTCATTCTTTGCACAGCCAGGTGAAATCTTGGCCCTGCTGGAATCAACCTAATAAAAAAATTGAGAAATCCTTCTACCTTTTACTTCATCCACCACTTCCTGACTGCATTTGGTATTCCAGACACTGGAGGTGACAATGCCATGAAAGCCGGCTCAGTCTTAAGTGCAATCTTGACCATTTTAGGAGATTCACACAACAGGTTACGGACATACAACTTATCATGAAGTAAAGTATAACGTACACTTGTATCATGACAGCTACTGTGTGGTGATTGCTTACGTGCATGTTCTCTCTGGTAAATGCAGCATTTCTGGGACAATTTACCTCTTGAAGAGGGGATAGATCTGATTTTCTCTTCTGGAGAGCATGCTCAGCTCATTACTAAGGAACAGCTGATATCATGTATATTCACACTTTAAGTTATTCTACCCAAGAATGTCCCTGTGCCCTACCTTCTAGTCCATCGCAGAGCTAATCAACCCAACCTCTGCTTTAAGGAGGACATATCAACTTCAACTTTTGAGACGGCTTATCACAGCAAGTCAATAACTGGAAGGGTTTGTGAGCCAATGTGATGTGAAACAAATCCTGTATGTACTCTTATAGTTAGTGTTTCCAATTCGATCGATGAAAACCATGTCAACAGTGGTTGCAAGTGTAAAAAAATTTGGAAATGTATTACTCAAGTTATTTTTTGAATTAAGGCGAATTTAATATGCTAGCTCACGATCACAGTGCTACATAGCTAGGTCTGAGACAATATTCTTGTTGTAAGTGCATATTGCTTTGAGCTTTTTGGTTGCCGGCTTGTTCCTAATCTCTCCGGCCATAATGCTGAACTTGCAAAGCCAAAAAACAAGCTGGTCTATGGAGAATTCAGATTTTATTTTCTCATTAGGCTATATTTGGGCTGGGTATGGTCCTTGTTCAAACGTTTTACCAAATTCAGTGAAATATTTTTTGACACACCTTACACTTCAGCACAGTCTACAAGAATACTATGTTTGGTGAGCTGGATGAAAAGGCAGTCAGCTCTTTGTGAATTGTTCAGGCATGGAGGTGAGGACACAAGCATTTTTCTCTTTAGAATTTGTAATTTTTGCTTTTTGCTCTCAGCTCCTGTCAAATTTCTCTTTACTAAAAATAAAAAATCTGTATGCCATGCAAAAGCATTTGTGTAAAAACTGGTGTTGATTACAATGTTTGGAAAAATTGCATCCATAATCTCCACAACTGGACGTGGAGTCAGGTGCAGCATTCAAGTGAAGTGGTACACATTCTGCTGTGAAAATCTCCTCACAGCACCAGGAACAGGACCAGATTCACCAGGACTAGTACCACCTGAGAGCACCATGCGTTGTGAGCCCGTGCCACGATGTGGCAGGGAAGTTCAGTGACGGTACAACTCCCACATCACCGTGGTGGCTACCTCCATCCCAGAGGAGCTCCTGCCAGGCTTTTCTCAGATCAGAGGAAGCCTGTCTGAGTACAGAACCACATGAATTGGCTCCATGTTTACTTTCACTAACTGTAAGAAGGTGAGTCAGTTAAGAACGTGGAGCTGATGCCAGCAGAGCTTCTTCATTGCATGACTTTTATGATATTCGCAAATCAGGCTGTTCACATTCATGATCAATGACAGAGAATAACATTCAGAGGAATGGATAGTCTGGCTGTACAAATCCTTAGGACCAAAAGGTCTTAATGTATTCCATATGAGAGGAAAAGATGCTGTCCCCTACAGAATTTGCATTTATGGAAGAATACAGTTCCTGTTCTTTGCAACACACAAATATTTGCATGGGTTTTGTTCTGACTTCTACGGGCTATTTATTTTTAGGAGATGAAACCTGTATCAAATAAGGCAATAGCAAATAAATAAGGTGTATCCTAGGATAAATAGGATTTATCCTATTGAAATCCTAGAATTTCAAATGTGAAGGTCAAGTAATCCATAACAGCCATCAGGAAAAACGGCAGTGTAGCGCTGGGATGCAGCAGACACAGGGCATCTTCTGCCTTGTGTCTCTGAGCTGCTTAGGCAGGTCTCTCTACTTCTTTCTGCCTCAGTTATTCCATCTAAAAATGACAACAACAATACTGCCACACTTTGTGGTATTAGGTAGTACTACAATAACCTCTTCTTTACGTGGAGGAACTAAGAGATATCAGAAATACAAATACATTTTCTGCAATGGGCTGTTGCTTTGAAGGCTCAGAAAAGACTGTTAGTGAAGTTGCTATTTTTGGTTGCAAAAATTGTGGTTTCAAGTTTATTACTAGAATGAATTATCTTCTAATAAAAGTAGTATTTCATTTAAAGCTTGCTTACTGAAGAATGTATACTGCATTCACCACTTCAAACTTCATAATTTTTATTCATTTTTTAATATAATTCTCTTATTCATTAGTTGTTCTTATTACAGCAATAGTGGATTACATTCATTTTAAGCAGCACTTCTTTTCAGTGACCAATAACTCTTTGAAATAATTAGATTCTGAGCTGAAATTTTCATGCTTATTTTCATCCCAAGAGTGAATATTTTCGTTGTTTAATTTTGAAAATCTGAAACTAAGCTGGGTTAGAAATTCAAGAAGTGGCAGGTATTATTTGGTTTGTTTTTTAGCAATTCTGAAATACACTGCTCAAGCTGGTTTCCTTTCATCAATTTGTTGAGTATTGTATTTCATCTTGTACAAGAAAAATAAGGGAAAAAACAAGAAATATTTTTTTTAAGGATATAGTGACTCAGGAGTTCTATGGAAAATCAACTAGGCAAATTTGCATAAGTGACTGAGGCTCAAACTTTCCCACATATATGTAGCTAGGTCTCATTGAAATTAGTTGAAATTAGTTATTTGCAATGGTGTAAGGTGCTTTTCAAGTTCTGGTTTTCTTGAAAAATTTGCTCAGAATTAGTGCCCAGCTTAACACCAAAAAGCAGCTGATTACAAACGTGGACCCATCGTACAGCCCTTGCTAAGGCTGGTGGAAAGTGGTAGGAGGCACCAAGACACCCTGTCAGTCAGGGAGAATGGCAAAAATAGTGCATCAATATTTTAAAAATCCTGGAGAAAAGCTGGACTGCCCTCATGAAACGGGTGCTTGTGCTGCTCTCTTTGACTTTGGTAACCTCATTTATTTATTTAGTGACTGGAGAATCAAAGAGAGAACAACTACAACTTCATTTGGTTGTATTGATGTCCCCCATGTCGTGTGGGGAGATTCTTCCCTGCCAACCACGTAAAGCTAACCTTTATCCTCTTTTAAATCCCTCCTTAAAGCTTGCCTCTACCTGTGCCTACAAATCACTCCCATCTGTCTTTGGTTAGGCAAGTGACTCTTGCTTTTCTGCTAAACTGTTTGTTTTATTGTTACTTAATCCTCCCAAACCACCCCCACCCCCTCACATCTCCCTGTGAGCCCTGTCTGATATGCAGATTGGGAAAGTTTTGGGGTGGGGGCTCTATTATTTTATCAGTATGTTTAGCCTAGCTGAACTGGGGACGGAACTAGCTAAGGGGACTGATCCTGAACTGACACCCTGTGTATCATCATGACGCAGTAAGAGAGGATTTTATAGGCTCGCAGGTATTTACAGGGCGAATGATAATCTAGTGAAGGGGGTTTGTGTTTTGTGTAAGCAAAGAAATATGGTTAAATCTTCTGCAGGAACTTGAGCCTATTCAGTGCATAAATCATTCCTGGCCTTTCTGCTACATTAATACACAACCAACTCCTATGAAGACCTAACTCCATTGCTTTCAGGGATCCACAGTCCCCACCTGTTACAACAGCCAAGCTCAACTCACGTTATATTTAAAATTTTTGCTAATCAGTGTGGATTTGAATGCTTTCTAAGAAGTACTCTGTTCATTTTTTTAAGTGCCGCGACTGGAGCTCTGTCATTAGAAAAGAAACATTTGGGGGTCTGGGAAACAAAACAGGAATGCCAGTAAGGTAATTATCATAACAGTCGACTCTGGGAGCGCAGGAAGTGGTGCTCTGTGGCGCGAATGCTGCTCCTCACAGCCGCGCTCTGAAACGAGACATTTCCACTAGATAACTCAAAATAAGTTTTAATATTATTTTTAATCATGAAAATGTTTCAAACGCTCTTCCATCTACTCATTACAGCAGGAGTGGTTATTTCGTTTTTTAATAGGAGCACTTACAAACAATCCAAGTGTAATAAGCAGCAGCATATAATTATCGGTGATTTAGCCGATGCTGAACTTCTCACTTGTCAAACAGCGCAGATTGTTTTTTCTCCGTTTTCTTAGCTCTTAGGTAGGTTTCTCTGCTTGGTAGCATCTCACACCAGACAAAGAGCAGGGAAGGGATGAAAAAGCATCAAGCATCAGCGTCGCAAGGCCAACACAATTTCTTGTTTGCGAATGAAAACCAGGGTTGTAAGCTAAGTGGGAAATGCTGGCTGGGAGCTGTCTTGAATCCCTGCAAGTAAAAGCATCGGGGATCAGAAAGGTGGTTGCAAAGGCAAGAGAAAAGCTGTTGATGAATTACTTTGTGCGTGTTTTAATTACCCTATCATCCTGAGATTTTTGTGTATTGATCTGAACAGTAGTAATAAAGCGCTTTCCTCCCCTCACTCCCTTCTAAGCGTTAGAGCTTTGTCTATTAGGTATGCTTCTAAGGAGAGAAATTACTCATCTTCCAGACTAGCATGGAGAAAGGGGGAAGAAAATACAAATGGGCGGGCATGATCTCTTCTGCTATTCAATATGTTTAAATCTAAATTGTTCATATAATTATTCCAGCATGTATTTTCTTCTAGGCTGCAGCCAGGCAGAAAAATTTAAAACATGCGAAATTGGACAATGCTAATGTGAAGTAAAATGTAGTTAAATGTTACATTCCTTTCAATGACATTTACCAATAGTTATGTATCATACTAAAATTAAAGGAAAATATTAGCCCGAGAGTCAATCTATTAGTGGGATTTACAATAACTAATATTTGAATAACCCCGAAAAAAGGCCTGAAATGAGCGTTACTAACATTCGATCAAGAATGGCTCTGGGCAAAGGTGACTGGGAAGGATACCTCGGAACAATTTTGAGAAGATATTTTTTGTGATCTCTTCCAGGGATACTCTGTAATTTAAAAGCTAACTTGTCACTTTAAATATTAACCAGTATAAATCATGACAATAAAAGATACAGATAACGAGCATTATTAGGTAATGGCAAAAGAAGACAGAAAAAAAAAGTAGTTTCCCAACAGCACTGAAAGGAAAGCATTTTGAACCTCACGTTACATGCAGATAAACTTGGACACTCCCTTGAGCCTCAGTTCCTTGAGGAACGAACTTACACTGAGAATTTGGCTCAGCCTAAAACTGCAAATTCTCTCATCAAATCACAAAGCAAGACACTAACAAACTGGAGCACGGAGTCTCTCTGTCCAACTTTTCACTCAGGCAGCGGGACAAGCTGCCTGACGTCTCCTCGTTTCCCTCTCCTTGCCAATGGGGCTGCCAAACTGCTGCCGGGACGTGTGAGACGCACAGGGACCAGTGGGGCCCCCACAAAGCTCTTGCATGAAGGATGGGGCACATGTATGAGCGATGGGATTCCAAATCCCATCTTTACCCAATAATAATTAATAATTAATTAATACTTAACACCCATCTAGTGCTTTACAAGCATTAACTAATTAAGCTAATTCACCCAAGGTCAGTCCTTTGTACTCTCACAATACCCGAGATCTTTTTGATCATACACCCTAAAGAGTAAAAACAGTATATCAGTAATGTTAGTTTTAGCCTAACATTATTTGGCAATTTTGATCATTAGGGATGGAATTAATCAAATATCTACTGTGTCCTATTTTTGCATTTTATCTTCCATTCTGCATTTACTATTTTTATCTTTATTAATAGCTACTGCTCAGTGGCCTTAACGAATTTCGCCATTCAACAGAAACTTTTCTTTCCAGAGACTTATGCTAATTAGTACCTTGTTTGTGGCTTCAGTGTGATTTATGAGCTACTCTGAGCCCTGAATAACAAAATATCAGGCTATCTCCATAACCGTCTATTAATTTGTTTATCTTTCTATCTGTCTACCTATCTGCTGAAATTTAAAACAGTGCAATAACTTTAAGAACAGTGACACTAATGCAGCATTAGATTAAAAGAATGTTACTTTATACAGGCGTAAATGTAATTTAGAGGCACTTAGAGGAAGCTATATACTTAACATGATTCTTGGCCAGTGAAGACAGGTTGATCCCACTCATTTTGGGATTGCTAATTTGCAGTTAATTAGGAAGATTGATTCTGTTCTCTGATGCATAGGCCCAACCCTAAATGCATTTTTCCGGTTTCCGTGGCACCATGCTAGTTATCATTGTCATGGTGCAAGTATAACTGAATGACACGGTCCTTCATAAAACATAATACTTGGGGAGTTTGGGAATGTAAATCTAGTAACCATTAGCAAACATTTTTCTGGTTTACTCTGTGGACTAAAATCCAGTGCCATCTGCATTTAAAACAACTTTCAAATTACATTCCTTTGAGAAGGTTTATTGCAATTAGCAAATAAAACCAGAGAGTTGATTTAATCCTCAACTAAAATAACACAATTTCAGAGTTTGAGGGAAATAAAATATTGACATTTTGCTTGAAGGAACTTGTATCCTTAAATAAATGCAGTGGGCACGGCATACTTAAGCTTGTACCTTTTATAGAAGCTAACATTTATTTTCAACGTGTTATCTCTTGAGGAGATTCTTCCCCTGTACTCTCAAAATACAAGCTGCTATGAACGGATTTGGGGGAGGAGTGAAGATGTTGGAATAATCTGCAGCTAGTGTGGGCTAGCAGTAAATTGCTGCTCCCGTGGAGCAGGGGGGAAGCAGGGGGAGAGCTGTGCTTCAGCAGGGAGTCCCAGGGCACCGGGTCTTGTGGGACCTTCCTGGCCCGGTGCAGGTTACACTGGGCATATATAAAGACAGAATCTGTTCTCCTCCTCCTGTGTGATTTATTGAACGAATGGGGCTTCAAAAAGAATATTTTGGATGCGCCTATATCCTCGTGCTTGAAAACAATTCATGAAAAGTACATCGAGTAAGTTGACCAGGTTTTGCACCTTTACCTGATTTCAAACTGGTCGTTTTTCCCTAGCACTGTGTTTCCATACAGCTGTAGGTATCAGACCCTGGGGGCTGTGAACCTTTGCCAAGATAAACCAGGACAAGTCTCGCTGTCCCTCTGTCACACCAGACTGTGTCTGGCTGCAGTGGTCTTCCCAGCTAGTCCTCTTTCTCCACATCAGTACTTTCCCTTGGCATTGCACGTAGCTGTTACAGGCGCACGTCATCCCATCTCTATCCTACCAAAGTTATAGGTACACTGGGGTGTTCTTCTATGGTCAGACAATTTTTCTGGCCAGACTGTTTTAATAAAAGGACACTTTCTAGCAATTTTGCACCTGAAAATCTGCCCCAGGTTATCTGCCACAGGAGTACTACACTAATGATTCATAAATAAATAAATTCCTTCATTTATCACTGTACAAACAACTAGGACACTTTTCAAAACAAGTCTACGGAAAATTCCTAGGTACTGTTCTAAAACAGCAAAATGAGGAGTCAGTCTGGAACAGCACAGATATACTAAACCTGAGAACCTATAGAGGGCCAGAGGCATTTTGTTATCCATTTGGGGAAAGAAAGAGATAAGGAGGATTGAGATACTTGCTATAGAATAGTTCCCAGACTCAGTAATTTTCCTTTCAAAATTTCAGTGTCACTGTGTTCACCATCTTTCTCGTATCCCTTAACCTTTCAATTCTGCAGTCCTCAGGGCTCACAATCCCGTAAGCCACCGGTTGCAAATAAAGTGAAAAATATCAAATATCAAAATATCCACCAGATGTGAGCATGCAGGGGAGCAAGAGCAGTGTGTGGACACACCTCTCAGTCAGCCCCATCAGCTCCTTCAATATACACATGTGGCTCGTTGTCAGTACTTGTGGTTGCAGCCCAAAAGGATCAGGATCAAAGCAAGTGCTTTCCTAGTTCAAAGCCAAATTTGTGTCTTTGCTGGCTCATTTGAATTTTTCATCCAGACTTTCATGGCTTCCTTGTGTGCTTGTAATTACCACATCTTTAAAACCTGACAATCCCTTCATATGGGCCAAATTCTTTTCTCAGATTGTGCTTGTGCTCTACACAGGGGTCCAAGAAAAGATATACATATGGTCTCTACAGCACAAACTTTGGGCCTAAATTTGATCCGTAAAAATGCGAATAGAAAAATAGGCACGTTATGAGTGTATACTTCACAGACAGGAAAAGAAAGTAATTCAGAAGCTTCTGAATAGTATCCTTGGGGCCTGATACACACTTCTAGGATCTCCAGTAGACATTAGGATAAGTAGATAGTTGAATATTTTCCCTTTGAACAGTAGATCAGCCCAAATCTGCCTAGCAGAAGAATTAAGCAGAAGCTTAATTAATCTTGTATTAATATTTCCAGTGGATGCATTGCAGGTTTTCTCCTGGTTTGAATACCAAAGCTCTGATCTCCACGTGTGTCCTCCTAACTCCTGCTTAGGGCTTAGCTCCCATTGATTTCCATGGCCAAGACAATGAGCACCTTCACAACTTCCCAGCAACACAAAAGGAGCACGAACTGGCACCTCGAGTTTCCTCTGGAGTGGGGAAATCCCCCAGAAGTGCAGAGTCAGTGAATCCAAGGCTCACACCACCGCACCTACACCCACATATTCTGGCTACACGTAGCTTGTGGGTGACTCGTTGGTAGTGAAGATCAGATAGCAGAGTTTAGAACAGGCAGCAGGAAGTTTTAAATCTGGTGTGGAGAAAAACAGACCTGACCTACAGATCGTGGGGCCACAATCAGCTTTTGCTTGCTTTCTACACTCTTAGAGGACACAGAAAAGGCCCATAGGGAAGGAGAAAATGGGAAAATACTTATAGAAGACACCAAAAGGATCTGCTTCTGATTTGAACCTTCTGTGATATGTGTTTTTTAACCTCATGGCTAACTCCTCCTCAACCACGCAATCAACAGGGTAATTGCCAGCCTTTCCCAGCTCTTCCATTCCCACACTTCTGGAGGTCCTGTCCACCTCTTAGCAGCCAGTTCAGTTCTCTTAAACACCAGCTTATCCTTTTCCTCTGACTCACGGTTTCCTCTTTCCTCCATTTTATCTCCCTTTTCCTCCCAGATCTCCCAACCTAATTCATGACCACCTCTGAGCAGAGTCAGCAGCCCAACTCGGCCGTAGTGACTCCCATTATCCCTCACTTCCCTCTGTGTGTTTTTAAATCCTTTCCTGACCTCCAGTAGGCCTTCCTACCTTGGATAATCCCACCGAGGGGTGCGAGCTAGTCTGGGAGTCTCTCCTGGGCTTGCATCAGCCTGCTGCATTCAAATCTCATGCTCTGAGGCTTCCTCAGGTCAGACACATTCTGCAATGAATCTGACCTGGGGAAGCCCTGAAGCACAAGATATTTGAAAGGAGGATCAGTCTGAGGTTTGAAGCGGAGGAGGGGGGCGGCGGGGGGTGTGTGTGAGATTCATGTTCAGACCGGGTCTTATTGTTTCTGAACCAGTTTTTCCACTGCTAGCTAACCATCACAGGTACCCAAACCACATTTCCTTAGCTATTCAGCAGGTCAAATTACTTGTTATAGAGGTGGAAATCAGAAATAGGAGGGTTTTTTCCCATTGTTTTCCCTAAAAAGTAATTTATAAAGGTGTGCGTGGATGTACGCGTGTAAGTGCAGTGAAGCATTTAGAGATTACAATCATTCCCTGACTGAAAACGGATAAATATAAATGTTTAGCATGTTTGTTTAAAATGTGGAAGAAAGTAATATTGATTAGGGCCGTGTGTTTGTTTACACCATTTTGGTAGTGTTAAGATGTCTGGCTATAATTACCAGGTCCTGTCCACCTGTCAAAGAGCAACTGGGTTGTTTCACCATTGTCTGCCAGCAGTAAATCTCTGGGTCCGTATGGGCCTCACACAAATGAAAAAAAAAAGAAAAAGAAAAAGAATACTTTCTAAAACATGCAGTTCATTATGAAAACCACATGCTTCCTAAAGCTTTTTGGTTGTCATTACTCTGCCGTATTTTATTATTTGTAGAATCTGGGTATGAAAAGTAACCAGGTATGATATAATTATTTTCACGTTTTAAACAAAAACCAACAAAAATGCTTCAGCCTTAAAATCATGACAGAAAATAGTTGCGTTGCACAAATCAGTCCTTTAAAAAAGGAAACTCATTCTATAAATAGTTCTCTTATCCAGCTATGCCTAAAATAGGGCTAACTCTATCCAGTAACCCAATTACATAATACGGTATATTAAAATAAGTCTCCCTTAATGTTACGTTGCAGAGGGTTTGGAGTCCAGGAACAACCTTGCAATAGGGACAGAGTGACCTTTTAAAAAGAAAAATGAAATGAAATACACTTTCATTTTCCAGAAATATGCATGAAAGTAAAAACTTGACAGCATGGAAGAACATAAGCAAATATATCTTTTTATTTGAAGATAAAAAGAAGCAGGGGCTAGATAGGGAAAGGAAAAAACCTGTGAAAAAAACGGATGATGCAGTTTTTACGAATAAGCAGCTTAATGTATCTTGGCACCCACAGTAAGCCTTGTAGGAGCTCAAAGTGCCTCAGGCAATCTGTGAGCAGAATAGCAATTTTATTACTTTGTCATTAAACCAATTTCACAGCAGTATTGTTTGTTAATGAGCAGCGGCAAACGAGCGAAGATGTCACACACTGGAATAGCAGTGAGATTTGTGACCCAAGCTCAGAGCACTAAGATGGAAAGACCATGGCTATAAAAAAGGAAATACTTTGGGATGAAATGCAAAGTCTATACAGCAGAGCTTGTGTTTATGAGCTACCATTTTGCTAAGAGCTGTGAGAGAAATAAAGGTCTGGAAATATGCAGTTAAAACAGGGCCTATAAAATTAAAACCAAATTAAAGTATAGCAGAGGATTACTGCACAGGCTGTACTCTACAAAATATATTTTAAGTGATGAGGTGAAATCTAAATCAGTTTTGTTTGAATTTAGTTGGTATTTATAAAATTCAATAAAGCAATGCCAAATTCAAAACCAAAGCAGCAGCCCCGGTCCTGTGGTCTCTGATCTATCAGCTTCACTTTGAAGAAATTCAACTTACCAGTACTTAATTAGCAACTTGCCCTCTCTTTATGAGCAACGATAGTATATAGGTTTATATAGGAATATAAATACTGAACAGACATAATCAGCCTGCCTGCACACATGCGCGCATACGCGCGCACACACACACACATGCACGCATGCACAGACGCACCCTGATTCTGTACTAAACAGTGAATCAGAATCACCTAGCGAAGACAGATTACATGAAGCTGAACTGCATCATTTGATGGGACTCTTTTTTTTTTATTATTATTTCTTCTTCTGCTTCTTCTTCTTTTTTTTTTTTTNTTTTTTTTTTTTTTTTGAGCCAGGGCTGATCTTACAAAGAGATTGGGAGACAGCCTTGAGGGATACAAGAAACAGTGCCAAGCAGGCACATTACTGAATCCCTGCAAGGCATCCCGAGGTGAGTTTGCTGCCTGAGCTGTCTTTCCATGTTTATACACAGGGAAAACTAGTTCAAGCAATGCAATAAGTGGATCAGCATGACTGACTTAAAGGAAGAGGGGAAAATTAGCCCACCATTTTGCTCCATTTGCACTAGAGATGGGGAAATAGTTTTGCTGTCAGGACTTGCTTCTGAGCCACCTCCTTTCTTTCCTGTAATAAAGCCCCACCCCATTTGTTTCTATTACAATCACATTATTTAGCATAATTATCCTCTTAAAAATATCTAGATCACTATAAACGCTTCCGTTCTTTTGGCTGTTCGCTACCCCACCCATGAGGATTTCGGCACAGGGACTACCGTACATTTGTGGAATGCTTTAAGGGCTACGGCGAAAGAATAAATGTAGCATATTTGTGTGTGCCTGTGTGGATCTCACTCCCAGTTTCTCACTCTCTGTGTGCATAGTCAATTTGAACAATGTATTTCACTTCAGTTCACAAGCACGCTGACCTCTCCATCCAGTGATTAATATTTTTAGATGCGTGGTTTCATAGCTTGGTAACTCGTGCATGTTTTCTGCTATTTAACTAAGTGGGTAAAGGGGACGCTGCAGGAAATGCTCATTGTCGAGCAGTAGGCGGTGCTCACAGTTCTGGGAGCTCAGCTTAAGACTGTTTTCTGCCTGACAGGGCAAGACCCCTAGACAAATCACTGGCTGGGTCTATGGTAGTTGGCAGCCATTCAAAACTGGTTCTCTGCCAGCAGTATTACTAGATAGCCAGACAGATCAATTCACTTTTACATTCCCGCCATTATTTATAGCACACTGTATATCTGCTCTTGCTTATGAACTAATGATTAGCAAATACAGTACACATAAAACATAAGCATTTGTTCTGTGGAAGGCTTTCTGTTGCTGATATTGCAGATAGCTTTACAGGTCACAGAGCCTTAAAAAGGATTTAAAGGGCATGTCTTGTGTAACATTTGTTCCTTTGAAAATGATGCTCCCTTCCTGTTTTTGTGTAATTGAAGAGGATAGAAAGGTTTACTTGCTGCTTATGTTTCATTGAATTCTTGCATTTCACCCTTTTCCTACAGACTTCTAAGGAAAACACATAGGAAGAGAGTCTTATACAGTATTACTTGTTATTTAAGAACTGTAATTCTATGTACCACTTAGGCTTTTCTTTTCCGAAAGATCTATCAGATTGGTAAAAAACAAAAAAAAAATACCCATTAACCCTCCTTATATTTTAGAAGAAGTCAGGGCAACTGTCATTTTGAAAACTGTAGGGAAAGTCAGATGACTTGAAAATTCGTGTGAAAATACCATACCCCTACCAGACTCTTGTGGCTGTTAAAATACTAGTTATATTATTAATTGCTTCAGTTACTTACATTTCTGAGTTAGAATAGGAAAGGTTAGCCCAAACCTAAGGCCCCAGCTCCAAAACAGCATAGATCTACTGAATTTTAAAAATCCAGATATGATCCAAACATACTGGCCAAATTAATCCCTGGCATAAACACAGCAAAGTAAGTGGGTCTGCACAATTTAAAGATTTTTAGCTGATCACTGCTACTGGTCTTACCATAGATGCTGTGAGTTAGCAATGCTTATGCTTATTACACTGAACTTTATTTCCCTGGAGAGTTCACAACAAGGTGGCAAACACGCTGTCACTTCTCTGGAATTAAGTTCATGCCTACTGCAGCATGTGAACTTTCAGAAGTTTCAAAACCTGCTCACACTGGACTGCATGTATTCAAGGTGTGCTGCTGGTTGAAGAAATGTCACATAATAAGGAAATCTGGTAACTTAGTTTCTTAAAGTGTTAGTTAGCTGATATGAAGTGTGAGGGAACATCACGTCAATATGTTCTTATGTCCCCTTTCCATTTGAAAACAAGTGCACCAAACCAGTCTGTAGCCCCAACTCCCTTACAATGCCACTCAGGTGCTCAAACTGAGGTACCCTGGGAGCACACTGCTATGGCAGGTGCTTTCCATGGCACTAAGACATGTTACCAAAGAGCAAAAATTAACATTAAAATAGCAATCAGCATAACTAAACCAAAGTGATTTACATCAAGTGAAAATCTGGCCCAATGGAAAAGTAAAGGTAGAATTAGCTTTTCCTACCACTTTCCTACCAAAAGTAAGTGAAGGGGAGGAACAGAAGTGCTTGAAGAACAGAAGATCCCTAAAGGGCACATGCTTTGGTAAAATCTTTCTGCTCAGAAAGATGTGACCAAAGCTGATCTGTAAACGTTCTGCACCTTGTGTGATCACCTCCCCACTCAAATGCATACAAAAGCCCACAGTACCTATTAAACACGGAGTATACCAAGAGTACTTCGTACTCGCTCTGTATTAAGTGGCGCATGTACCCAAGATGTGGGTCAATGAAGAATCAGGAATGCTGACTTGGCAGAAATCTTCCTCAGTCAGAATTTTCAAAGAGGCGGTTGTGTCTAGGGCCTAGTATAGAAAAGTGAATAATCTGGAATGACAGACCTTTCTACAGCTGTCTGAAAACTCAGCTGTCTTCCTTTTTTTTTGTTATTTGGAGGATAAAATTGGAATGGTGAGCTCATTAGTTCGATGTTACCAATGATAAAAGAGCAATTTCCAGATGAAACTGAGCTTAAAACAAAGCTCTTATCCACTTAAAACAAATAAAATCATAAGAGATTGATGTTAATCTTCTGGTGAGTATGGGTTAATTTAAAGATGGCAGAAACAAGAAAATTCTATGTTTCATCTTAAAAACTTCCAAGGGAAGCAGAAGGAGATTAAAAAGTTCGGATCATCATAGAAGGGCATTTATGTAGAATCAAAAATATTACAGTCTAGAATGTGCTTGGTGTCTTAAAGAGATTGCAATCATTCTTTGGTTTCTACTGTCTCTATCATTCCTTTATTTTTCTTCTGTATTGCTTACCTAAGTTCAGTGAGTGATGTAAAACACAGTCCATGCAGAGTTTCTCAAGTGAAAATTCCATATTGCACTTGCATAGTAGAAATCTCTTCTTGGCCAAGACTATCACTGAGGCAAGCCTTATTAAAAATTCATTTTTCATTGTGGTTTTCAAAACGTTGCATTTTAAAGGGTTTCTTTATACACCATCTTTTATCAGACAACATAAAATATACTGTATTTCACTGGCTTGTTTCAACATAAATCAATCCCAAAAAAAGTTTCTACAGCTTTTTACACTGTCTGTCCTTGTTCATTTACAAGCCTGCAAGTTTAATAAAGACTATTTTCTCTGTGTAGGAAGAATATGCTATTTTACATGGAGAAAAAAACCTTTTTAAAGCAACGCTACATTTCAAAAATGTATATATTTTATGTTGATGGGCACAGTGTCCTGTAAGCCAGCCAGTAAGTGCTTTGGAAGACACTGGGAATATTTCTGGTTTATACATTCAAAAAGAAATCAGGATTTTTCTATTAACTTTACAACCATGTGGAACTTCCTTAACACTGTACTCTTTTATGAAGGTCTTGAATTTGATGAGGTCTCTCCATTTATGTTTTTCTTGATGTCTGTCTGTCTTCCAAGTTTAACTTCTCAGTGCCTACTAAAGCCCAGTAGTTTAGTCAATGGCAGCTATAAAAAAGAGGAAAGAAACAAGTTCAGAGTTCATTTCTACACAAGAGAACAATATTGCTTTCTGGAGGGAAAGATGAGTCCTGCTGATCCCTTGAAGGTCTCATTACTCAGATCTGGGGGGGAGTAAAGTCAGGAAAAAGCGACTCATTCGGTTCCAGTTAGGGTCTTTCCTCAGTTGCTTCTTGTGCATTTACCTTTATTTCTGATCCCTCATTTCTCAGGCTTTACTCTCTTTCTGGATGAAAAGTAGGTGCCATCTTCCTCACAGGTACCTTGGGTGTTTTTCCTGAGGTGAATTATTAGTTGAACATTTTTTTTATGAAATTCATGATGAATGTCTATAGCCTTAATTATAATGAGCTAAACTAATTTCATTTAGAAACAAAAATTTTCACTCTTGCTGAGTATTCCATCACTAAGTTTAATCAAAGGCCACCAATACAAAGGACAAAATAATTTGATCAGTAAAAAAAAATGAGATGACTGTTGGCTGACTTGTTCAGGAACAAACACTCTCAGAAGCCATTCTTCAGATGAGGCCTAACTCCATTAGGCTGTCATAGCACCTGCCTAACTCTCAGTCATGTTAATGAAGTTATCCATGTGCTTATAGACAGGCACACGCTTAAGTAAACTGCTAAATCAGGGAGAGCAAGTCTCAACAGTCTTTGGCACATCGAAGTTTTGGAGGGTCGTGTTTGCATAAAAGCAGTTCTGAGGACGAGCTTTATTCCTCAGCCACACGACTTAATGTTTATTTTTACATGTCAAAATTCCCACTTAAATGTAAAATTTTGTTTCTCTCCAAAAAACAGAGACAAACCCAGAAGCAGTGCTGTGGTTTGAGCATTAGTTTGGCTATAACATTTCCTTCAGTTTTGAAATAAGACACGAAGGTAATGCAAAATTAAAGATGAGTCCAGAATCATTCTATGAACCTGGGCGGAGGTTTATTTTTTCTGCTGAAACCCAGTATCATATTAGTTTTAAGTGATTATGTTCACTGCAAATATTTCCTACAAATTTACTCAGAAATTTCTGGTTTCCCTTTTTCTGCGAACTAGTCCAGGACACCTAATTTGTAGACTTACTAGTCATAATACAGCAGTTCATAGAAGATCCAGCTGAGATGCGAAGCTCACTGTAGACAGACACTGTAGACACTGTAGACATGTAATAGTGGCTCAATTTCAAATGGCCCTCACATGCTTTTATACATACCACAAAGCATATGTCTGTTTTAGGTGCATGGATAGCTTTGGAACTCTGTCCCCTAAATTATTCAGTCACCTGACAAGGTTATAAGTCTGCACAGCCTTTCTGACAATAAGTATTAGCAGTGAAGTCAGCAAGTGGATTCACCATGTGAACAGTGTCCAGTTACCAAACTATAACACTGAGATGGAGCTGTGTGCTTCCACAGAGGTGTTAAAACATCAAGTAACTAAACTCTGAAGTAATAAAGGTAAGCTGGTGAAAAACTGCAAGAGCTATTTTTTGAAAATCTCATACTAATATATTTTTGTGTTATATCACAACATATTATACAGCAAGATAAAAATACATAAAAATAGCATTGAGATATGTTAGCAGAAAAGCATAAAAATAACATAAAAATATTTTTTAAAATATTTTTCTTCTAAACATAGATATGTTTTGCTGCTTCATTCTCTGACTTTCCCGGAAAGTCACACTGGGGCAGTGTAGGTAATATAAGTGCAGCAGTGACTGGGGGCTGACAGATTTTCAAAGTGGTTTCATTCCTTTAGTATCTCCTTCAGATTGTCCATGATCCTGTTTCAAAGCCTGTTGAAGTGGGTTGGAGTTTTTCCAACAATTTCAATTTTGAATTTTGAATCAGTCCTCAAATAGCACTTGGAATAAGTTACTCAAAGAGCATTTGCGGGATAATACACAGAGATATGGCAGAGTTTCCTGAAAACTGGGAAGGAAAGGACCCTTGTTGCCAAGTTGAAGGACCGCAGCAATTTCTGTTCATCTCTTCCTTTCTTTATGTGTCGTGACATGGAGAGACTAGCAGATGACTGCAGATACCTCAATACTCTTCACCAGCATGTGAAATCACAGACAGACACCTACAAGACGTACTATAAAACATGTACCTGATATAGGTATTTTATGTTGACCTCAGGGCACAGATTTTGTGACTGTATACTGCAGTAAATTTGGGGCATATAAATTGTCCCCAGTGTATTTCGTGACTTTAACACTTACCAATTTAAATGAACAGTAATGTTCACTATGTACAGTATGTAATGCAGGATATGTACAGTAGTACAGTAAATGTACAGTAGTAATGCAGGATATACCACCATGGAGATGATAGTTATTCCCACAAACTCTCCTCCAGCAATGCTCCTATCCATGTTTTCTTGATGCTTGGTCCCTAATAGTCTACTCTGACCCTGACTTTGCACAGCAACTTACTTCCAAGAAACAGTCATTTAAGGGGATGCAAGCTGCCTGAAACATGAATTGTACCAGTGGAAACACAGTACTCTCTGCTTGCGTTGGCATGCTCAGAAAAGGGCACCAAGATTCTTGCCTCCGTCCACTGTAAAACAAGCAAACAACATCAGTGTGAAATAAATCAGAAGGTGCTCTGGCCTACATGCTTCACTTCTGCAATGATGTAAGGAAAATGGCAGGCCTTCTGCAGGTTAAAGAAAATGGCGGGGCAACGAAATAATGATTGTTTTAAACAATTTGTTTATGTATAACCTTCAAATACATAAAATAGTTTGCTTTAAAGGAAAAAGAAAATGGAGATGCATTGATGTTTACTACTTTCATCTTTCCTCCAGGGCCCAGTAACGACTGGCCCTGCAATATGCATCCTGTAAAATACAATATAAAATTTTGGAAGATATTTGTCTGAGGTCACTCCTGCTTGTCCCAAAGTAAATGAAGAGAAATTTTGTAGATGTTGAGAGACTTTACATAATGCAAACCCAGGGAAACTCAGACTTACTATTCCTGTGATGGGCATAGAACTAGGTCACTGAAAACAGCTGGATTCTGGCACTTCAGCTCACTTCCACCTCTTGTTCTTTTGGTGGCCTCTGGCAGGTTGCTTCTTTCTCTGGAAGCCAAAGTGGATTTACTTTGCTGTTCCCTTCCATGGTGTTCGCTTCATCAGACAGCTGATGGGATCTGTTTTCATAGGAGCCACCTGTTACAAAGAATTTCAAGTTTATTTGCTTAATAGGAAATGTATTTAAAAGAAATCCATGAAAATAGGCCTGGATTAAAACTAAATAGAGCTGAGGTGAACCAAAATGCACAGAAACTTACATATTTCCTCACCATAAGCAGATAAAAATAGTTGCTTTGCCTGCCACAGTTTATGAAGTCTACATCAATATTCTTCTCTTTTTTTTAACCCAGGGGCTCTAATAACGTGATTCTATTCAAACGTGATAGTGAAGATGCCACATTTTACTGTGCTCTGGTTTAAGTTGTGCTTTCTCAACACAAAATGTGGGTTTGCCCGCAAATGTATTTAAAAAACAACCAAACACTTCAGGTGTCCCACTTTTCTGTGCACACTGTAAAAGTACAGTAAGTTCCTCCTTCATCTGTACGTTGTGCCCTCCCACTTTCAGTGGCTGATTTTTTCTCTTCTTTCGGATTTCCGGGTTGGATTTCTTCTTGCTGTTTGCAAAGGTAAGAGATTCTTTACTGGGACTCTGTTTTTTTAATCCTTCTCTTTCCTCCCCTTCTCTGAGGGAGGCATTAGCCTGGAGAGTCATGAGGACATAGTAATTTGTCTGTCTACCACTTTGGTACAGTGTTTACCTTATGGGTAAAGTAGTATTTCATGTACCAAAAACATTTGTAATTTCAGACCTGAGTTCTAGTCCATTTCATATCAGTACTTGCCAAAAGTCAATTACCAGCTTTTGTTTTGTGGCTTGTGAGAACTGAATTGCTGGGTCTTGGAATACACATCATACAGTCAGAATTAATTGGCATCTTCTTTGGTAGTCTGTTAAGAGACACCACTAACTGAATGGGTCCTGAAATTGAAAACACTTATTTTTTATTTAGATATTAAATACATGAAATCAAAAGCACAGAATGTGGACAACATTCTTTTTGTAGATTTTCCAAAAGCAGTAAATCCACATTTACAGGAGAAGATAAAGATGATAAGGAAAAAAACCCTAGACAACAATAATCAATTAAACACTCAAAATTAAAGAAAAAAAGAGAAGAAGAAAAAAAATCATCCAATTCAAATGGAGAGGTAAAGTGCTCTTTTATGCTCCATTGCACGTCCTGCAGGAACAATAACATTCTTTTGAGAATCAAAACTGAAATCCAGGCATTTTTAGCTCACAGGAAAATACGTGTTTTGATTGAGCATTTATATAAGATTAGAATTCCTAAATATCAGGCTAATTATCCCACATAAAAAAAATAGTCTTAGAAAGACTTCTGAAAAGTTACATGTGAATAACAGTTGCAGAACAAATTGTAAACCAGACTCTAGTAATTGTAGCTAGTGCAATCAGACCCTCAGCCATCATCAGAATTTCAATCAGAGGAAGGTAAATCCTGTGCAGTGTAGAGGCACGGATATATTAGTATCTGGATATTTTTGTGGCCTTCATTGTCAAATTGTCTCAAAAACAATAGCAAATGTATCATGACAACATAAGGAAAATGAGAGGTGAGATGGGGAAGAAATAATCATTAATATCATTAACCGATAGGAAACCCAGAGTCAAGTAGACTAAGGGCTTGATTATTAGTAAAACTGTAGGAATAGCATGGAATATGTCTCTGAGGCATAGCAAAAGCAGAGTTTGCTACTTTGCCTTTGCTCATTATGGTGATATGTATTCATTACTGACCACTATCTGCTATAGGTTGCTATCATTGCAGTGCTGGTTGTTTCCCTGGCTTGAAGGAGGTGTGGGTGGAAAAGGAGTCAATTCGAAACTCCACTCACTCCTACTCTTTCTTACTTACTTGCTTCTGAAAGAGCAAGTCTTATACCCTCTCAATTCTTTTCATAATCAGAGTCATCATGTACAATTAGCTGGTTTATACATGTTAACAAAGAGAATATGTGACAGACTCAGAAACCAGACACAATTCACTCGAACCCAAACCCCTAGTTCAATCCATACTCCCTTTGTGTTGCCACCAAAGAAGAGTGAAATAAGCTTCCATCACCCTCTTTCCAGGTTCAGCACAGTGTGTCTGAGTTTCTGTCCCCTAGGATTTTGCATTGTGTGTTTGCACTATCCAGTTTACAAGCTGTTATTTTAGTAGCTGGTGGGCCCTCCATTGGTAGATTATCCCCTACTCTTGCTGAAGGATGATGATGATGATGATGAAGATGTATTAGGTCTTTCCTCTTTGTAACTACCATGATACTACAATGAGCAAGTATTCACTTCACACTTCTCCTCCTGATAATCTATTGGTATAGATCTGTGGTTTCCTTTTAATGTCTGGTTCATTAGATGGTATAAATGTGTGTAGCATTTTTAGCTGTGGTTGAGGAAAGCAGGGAATGTCGAGGTTAAGGTTTATTATGACTGTCATGTTCAGGAAGAGAGCGCTATATACTATTTGTGCTCTGAGTCTCTGCACATAACTCCAATTGACACTGGCGTTACGCATTTGCCTGAAAGCTGTTTATCACCCTGTTTCTACGGGTGATCAGGACAGAATAGATCCGAGTACCAATTATTTTAAACATCCACGAAACTTTCCATGAAGCTGGGTTAAAGAAATGGTGGCATAGTATCTAGGAATGTAAAACCCAACAGATAATAGCTCTGTCCCTAAAACCACACGCACAGAGAGACATTAAGAATATTCAACAGTGTCATTTATTATGCAGAGGGCACTATACAGTTGCCCTCCCCTGACACTAGCAATACAAGTGCTTCATGAGGGAATAAACCCCTGAAAGCTTGGTTGCAATTTACTTCTTTACTTCCTGCACATAGTAACAATGATAGTTGAATTGAAAAGCATTTTAAAATTCATAAATATATAAGTAGCCATTATCTAGTGGAAAACATATGTCTGACTATAGGACCTGATCCACTACTCAGTTACTCTAATTTTAAACTAATGTAACTCCTCGGTAATCAATGAGGGTGCTGGTGTGCAACTGAAGTAGCACAAGGCAAATAAGGTTTTTAGTACATGTAAGGGTCATTTTGCTTAAAAGGCGGCCAGCATTTTCATTGTGTGTTTATTATGGGTACCTTAATCCAAATGCTCAGAAAAAGAGGCACTCAGAATAACTGGATACTTTTCAAACCTGTTTGTATTGTGACTGACAAAAAGCTGAGAATATTTAGCTACAGACTGCTTTTACAGGGGGAAAAAAAACATGTTGTGTGTTTTTTCTTCCTTTTTGTGGGGTAGAATTTGTTTTTAAAGTAACCGCATTTAGCTGCTCATTAAGTTAGTAAGACAGTGATTTCAGCTAGAATTTGTTTTGATGGTTAAGACAAAACTTCATAGATTGGTTAGTGGAAAGTGAACAGTATGATCTTTATATGATTTATATGTTTATATAAACAGTTCAAGACCAGAAGGAGACTGCTAAAGCTCCGGTCTGAGTTATTTTCTCTTCAGTTTTACCCAAATCCTCTCTGCACTGAGCAGACTTGAGACTGGCTGAAGTTTCTTTTTTTTTAAAAAAAAGGTATCCCATCTCAAATTTTCTATAAAGTGTTGAGCCCTAAAGTGTTAATCATTACACTGTGTATTAGTAAAGCAAGTTTGGAAAGCAGAATCAGTAATTCACGATGCTAAGTTTGTGTAAAAACAACACCTTCCCCGCTGTCCCCCCAGTTCCTGTGCAAACCTGGCACCGTAGCCTAGGGGACGAACATAAGAGTAACACAAGGCTCTGGTGTTACTTGCACCCTTCTGATAGCCAAGCTTTTTGCGGAGGGTCTGCTGTGGAATTTCAAAGACAATCAGCAAACTTGCACCAGACAAATGAAGTTGCATTCCTTTACATTTTAGATGTGAGAGATAAAACAGATGCAGTGCCGTTCAATCCTTTATCAAGGTGACACAACCCCAAAAAGCTTTGATGCTGTCTATTGCAAACCTCATGAGGATCTGAGTAGGAAACAAAATGTGATTAGTTTGTTTGACTCGCCTTTCTAACTACATGAATTGAGAAAGGGTTTCTGTACAATTCTCTTCCCCTCTCTTTATTCTGTGGTTTGCTTTGTTTGCTTGAGTTTAAAACTGCCATTATGTGAAAGTGTTGCAAGTATAAATAATTTAGAAGATAACTCTGTGGGGATACTAATAATATGCCCCTGCTTTTTCTAATAGCAACTCATTATGGTTCTGAGAACGAGCATTCCATAGGAACGCTTACACAACATCACTGTGTCGTGGATATTGTGGATGTTGACAAGAAAATAGTTTTGAAACCTATTTAATTAAGTGTATTTTCCTTCTTAAAAATGCCCCTTTTGTTTATGACTTGCACTGCTGCTTTAAATTCTCTGAAAATACCCAAAGGCTTTTTGAGTGGACAGATAGATGGACAGACAGATACATCCATCTGTTTTTATTATCTTAAGTATTTGGACGTAATACCTTTCCACAATAAGAAGCCACAATGATACAATTATCTAACAATGCACAATTACTTCTAAGGGAAATCTAATCAGTTAATAGATGTTAATAAAGACAAATGTACAAATGTAATAAGTCAGTCAAACTCGAAGGGTCCTACTCTGTTCACTCTCATTTAAAGGAAAGAAAAAGCTTTTAATGGGGTTTCTCTTACTTTTACCCCATCATTTTACAAATTGCTTTGCCAACCCTTCACAGCAAATAGTAATTTTAAGTAGGCCAACATCAAGATCAGGTTGTATGCACTTGGTGGTAATGATAGTGTAGCTGCCCTTTCAGGAGTCAGTAAGTCCAACAGTTGAGATTTTTTTTTTCCTTTTTCATATTTTTCTTCAGTCTCCAGGAAATGAATGGGGGCTGTCAGTCTGAACGACTGTTGCTTAGAGAAATCAAGCTCTTTATCATGCTAACCTCATCCTGGGGTCTTTTGGAAAGTCATAGGGCAGGCAGGCACTGTTTAAAGCAGTCATAAGTAAAAGCCTACTTGGTGCTCCTCACGCAATAAACAACAGCGACGATTAAACAACTCATGAGAAGTAGTGGCCACCCTCCCACACAGATGCATGATATTTCAGGACTTGGATCTTTGGACTATAGTATGGCAAAAGATACTGATTATAGAAAATAATAAACTGTTCAAAGCTACTATTTGGGGGGTTTTTCTTGTTTTGGGGGTTTTTTTAATAAACATTGAAGAGCTTTATCAGAACCATATTCACATCTTCTGTTCCAAAGTGTAGCTATGTTGTGATGGTTCTCAGGGAAAATTATATAGATGTTAAAGGATACATAGTCCATTCAAGCAAAATGGAACTCAAGAACTGGGAGGAAAGTATATTTATCCTTTTAAAATAGTGTGAAAAGCTTCACACTAGTAACTATAAGAGAGTCAAAATTACTGATGAGGTGGGACAAGCCACAGGTGCAGCTCCTGCAGAGATTGCTTGGCTAACAAACTATTACATTAAACAGAGCATTGTTTAAAAGAAGTTCGTGTTTTAGATAGTATCATTGAATATAGATGGGTTTATAACCTGGCAAACAAAACTGACAGTGAACCCAGAGCAACACTACTCTCTCAGATATTCTCAAATACAAGTCTTACTTCTCTATGTTCCTCTAGGATTCCTCACACATTTATTCACACTGCCCAAGCTCCACATGCATTTCCTAGTGTTGCTTTTTCTCTCACATCTCCAGTGTCTTCCTCTCTTCCTATTTCCACTTCAACAGTACATCTCTTCTGCTTCTGCCTTCATCTCTTCTCACCTTGACTATTGGAGTTCCCTTCTCTCAGGACTCTAAGTCCCAGTTCTTCATCCCCCCTGTAATGTGCCAAATGCTGATGCTTCCTTCTCACACACACATCAAAATCACCTCCTACTTTAGGCACTTCAGCAGCTTTCCACCGTCCTTTTCTGGATCAATTTCAAAATTGTCCTTTTTAAAACAATGTCAAAACCTACTTCCACATAGATGTCTCTTTTTTTTTCATATTCTCCTCTCTACTCTCTGTCTAATGCTGCCTGCTGCCCTCCCCTCAGTTCTGCAGTCTCAGTTGAAAAATCCTTCCTCTCTACCATAGCTCCCATCTAAAGAGCCCTTCTGTATCTAAAGAGCCTTTCTGTATCATTGGCTAGCCATATATTTTCTCCTTTGCCTGTACATACTTCTTAATTTCTCTCCATGGAAACTGGTTGGGGACTGAGTTTATGAGGAAGATTAATACTGTACGGCATGCTTAAACAGTTATTATAGAACTGTGCTATATTGGAAAGCCAGAGCAGGATCTAGGTAGCACTTGGGATAAATGCGGCGGAAGGATGAAATGGGTCTTTCAGTCTGGATGCAAAACATGCCCACAAAAATTTTCACTTACCAATTCGTCACCTGTATTTAGTACCCCTGAAAATGAAGTGTAGGCACCCACCTTTGCTGCACATCTTTGTCCTAGCAATGAGGTTATTGGAACTGTGAGATTTCTGTTTCAAATTAGGATGTGGAATTTGACATTATGATTTTTTCATATTTCTTCTTTTGTAGACCCTAGTTTCTTGGACCAAAGCAACAACGGTCCTCTAGATACATGATTTTATTTGAATGTGAACACATGTATCAGGCATCAAAAATTAGGCAGCTAATTGGACCACTCATCTCAACAGAGCTGATTGGTGGTTAAGGGACATACATAAAATACAGCTGGATTTTTCAACTCAAGCTTCTGTCAAAACGCATTTAGAGTGCTAAATTTTTCTTTGGCTATTGACCACTACATTTGTTTGTATTTATTTTACTGACTCACAGAGCTAACGCATTTCCTGAAATGTCTGCGAGAACTCAGGTGAGACACCACAGGCTATGCTGTCTTAGGCTAGAATTTACTAGGATTAAAGCAGATGTGGCATTACTAGGGTCTGCTAAGCCTCATGTGATTTATAAAGATATAAAGTATATCTTTTATGATTACGATGACGCTAAAAATTTTGTGGATGATAATATAGTCACATTGGAAAGACTGAATATAACAACTGGGGAAGAATCAAGAAAAGGAAATGGAAACTAACTCTCCTTTACTAGTTCATCTGAATGGGTGTCTGCATTTGTTGCTTTTATTATTCTGTTTTACATGGATGCAAGTTTACATGCATAAAGGCATATTTGATTTCTAAAATAGTTAAATATTACAGGATTTTCACCGTCAAATTGTATTGTTCCTAGGAATGCACACAAGCCATTGATAATTTTAATAATTCAAAGTGGGAAACAAGAACAGCTTTCCCTCCTCTAACTACTGATTTATCTTCCTAAGTTTTCTTCAGTTTGGACACAGAATTAAAATTAAAAAATTGGGTTTATTCTATTTATAGTTAATTTCTTATTAAATTTATTTTTAAATTCTTATGCACAGGAGCACAATGCTGAACTACTTTGCTTGAAGACGCTGCCTGTGAATTTGGGGCATTTATTTCTTTTTTTCAAAGGCTTTTTTTTTTTTACTTAATGTTTCTACTGACCTTAAATTTTATGTTTCTTTCAAAGGTTCGTTAAAGATGTTCTAAAACTTGGCTTGAACTTCTTATGAAAGTATTATTATAATATTGGCTTATAAACCAATTAAGCCACAATAAAAGATCTGTGTAGCATATTTTACAAAATATTTACTCATGAATATATGTTAGATATGTGTATCATTTGAGTTGCATGTGAGTGTCAAGCACCAACCCTGCAAACTTTAGTTTAAGCTAATCTTGATCTTTAGCCATCACTGAATTTTCCAGCATCATCACCTAGCTGCTGCCCAGTCCCGAGATGCCTAAAATCTTTTGTTCCACATGTACTTGTTTCCATTGGTGAGCGTGCACAAAACTGCTTAGAATGGGCTATAATTGAGAAACTTGGAACTGTAACCATAGCAGTACTGAAAAGTGAGATATTGCCCTGTCCATGGTTATTTCATATAGAAAGGACCTCCAGGACAGAGGAGTAGCAACACAGATACATATATGGTGATCAACAGACAGTAACGTGTTCCAGAGAGACACACAACTTTCCACACAAAATCAGCCTTGCCTCAGTCTATCTCCACAGGGGCCAAATCCAGCCAAAGTTCTTGTCATACATCAGCCATACCAAGCTTTACACAAAAGAGGCAAATGGGGTTGAGGGAGTGCTATACTCAATGGCTCACTGGCTATAAAATTCACTTGTTAAATAGGATATATGTTTGCAGGTCGTCTCTTCGCCTTGATTTAAATCTGCCTTAACTGTTCCAAGTGAGTTGAGTTTCCCAATCAATGGGCTATTGAACATAATTCTCCATCTTTACTCTTCTTCACTATCATGCATTTCTTGTTCTCCTGACTGCCAGTTCTCTTGTGTATGTAACGACCAGTCAGTAGAACAAAATTAAGTAAGAACAAGGGCTTGACTGTACAGCCTCTTGGTTAGGGATCCAACTTCAGACGTGTGAGAGTTAAGTGCTGGTTAATTATGACTGTATAATTACTTCAGGTGGAACATCTTCAGAATGAGAACTGAAAGGGCTTTGTTCACTGTACTGAATACCTGGGTGATTCAGATATTCTTCTAGGATGTGACGGACCTGTGCGCAAGTCTTTGTTCCAAATCAAGCAGGATAGGGAGGCAAAACTTGATCTCCTTCTTTCCAAATAGTCAAATAATTATGGTGTCAGTTATAAAGAAAAGAGATCTTTATCTCTGTTGTTATAAGAAAGAACAGACCTGTCCTAAGATGTCTGTCTCACTAAAAAGATCCATAGGAATCCTGACTGGACATAAGTGTCTTCCTCTAACTCAGAGACAGAGCATGGTTATGGCAGAAAGTACCTCACTGTTGGGATACGCATATACACAGCCATAAAAATTATGACGGAATGGGGTGTTAAAAAGTAGAAATCTACATGCCTAAAGAATTTAGGTAGTTACAATGTTGTGTGAGGGCTTTTTTATTATTTTTTTTTTTTACAAAAAAATGCAGTTAGGTATCTAAGTCCACCTTCTGGTGATTCCTGGAACATCTAACCAGAGACAGGAATTTCCTTGGGAGCAGAGCACCTACAATTTAGGCACTAGTGTCAACATCCCTTTGCTAATATTGCCTTCTAACTCAGAATTTCACCGAGCACTAAGATTGGCTTTATAAGGCCTATGGTGATTTTGATAATAGGGCTTGTTCGTTTTGAAAATTTTCCTTATACATCTGAGTGCTTTACCAGACCAGGCTGAAGTGATCAGCATTGTTGGATACAGCCCTGCAATTACCAATTTTGTGGGCTCAAATGCAGGTTTATACACATATTCTTAGATGCCTTCACCCCTACGCAGTGCAGGAACAATTAGTGAAATTCTCTTGAAAATTAAGCCTCAACACCCGGCCAGTCAGAACAGTCAGAGTTAATATTGAAATCCATCAGCAACCAGTTATTAAAATTATGTAAGATCACACACAGAGTTTCCAAACTGCTCTCATAAAGAAAGATAAATATTAGATAGGTTATATAGATTGGCTTTCATTTCATAACAGATATCTCAATTGTATGCAAAATAAGGGATAGTGGAACACATTACAGAACTGGCCAGTTTTCATTGAAGAAATATGTGCTCAGTTTCAAGTTTCTTTTTGTGGTATGGTTTAATTTTCACATGAGATATTTAAGTGGCAGTGAGAGACTTCTCCAGCTACCTGTCCTTTAACGACGGGTTAGAAGAAAGAAAGATACATTAATAGCCCCCTCTTTAGCTGGGGAAGCCGACAACAACTGAAATGTGGTGCGCTTGAGCACAGGCTCCTCCAATACTCTGCTCTGCCCATAAGCCAGCTGAGTACCGAAATCAGGGGAACCCAACCTTTCAAGTGTTTCAGAAAGCACAAACCCTCCTGGTTTCAGTCCTTAGCTTGTTCAAAGGAATGAAAATGGCAGAGAGAAAAGAAATGGTGTAACATTCACATATATGTCCTCAATCGTAGCATATCTGGCCATCTAGGACCCCTGCAGAGCACCAGTAAGCTTTATCGCGGACTTGCCAGCTGTACTTTGCAATTATCTCTGGTGAACCAGCAAGGTAGGCTGGGGAGGAAGAGCTGAGTCCTGGAGGAGATGAAGCACTGGTCAGAAAGTATGGGAGCCTGGGATATGGAGTGATAGGCTGAGGAAAAGGCTCCACAGAGGCTTTTTAATTCCATTCCATGATTCCAAACCAGTTTGGCTTATAGTAACTAAGACATAAGGATACATGAAACACATTCATACACTAACAAACTCTCAAAAATGTTTTTAGACCATTTCCCCCTGATTCTTGTGGAATAGAGAGAACAAAAAATGGGATGAGACACAGTAAAAGCTTCACCAATATGACACTGGGAACATCTGTAGAACTATCTCTTCATTTTAGCACACTTAAATAATATAGTTGTCCCACAGTTGCACGCTGCTAATAACTTCCATCTCTGTGGAGCACATATTCCACAACATCGCAGGCTGTAGTCTCTTGGTGGTGTTGACACATCTTTAGCTCCTAAGCCATTAGACCCTCTGGTCTGGTAAAGTCTTGCCACTGGTATTGGAATAATTAAAGAGAAAAAATGAACACGATTCTGCATCTACAGAGAGAAGGATTAGTATAAGCAGAATCTCCAGTAAACAGGCACTGCAAAGAGCAAAACACAAGGGATACCAGCATGTAGGTATGACCTACTGAGAGGTGATTAGGTGAATCTGGATAAGAGCTATAGCATGGGAGAGGGGGGTATGTATTTGTACATAGTGTATTATTTATGCCCATTACTTCTAATTGCCTAACTAGTTCTCTTTCCTCTCACGTATACTTTAGTACCCACCAACCAGAGAAAGATGTCTACAGCTAAATATCTGCCAATTATTATGGACTTTTGCTTAATATTCTATTGTTCCACTGACAGCACAGTTTTTAATATATCATTTTATACTATCCTGTATATCATCATTTTCCTGCCTCCCTTAGGGCCCCGACTGTAATAGTTCTTATTTATTTCCACAAGCTAACATATATGCAAAAGATCTTGTAGTCATGATGTCGCCCTCACCACCCTCACCTCTTCCCATCTTTGTTTTTGTAATCCTTTTTGTCTGTTTTTAAAGTTACAGTATAAAGAAGTGTGAACACAGCATGTGCGTAGACACATACCAGGGTCAAATACACAGCTTGCTGTGTGGTTCCCTTCCCTATCCGTAAACACACAAGACACTCCTCTCCTGCTCAGCTGCGTTACACTGCAGCTTTTGCCTGCAGATTTCCTTTTTTAGCAAATAAACTTGAAAACAGATCAGAAAGGAAATAAAGGAAAACTCCCTCACCATTCTAATGGGTGAGGCAGGAGTTTAACAGCCCGTGTAGTGACTGATCACCTCACAGAAGCTGCTCAGCACCTTCTGAGTCTAAAAGAACTGAACGGAGCGTTGACTCCGGGCTGGCAGGGCTGCGGACTGGTTAGTTGCATCAAATGCTATTTCTTAGTGAGTACTCATTTTGCAAAATGCTTTTTTTGAGGAGAATCTGTAACAGTGTAAGCTGGAGGTGGCTGCGACGGCATCGCTGTCTCTGAAACAGAACAGGCATCTTTAGGATCAGCAGTTCTCAAACTTTCAGCGGTGTGTTTCTATAAATATATTTTGGCTGTGGTTTTTTTGAAGTGGGCTCTTCGTATCCAATTTCCTGAGGTCCGCTGGTTGACAGGTAGAAAAATACATATTTTTTTCCTTCAGATTTTAATAACAATGAAAAAGTGTACAAGCTTCATGGTCAAGACAGGACAGTGGGTACAAAAAAAATGTTATCTTAAGGCAAAATTTACTGTCAGGGAAAATGGAACATTCCTTCTGAACTCACGAACTGGTAGTGCATGTGCAGGTTGGTTGTAGATGGTTGCTACAATAAGGCTTCTTTCATACAGGTGTGTTTATGCCCCAGGCTTGCTGGCCACAGTCCATTCCATTTACAGAAGCTGAATTAAACAATAACTACCGCATTGCAAAAAGAAGAAGGAAAAAAAAAAAAAGGTGAGCGTCAAAGGAGATGCCTGAGAGCTTTGTTAGGGCCAAGAAAAACCCTGTTGCAGTTGTCAGAGCTTGTTGATGTTGCAGAGAACGGCACTTTTTTTTTCTGCTGGATTTTGTGGTTCTGCCTTAGGAAAGAAAGTAAAATAGAACGGAAGAACAAAGTCCTACTCTATAAATCAGCAGCTGCTCCTTGCCAGATCAAAGGAGTGACATTTTTGCTCCTGGACTACTTGTCCACTTTAGGTGCTTGACAGACAGCTAACAGCTGGCCTGTTACACAGTATAGGAGAGTTGGGCTACATCTTCTTCAGAGTAGATGACAAGCTAATCAGAGATATCCATAGCACAGGACATGTGAGTGCACCTTGATCTCTTCAAACATACCCACTACATAATTGCTAAACACCTTTATGCATTTTTGGCAAGTTGCTACTTAGGTAGTTTCCAGTGAAAAGTAAGAAGGAGAATTAATGCCTTAATCTAATTTGATCAGGGAAGTTAAACAGATGTTAAATTTGTTGACAACTCTCCTTTTTGGGTCAATTTAGAGTTGGCTAAAAAATTTATTATGAAACAGTTAAAAAGATGTGTAAAATACTTCAATGTGTATTATTCTAAAACTACACTTTAAAAACAAAAAAAGTTACCTACAATGCAGCCCCTCAACTCCTATGTAAGAAGCTTGATAAGCTGTTTGTTTTCAAGACTGCCGGACCCTCATTAGTTTTGTAAATCTTTTCCTATGAGTTTAAGAGGATAAATTAACACATCTTTAAATGCATGAGTTACTTAAGATTTTATAGAAGATCTGTTATCTACCTTTAACATGGATATCTAAGTGCCGGCAAATCAAAGCGCATGCCAAATTAGCTGAAATTGTATTTAGCATCTCCACAAGATGTATGTATACAAACCTGGAATTTTAATGTCAGTAGTAAAAATTTCAAAGTGATTCAGTTTCTAGTTGATTCCCATCTGCAATAAATCAAGTACAGGATGAGGTTATATACTACAGCTTATGTCTATTGACTTTGCATTTTATCTGTAAGATATGAATAGCTAAGGAAGTATGTCTGCTTGTCTCCTCCCTTCCTTTCAAGTACCTTTAAAAGATCATTTTTACAGTGCGTGATAAATAACTGTATATGAATAATCTGATGGCACTCGTGGAGGAGCAACAGCCATGGCGGGTGTGCGTTACCTGGCTTCAGGTGCGACTGCGTGCACGGAAAGGCGCCTGTTCTGAGCCAGAAACCCAGGGGGGGAATAAGGGGTGATCCTTTTCCACCTAAAGCTGAGGTTTCTTGAGATCGTGTGAGGAAACCTGTGCCCGCCCGGTGGCACCTGCGGGTGTGGGCCCGCAGCTCCTCACCACCTGGGCGCTGACAGACACACGTGCCTCCTCCACGGCCGGGTCTCACGGCCAGGGCAGGGCAGCCCAATCCCCACCTTTGCCCCCAGCAGAACCAGAGCAGGGCCATACCTGGCTCTCTGGGCGCCGAGGAGGCGGCCGCGCCCCCGGGGCTGCGGCACCCCCGGCCCCGGCCCGGCGGCGGTGCTCTGGCCCCACCTGATGGCGCCCCGCCGCACAGCGGGAGGCCTCACCGGGGGCCACCGGAGCCTGAAAGCCGGGGCGAGCCCAGTTGGGCAGCAGGGAGCGGCGGCCCTCCCGTTGCCAGCGTTACTGGGTACCGACCCCAGGCGCAGGCTGGCTTCGGCCTCGGGGCTGGGCCCTGCCGGCCACGGGCAGGCGGCGAGGCCAGGGGGGCAGCAGGGCGCAGGCCGGCAGGGCAGCCAGGTGGCCATGGGGCCTCCGTGTGTGTGAGGGAGCACCAGGGAGCCCCGACTGTGACAGGGGCCTCCTGGATGCCTGCCTTCGTTGTAGGGAAAGGGTCCTGCACCCAGGCCCCTGCCCTGGGGGCGAAGGCAGGGTGGCTTCCCAGGGTCTGTCCTGCTGCGCAGGTGCTCCCCATGACAGGCCTTCCTGGGCAGAGCCAAGTCATTCCCCCCACGCTCCCAAGAGGTAACCTGGTAACCGAGAGTTACATGTTTAACGAAACGGATTTTCTCTGAGGTGAATAGGTGCCCGTCTTGCCAATTCTCATGATTTTATCACAAGGCTCAAGTTATTTCATGTTAACTCCAGGTCCCGGCTCCAGGAGACAATGTTTACGTGAGAAATCTTTTCAAGTACGTTTCTAGATTTTGTGGCTGAGAAGAGCAGTTTAAAAATGTGGCGCAATGACTGAAAAACGCGCAAAGTAAACACCAAGAAGAGCGCTGTTTAAATCACTGCTTTTTTAGGACAGTCTCACAGCTACGGGATGGGCAAATTTCACGATTTCCAACAATTGGCAGCTCCGCGTGGCATAACGTATTTTTAGGAGCTCCAACATAAACATACAAGATGCGGCAGAGGTCTTCGGGACGGTTAGTGCCTGCCTCGGGCTGCCGCAGGCACCCGGCTTAGTTGCTCTCTGTCATCTTCTGGAGCCTTCCCTCCACCAAACATGGATGTTGACTTAGGTCCTCTGAACCACACCTTTGACAGATGTGAGATGTCTAAATTAGCTTAAGAAAATCAGTTCAAGCAGCCCATAACCCCCTTTCTCTGTCCAACAACTATGTGAAGTTTTGTCAGGGAATGAACCTGCCTATTCCTCTTCCTCTCAAAACCAATCGTGTAAGTGACTCCATTTCTCAATATTCATGACTTAGGGAAGCCTTGTTTAGATGGCTCATTTCCAGGTGACTAACTCAGCTTTTTTAATTTCCTATAAGGAATGCTGCAAATAAGAGTTGGTAACCAGGTGCGGCATAGATTCGGTGAAGCGTAAACAAGGACTTTTTTCAACTATTTTTGTACACACACGTACAGAAGGACGCCTAAACCTAATTCTGTCAGTTTAGAATACATATCGGAGGGAGAAGTTAAATAAACTAAGATAACTAGATTTTAGTTGCTCAGATTAAAGTTTGGGTGATAGACAAAAACTGCAGGGGGAGGTGTATATTGATAAAAGCGTTTCTGCAAATTAGTCTTTTGTAATGCATTCTTTCAGACTGCTCTGATCTGCGCAAGACTTCTGAAATGATTCTTTCAGCCTGGGAAAGAAGCAATTTTCTAGGTTACTTATGAAAACATTTTTTGTGACTTAGATATAGCATTTCATTGGTTATTTTTCCTTCCAAATTAGGGCTTTCTTGAGCAACAAGGGATCAGTGTAGTATATACTCTTGAGCTAAACACTGACATGTTCATAGTCCAAGTACTGAAATATCATTTAGGCAAAGATTTATTTTCCCATCCAAGGTGAAAACATTTGGATTATTTTTTAGAATGCATTCTTAGGCTCTTACTCAGCAAAACATTGAAGCAGGTGCTTAAACCCCATTTATTCACCAAGCTCAGCTCCCATTTACCTAGGTTTAATAAGAGCTAAGCTTCTAATCTAGATTTGGCAGGTTTTTGAAAAATCTTGCTAGACTGTTCCTCTGTGTACCTAAAAGTTTTGAAAATTAGGCTTTATATTCAGATGACAGAAAATAAACAGTTTTAACCCTACATTATTTTTGCTATTGTTGTTAGGTTTATTTTTATTATTTCTATGACTAAGCCTGTGACAATGTTCATTTAGTATCTCTGTTCTTTTCAAGCAAAAGAGCAGAAGTCTTTTGGGGCTACAATCTAAATTGAGGCAAAACTTTCCTTGACATTAATCCTTTTAGAGAACTGATTGTGAATTCATCTCACAAATTTGTTTATTTCTCTGTTTTTCACATAAAGAATTGAGAACCTATTTATGCAGTGTCTGGTTTGTTAGATAAATGCAATATTTTAACACCTCATATTCTGGGATGGATATTTTAAGTGGAAATCCAGATTGAAGATTGATACGGAAAAGTTTTGAGTTGTTCGTGGTGGCTCCATGTTGTTCCTCAGTCTCTCAGAAGGAGCAATATACTCTGCTGTGGGGGGACTGGTACAGTTTTGCACCAGTTCATGTCACAGAAGATATTAGAGGTATAGACACGTGACTGGAGTTAAATACCACTCTGCTTGAGTTCAGATTAGACTCCAAGTTGGGGATGAATTGTAGTTTCCTAAGCTTTCCTGCAATTCATCCTCCTGAAACAAGACCTGTTGTGACCCTACGTACTTAAAGTGGATTTTCCATGATAGCCATAGAGTAAAGCTGGAGATGTTTCTAATTCTGATTACCAATCAGTACAGCCACCAACAGTTCATATCAAGAGCTAATCTTACCTACATTCAGTTATGGAGTGATCACAGTGTTTTGAAATACATGTTCAGTATGTATAAAAAAGACAGTGGAAACAACAACAAAATTATTTTTGAATGTGCCAGACTTGAGCAAGCAAACTAAGAGATCTCTGTTTGCTGTTTATTCTTTTGCACTTTTCAGAAATATGTCTTGTGATTTCATCTGAACATTATTTATTATAAAAATAAAATGTATTATGTAAATGTGAGCTTAACATCATTTGATATGACTTGAGATGAAATATGATAAATATATAACGAAGATTAATTACAGGACTACTTCCTATATAATACAGAATACATGTTTATTTGGGACAAAGAAAACCAAGGCTCTATTTGAAGAGATGCAATTAAATGCATATATTTAGATTATATTGTCATGCTAATTAGCAATGGTAGGAACCAATTAGGACTAGGGCTACCAAATCACCAGACTACATTGCATATTCACAAGTATACCTTTACTGCTGTGCTGTTTTTTGAAAGAAGCAGATAAAAATGAAATGTGTTCTTTTGAAAGTCCATATTGTTATGCATTTTGAGCCAAATCATGTTCGTTGTGCTTTCATAAATTGCCCCACAAAAGTTACCGGAACTACTTGTGTGAGAAAGACAGACTCTGGCTATAGGAAATATATGTGGCTGCTTTAGGTAGCAATTACAGAAAAATACAAGATGGGAAAAAAGCTTCTTTCGATTCAAACGGCTATTGTTTGAATAAGCGAGGTCGGTAATCTGTCATTTGCAAAATGCTGGAAGTGCGATTTTCATTAAACGCACTATGTCAATGACATGTATTTCTCAACATTACACACCTCATTTATCATTCTGGAATGAGGGCCGGGTACCATATGAATGTAGAGTTTGTGAAGGTATCGCCTCGCAGCCCTGGAGGCTGATGACCCCTCTTTATCTACACAGCAGGTAAGGCACAAACAGTGGCAATGTGAGCTCTCTCTGCGGTCCCCTGCCAGTGTGCCTGACTGCTAAGCTGGGGGAACAAAGGAAAGATAGCATATGGATAGCAGATTGTAGGAGCACTGAAAGAGGACTGAGGAAATCTATGTTGGGTGTGTGGCTCTGCCAAAGATCTCTTGTATGACTTTGGCCTTGTCACTTAATCTCCTTCTGTCTCCGTTCCCCTTTGCAAACAGGGAGAAGGCGTCTCTCCTCTCCCCCAGGCTTTGCCTGGAAATCTGTTCAGACCCTGAGTTCTCTTGGACGGTGTGCTTGTGCAGCACGGGGTGGAGTAAGACAGAGCTTCACTGGGTCCTCTCACTGCTGCTATCATCCAAATAATAGGAATTACTATTAACAGAAGAGTAACAAAGAAATCCATGTCTCGTTGATAGATTTTACTCATCTTTTCAGGCCATTCAATCTTTGGCCTCTGGGTGAAGGGTATGAACAAGGCAGGCAATTAGTGTCAGGAACAGAGCTGTGAATTCTTCTTTTATAGGGTTCCAAATAATGCTGGAAATAGTGGCATTGGTGTTCTCTTTTTTCACCTGTCTCTTAATGCCTTTTTAAGACATTTGTGCCAAAATAACATCACAGTGTTTCTGCAACACACGAACTGAAGTGCTCTGCAAAAGGCTGTATTTTGCTTTACTTTGGCCCTGGAGATGACTCCCTGTGGCATTCAAAAAAAGCCCTCAAAAAAGAATGCAAAGGCTAGGGCAGGCACTACGGTTTCTACATCTCTATTATGCACTGTGCATATTTATGGGGCAGTATAAAGAATAAATAATAATCCACAAACACTGCATTCTGTGCCCTTGTCTACCAATTGTGCTGATGCATTATGTGATGTAGCTACTGCTAATGAAACTAGGATCTGATTTTTAGCTTCACCTGAAAGCTGTATCTGTTTTGCACCTGCGATTTTGCAAATATAAATAATTTCACATGTAATTTTTCAGACATACCTACTGGTGGGTATAACCGATGCCATTTATGGACAGGATTTTTCAGAGGAGCCGTAGAAATGGAATTTCAAAATGATCTGGATGCCTAAAGCCTCTGTGCTCCTATATCTTTCTAAGTATGTGACAGTGCGTTTTCTCTTCAGACAAAGTGTTGCTGGTCTAGAGGACATAATTTGCACCTGCGGTTATGCACGTGTGCAAAAGAAAAATGGAGAAATAATGAAATCAGAAGTCAAACCCATGCGCTATTCTTTACAAGATTTACTGGACAAATGCGATCTTTTTTTTTTTTTCTGTAGGGAAACAAAGATTGGGGGACTCACTATTAGGGCTTTAACTCTCGTTTCCAAAACCACTAGTGAATTGCCTGTATGTAGAGTTCACAGTGAAAGGCTGGCTTTATTCGCATCAGCGGAATGAAATAAGGCCAAGATCTTTTGGGAGAGAATGGCTGGGCAAGACTGGGTTTTCAGCACCCGTCCCAAAAGGCTTCTTCTGTGGTGGCTGTCGAATGTGTGAGACTGGGGCGGAGTACCCCAGTCTGCTGCTGGCGGAGGTAAAGCAGTTGTCACCTGAAACCCTTCAGGACTTAGAATTTTCTTAATGCTCTGCCTTGTTGTGCGAGCCCATTGAAAGAACACTTCAGAGGGCACCCATTTCTTGCTAATGTAAACTTTCTGAGGAGTATCCAAAGATATGACCTCTGGGTGAACCTTTAACCTTCCCCTTAATTATTTGTTTGAAGACAGTGTCGAGTTCTCCCGCTGAGAGCCAAGGCCCATAATGCTTCGCAGCCCTGTGAGCCGGGGTGTGTGTGCAGGGAAGTGGAGAGGGACATAAATAAGGGGACCACCAGATGTAAATAATAAAAGTGGTTGGGGTTTAAATAAGAAACGAAAAAGCAATTTGGTTTCCCTGAAGAGTGGCCTGATTGAAGAAAAGGGGTTAGTAAGATGGAAAGCGTGTGCGTGTGGGGGGATGTTTCTGTTGTCTGTGATTTTTTACAGGCCTAAATAAGCGTTCATTCCATTCTTTAAAACCTTGCCATCTGTATACACCATTAGAAGCTCATAGGAGAAGAGAAAACAGTCTTATCAGGCTTTCCTGTTAATCTCTATTGGCCTTAACTTCAGCTGATAAAAGGCGTGCTGGATGGAGGAGGTTCAGGTCAGGCTCCATTTGGTCAGCGCGGTAACGTTGCTGGAAAGTAGCTCAGCAAATTAAGTCCTATCGGGGGACCTTTGTCTTTGAGGACAGAAACACGCCTCAGAATCACTGCGCTGGGATAGGAGATGCCTTCGCTGCGCCGCAGTCAGAAGGGAATAAACAAGTACATCGGCTGTGTCTGAGTTTTTATTTCAATACCTGAAGTCATGACTAATTCTGAGGCAGGATGACATTTCTGACAACTGAATTATACTTTTCCTAAAGAATAAAGAATGTCTTTCGGATGTAAACAGAGAGATGCAAAAGAGCCCTTTAGTGTTACTTGTAGCATTTATGCATCTGTCTAATGAAATTTCCACGACTGTGATTACGGAAGATGCAATCGAAGGTGTGCCACCGTCTTTTATTATCTGCGGAGGAATTTAACCAGGGGGCGGGAGGGAGGGAAGGAAGGAGGGAGGGAAGCACGACAAAAGGCCTCGCGGAGTTGATGCTATATAAAGGCTAGCAATTTACTAAATGAGCAGATGAACTTAGTTTTCAGTTAACTGACTGAAAGACTTCGCGAGGCGTTGGATTGGGCCCAATGGCAATTATTGGAGGCTGGTTTGGATGATGGGCATGTTAGTATTTCTGAAGAGGATTAAACACTAGTATTCAACTTCATTAGCACTCCTTAAGGGTCACCAGCCGAAAGCCTGAGCTGTGAAATAGCACACAAAACCTGCGCGAAGGCTCCGGAGTGTTCTCAAACACAAAGAGGGGGGACAAAAACAAGTGTGGCTCCTGAGTGATAGAAAATTGCCCTGTTTTGAAAGAAACCCTGTGAATAGGCAACTTTTAAAATTATTTTAGGGAAAATTAATTTGGCTTAGCTTGTGCCGATGTGGATCGCTGCGCATTAAGCTAATAAGAAATATGCAAGCACTTATTTTTGGATTACCAGCAAAATTAAATCCAGGCTCCGTGGCCAACTAACTGCCTTTACCAGTGCTCAAAAAGCCTCGTCAACCGCTATGGTTTGAGATAAAAAAAAAAAAAAAAAAAAAAAAAAGGCTATTTTGGGCCTAATATTAACCACATGTACCTGCGACTGGGGGTTTCTAAGGAGTTGAAAGGTGCCTGCGCGTAGGGCCGGCGGTGGCCTTGTGCGGGGTGTCCCCGCTCCCGGCCGCAGAGGTCGTCCCCAGCTGGCACTGACCTGCCGACGACCCCCGGCTCTGCGGGCTCCGACCCCGGGAGCTGCAGAAGAGCAGAAGTCTTTCTGGGCCGGCACTTATTGCTGCCGCGCTGGTGATAAAACTTCAGACAGCCTAATTGATGGCTTTGCTGACCTACCGGTACCTCGTGAAAGCACAGAGTGGCAAAGCCTGGTCCTCATTTATGGCCAGCTGCAAGGGGAGCTGGAACCCGAGGATGGAAAGGCGGGGGCGGGGGGGAAGTCTCCCAGCCTGTGAACTTTAACCAGGTTCCGAGCCACTCGGAGAAGTTAAAGAAACAATTGTCTTTTAACACAAGTTTTCGGGCGCATTTACTTGTTCAAAGCCTTCTGGCAAATCCAGCTTTAAGCTGGCTAGTCAGATAAGCATGTTACCGGTTACAATTTCTGAGCACTTAGAGGAAAATCCTTTAAAGTGAAATTATACTCTTTTAAAAAAGCAAGGCGAAGCAAAACACGTTGCCGCAC
>VYZM01016301.1:59267-66767 GCA_013398915.1 Dromas ardeola | reverse complement strand
TGTGATACTCAGTTGTGCTCAATATTTAGTTCTGTTATGTGCATTATCCTGCTGAATGATCAAATTAAATGCAAACTAGAATTTGAATGTCTGCAAACATTGGCAAGAATCTGCAGCTAATTTTAGATGGAAGATTTGCAGTGTCTGTTGTTTTTCCTGTTCATTTTAGATGGGTAAATTGTAAAAACGTTGAGGAATCTGACCTGCTTTTTTTTTCCCCCCTTTTTGTCTAGGTTTGCAAGGCATGCCAGGGGACTACGTATCTCAGGGTGGTCCTATGGGTATGAGTATGGCACAGCCAAGTTACACTCCTCCCCAGATGACCCCACACCCTACTCAATTAAGACATGGACCCCCAATCCATTCATATTTGCCAAGTCACTCCCATCACCCAGCCATGATGATGCACGGAGGACCCCCTACCCACCCTGGAATGACCATGTCAGCACAGAGCCCCACAATGTTAAATTCTGTAGACCCCAGTGTTGGTGGACAGGTTATGGACATTCATGCCCAATAGTATAAGGGAACTCAAGGGAAAAAACAAAACAAAAACAAACAAACAAACAAAAAAAACAAAACAAAAACAAAAACTATTTTAAGACTTTTGAACTTTGACCAGATGTTGACACTTAATACGAAATTCCAGACAGCTGTGATTATTTTTTACTTTTTGTCATTTTTCATCAACAACAGAGGACCAACGAAACAAGAACACAAATGTGAAATCATGGGCTCACTGAAATGAATATGTCCATGTACAGATCCTCTGGAAAAAAAAAAAGACTCCAAGAGTTATAACTACTGTAGTATAAACATAGGAACTAAGTTAACTTGTACATTTCTGTTGATCACTCCGTTACGTTGCCTCAAATAGTTTTAGAAGAAAAAAAATCCTTGTTTTCCACACTATGTGTGTTGTTCCCAAAAGAATGACTGTTTTGGTTCAGCAGTGAAGTCACTATCCATGAAAGACCTGTTTTGGCCAGTGAGAAAAGAACTACCCTGGAGATGAAGACGAAAAGTCTTGCTGGGTCTCTCATCACTCAGAAGACTGTTCCAAGAAGGCCTTGCCATTCCCTCGTTTTGTTCCTTCATAAAACGTGTCCTTTAGTTTCAAACAGATCTTTATAGTTTGTGCTTCATTAAGTCTCTCCCCATTCCTCCCCAATCTTTTTTTTTTTTTTTTGGACTCTTCTTCAAAGAGCTCGCAGGTGAAGATTTAAAAGACAGAACAGACAGAGCAGGAGCTTCTTCCAGTAGTTCTGAGCCTTGGCTTTGGACAAAACAAAACTAAAAGTTGGGCAGCTTTCCTCAATGAAAGAAGTTACTAACGGTCTTTGCACCAAACCTAGGACTTTATCATGAACTCAAAGCTTGGGAAAAAAAAAAGCAAGAGAATACTGTAACAAACTTCGTACAGAGTTCGGTCTATTAATTGTTTCATGTTAGATATTCTATGTGTTTACCTCAATTGAAAAAAAAAAGAATGTTTTTGCTAGTATCAGATCTGCTGTGGAATTGGTATTGTATGTCCATGAATTCTTCCTTTCTCAGCACGTGTTCCTCACTAGAAGAAAATGCTGTTACCTTTAAGCTTTGTCAAAATTTACATTAAAATACTTGTATGAGGACTGTGACGTTATGTTTTAAAAAGAAAAAAAAAGGTGTTAAGTCACAAAATGCGGTAATAAATATTTCATTTTTGATTTTTTGTTAGGCTTTTGTGTTTTTAATCATGCTTAGGAGAGACTGAAGTCATTGGGAGAGATGTCTCAAATACGTTCCTTCTCGGCATCGAGAAGAAAGGTTGGAAAAATCAGAAACAAGCTTGTCGTCAGCATTAATAGAATAATTGCATGAAAGAACATCTGAGGTTATATATTTCTGCCGGTTATCGATTTTATGTTTATGCCAGATTAAACAACATTCGAAATATTCTTTCACCGGCTTGCATTTCGGGGCGCTGTGTCTAATATCTGTACTATCTGCTAATAACATAGAAGCTGAGTTTGAGTTGTGGAGGCCCAGACACAAGACCAGTAAGCCCATGTGTGTTAAGTGTATGTGCACATGCATCCGTAACCACCACGGACCTGAACTCCAGCTCTTTAGCTCAGAGGGGAAGAAGGGCTGTGACGCAGGAGTAGGTTCGGAAGTTTTAGGAGGAGAAAAGCAGCTTTGAGTTTAATGAGAGTTTTACCTGTGTGAGGATCGCATAATCTAGCTTTTGAGGTGGTTTTTACTGCTTTTCTTGTCTTCTGTTTTTTTTTCAGAAAAAAAAAAAAGACCAGCAACTAATGAATGAAAACGTCCATTTGACATTTTGTATATAAATAGCTGGTGCAAGAATCATGGGCGAGGGTTTGGTTTTGCTTAAACAAAAGCTTGTAGCATTTTGGAACAACTAAAGGAGAGTTTGAACTGGGAAGATGTCAGCATTGTGAGGAACGGGCCGCCTTTCCCTGCCCTCAGTGGCACCGCTCAGTCCGAGAGGGCAGGATGGGGCCCAAAGAGCAGGAGAAAGCGTTGGCTTTATTTCTGGGAAGGGAGGGGGGGGGAGTGGGAAAGGGCTTGTAATTATCTTAACTTTCTAGGAAACAAACGTTACCGACTTCAACATCTGTAAATTTGTAACCCTTCTCCTCCTTCCTCCTCCTCCTCCTCATTCCAACTGGCCGAGGTGTTATTAAAAACTTTGACTGACAACTTTTACCTTTGGAATGTGGAAAGAGGCTCAGCCTCGTAGTTAATGTTTAATTTCTGAGCTGTGTAAATGGACCCACGCTGCTGGCGACAGAAGGGAGGATGCCAGTAGAAGGGGTGCGAGGATTTATTTAGCAATCGGGTCCTGCTTTGTGGGCGTCTTTTTTTAAGGCATTCGTATGAAATTTGAAGGATGATAATTCCCCGCTTGGCTTTGATGCTCTCTGTCCTGGTTAAAATCACATCGACCCTTCAGTCGTGAAAGAAGAGCACAGCCCGGGTTCCCACTTCCAAATTCTCTGATTATTGTGGATGCAGAAAATACGAAGGCAAGATTGTTTGTGTTAGCACTTTAAACGGGAGGCTTTTTTTTTTCTTTTTCTGTTCTTTTCCTTTTTTTAATCAGTACTTTATTTCCTTGCAGATCTTTACAGTTTGAGGAGAAATGTCAGAAAACCTCCTCGCACTGGTAGAAAGACAGGGAAGAATTTGTCCGTAGTAGAATGTTGGTTTTTTATAATGAACGAAATATTTGCATTTCTGTGTTGTCTTTTATTTTCTTTCTTCCCCCACCCCCCCACTCCCTCCTTTTTGGGCTGTGCTCTCCGTGAGATGTGTTGCTGAAATCCAAGGTACAATAACGTGCAGAGATTTCTCCATCTGAGATTTACTGTTTAGCATGGAAGGTTCCGATTTTGGTATTTTTAAGAACTGCTCAGCTGTCAAAAGCAACCAAAACGGGAATAATGTTTTGACAGCGGTATAGTGTTAAAGAAAATAGTCTAGTCTGAATAAAAATTGCTTATGCTGTGGGAAACGAAGGGTAACAGAAGAAACACCTTTTGTTTACACACACACATGTTTATAATCCCAAATTTCCATTTCTCCGAGCGGGTCTGGGCCGGGAGTTGCAGTCACCACAAACGAGGGATTTTTCTTCCAGATTTTGCTGCCTGTAAGGCGAAGAGAGGAGCGGAGCCCACCTCCGCCGGCGCGGCCGCCCGAGCCCTGCCCGCCGCGGACAGCGGGCACCGCCGGCCCGAANNNNGGCCCCGCGCGCGCGACAGGGAGAGGCCGGGGCGGGGGGGGGGCGGGGAGCCTGGCCCCCCCCCCCCTCACTCATAGCCGCAGAGAGAGCGAGGGAGAGAAAATTGCCCCAGACCAGGTTTGCGAGGGCCCGGGGGCCGGGAGGGGCCGGGGAAGGACGGGGGGCGGCGGGGGCGCAGGCTGGACCCGCTCTCCGGCTTCGCCCATCGCTCCGGCAGCTCCCGCCGCCCCCCGAGGGGAGCGGGGGGGTCTCCCGGCCGCGCCTCCGCGGGGGCCCGATCCGGAGCCGCTGGTCCCACCGGTGCGTGTACTGGGAGGAAACCCGGCGGAGCCCGGAAGATGCCCAAATCCTTTTCCCACGCGCGGCCGCGTCCCCGCGCTGCGCGGAGGGGCGGGAGTGGGCTCCGCTGCCCGGGGCGGGGGGTGCGTGTGTGTGTGTGTGTGTGTCTCCCCTGCCACGTTCCCGGGTTCAGCCGAGAGGAAAACGGGGCCGGGATTTTAACTCTCCCGACAGCAGTTTTGGAAAAAGAAAAGCCGATGGGGCTGGAGAAGGGAGAGCCCGCGCCCCGGCGGGGGAAGCCCCGCATCTCTGAGCCTCATGAGAAGGACAGTGCGAAATCCGAGGCGGGTGGGGGAAAGGTTTGCAGGCAGATTTTAATATTAATAGTTTTTGGTGGCGAGAGAGAGAGACAGACAGAAGGGAGGTTGCTCCTCTGGGCAGAGTCTCTGCGACAGTGATGATGGATGACCCCGCACAGCTAAACAACTCCTCCCCTTCATCCCCACACGGTGTCAAAGCTACTTTACTTGCAGCTTTAGGAATAAAATAAATAAACACCCTCGGCCCCTTCCTCGCATCGATTTATGGATCATTATGAATCAATTACTGCTCTCAATATTTTAGAATTTGCTTACATAAAAAGAGGGTCTGCGGCCGGGAAAAAAAAATAATCTTTGGCTTAGTAAGAAACACAGAATCTTCTTGTATAGTCCCGTGGCTAAAAAAAAGAATCGCTGCTAATAATTCGGGTTTAACCATTTTCTAAGGGACACGTTACTGGGGAGGGGGTGGATGTTGTTGCTGCCCATCTCAAAGAGCGACTTTCAAACGAGAGGGTTCCACAATGCGCGTAGAGAAAGAGCGGTGCACCCATGTGGTACGTGCAACCTTATTGCTTAACTCTTCCGGAGAAAGAAAAGAGGAAAAAGAAGCGAGCCCCATAACATCCCCCCAACCCCCCAAATACTGAATGTGGTGCCGGGAGCGGGGCCGGGGCTGAGCGCCCGCGGGGCACAGCGGAGCCCGGCGCGGTGGCTCCGTGCTATGGGAGGGAGGCTTCAGCAGGGACAAGAAAGTGTGTGAAGTTGGATTTCTCTCGCTTTCTCTGTATTCTCCCATTTGCAGCAGTGTTTGAGGATCTCAAGGTGTTTCTATGGCTACCTTGTGTATGTGGGAGGGTCATATGTGGGGGTGCCCAAGAGAAAAGGCAGCTCTTGGGTGATCATTTATCAATGTCACCCACATAATGATTCTCTCTGCAGCCTTCTATTGATGAGGATAATTACATTAGCTCAGAGTGACTGATCAATGAAAAACCACCAAACAAAAACTTCTTTACTCTCCTATAATACCAAAAACCGATACAGAAATAAGATAGAAAGCGAGGGTGGGATTTCCCTTTCCTTTCCCTTTAGCAATGATTTTTTTTTTTAACGAACAAGGGAAAGTAAGGAAATTCTATCCGATTAGTTTCGTTTTTAAAAGAGGCTACCATTTTGTGAAAATGTTCCCTTAAACCTCTTGGCATCACTTCTTGCCTAGTAAAGGCAAAACGTTATTTAGAATAAGAACTACTACTTCTCTCCCCCGGACCCAAAATCCTTTGCTTTCACACTTGTGTTTTGTTATCGGGGGGGTGAGGGGTGAAGGGGGAGGGAAGAGTACGATAGTTTGGAGCTGCGAAGAGGGAAAGAGAAGGCAAATAACTTTTCTTTCGCGATTGCAACTGTCTCTCTGTTTGTCAGGTTTTCTTTGTTTTTGTCACTTCATAAAGTGGCTCTATTAAAGATGGAATGTGGCCTCCCTGAGATGCTGCTCTGTCGGTGAAAGTTTGCAATTAAATTACGGGTTCGTTCTTTCCAGAGTTAAAAAAATCAATGTTTTCTCAATTAAAGGGAATTTTAATGCTTTTACTTGGGAGTTGTTAAGGACGCCGTAAATTTTATTGCGATGCCTCTAAGCTCCGAAGCTCTGCCAGCGGACAGGTTGATATTCGTGTTGGTTTTTTTTGGGGGGAAGAGGTTGTTGCTGGTTTTGTTCTCTCTCTCTAAAGGCCCTTCTTCAGAAAACTCAATCATTTTGAATAACTGCAAGACAAACTGATGCAAAGGGGGCGGGGGAGCCAAGGCTATTCCTTCTGCCCTCCCCTCGCCATTTCCTACGGGCGACCGGCTTCTCTCGCTTTGGCAGCTCGGTCTGCCTTGCGGTGTTTCCACGGGGCGCAAGGGCGGTTGTTCAGCCGGTTTTATGGAGGAACGGGGAAATGTCTAGGAGCACGTGTTTCGAAAACACGTCCCCGTCCCCCCGACTCCCCTCCCAGGAGAGCGCGGAGCGGGGGGATGCGGGTGGGCTGCCCGCGGCGGGGCCGGGTACCGCGGCCGCAGCTCCCCGGGCGGGGGGGCAACGAGCCGCCCTGCCCCCCCCCACGGCGTGCGGGGCTGCCCAAAAGGTCTTCCTTCAACCAGACGTAGCGCTAATAAAGGAATATGTCCGGTCCTGGTGAAGACCTTACGTTTCTGTAAGCATCTACTGACATAGATGGCTGCAAGTTAACATTGGGAAGTAAATGGAAGCCGCAAAAGGGCTGGCGAAGGCGCTTCCCCCCACCCCCCCCGGAATATTTTGTCTTTACAGGCTACTGCCAAGGAAAATCCCCATCAGGAGGCTGATCCTGAACCCATTTACACGGGGTTAATTCCTCGAGCCGCAGGAGAGTTCGTCCCCGGGCCGTGAGCTCAGAAATAGGCCCCTATCTCCTGGGTTTGTCCGAAGCGTGTTTAAAATTCCTTAAATTAGTCCCATGAAGAACCAGCGCAAACTCCTTTGATTAAAGCGACTGTCAGATTCTGCGAGATTAGGAGAGAGAAAACGCAGAGTAGGATGTATTTATTATTTATACTATAGTCCACTGCGAACAGTTGGAAGGGGAGGGTTAGAGAGCGCGTTTGAGAGAGCCGGAGAAAGCGAGGGAGAGATGTAGCACACTCTGTGTTTTGGACCAAGCTGCTTCATGTCTTCCCCCCTCCGAGCTCCCCCCGTGCAGCCACCCCGGCTGCGCTCCCGAAACCGGGGGCCACCAACTCTTCCTCCCGCTCGCCGCGCCGGCAATCAGCGTCCCGCGCCACTTCGTTAACGACCCGACATTAGCAATCCGATCTCTCAGATTTTTTTTTTTTTTTCTTTCACTCAAGTTTTATATTGTTCTGCTTGAGTCGGGTGCGTGGCACTAAAAACAGCTAGTCCTTGGGGAAAAAAAAAAAAAAAAAAAAAGAAAAAAAGAAAAAAAAAGGGGGGGGGGAGCTTTCTACTCTCAAGCTTGTGTCTGTGTTTAGAAATGCAGGGCAAGGGAGAAAAACAAAGCCATAATCTAGTTCTCACCGAGCGGGTTTACTTTAGGACCTCGCTTTAATGGGGGCGGGGGACGGGGCAGCGCAGCCCTTGGATTTGGCTGAGGCGGAGGTGAGGAG
>VYZM01016301.1:0-52862 GCA_013398915.1 Dromas ardeola | reverse complement strand
GCTGCTGCAGAGCGCCGTTCCTCATTTCCCTGCGTATTTGAGGGAGGGAGAGGAGGGTCGGGGGACATTGTTGTCAGTGGCGATTGTTAACCCAAATAATAATAATAATAAAGAAAAATCGTTACAGCTGGGTGCTGGCTGAATATGGCAATTACTATTATTGCCAATCACGATTAGAAATAATTATCCTGAAAGCACGGAGGGTTCAGCTGCCAAGGTGTTTTGAATAATCGCTTCAAAATGAACAGCAAAATATTAGGTTCACACACAGGGACGACCGCAAACTTTCAGCCGTCACAGTCTGCGAAGGAGATCTTACCACGGCTGAGCTCCAGTTTACTTGTGAAGCTTCAATTTGTTATTTATTACAGGTCGGGTGCTGTTTCGTTCCCACACCGTCCTGCACGATGGTGGCCCTCCAGGAGTGCCCGTCCTGCTCTTCTCCATCAAGCTCCCCAAACACAGCGGCTGGCCAAGCACCTTCTCGATGGTGTGCTGTGCTCGGGTCCCTCCACCTTCAATAAAAACAAAGCCAGCAGATTACAAGGGATAGCGTGGTCCCAAAGTGAAACTCCTCTTGCTGTATTTATGTTGTGCAACTCCACACAGGCCTTTCTCCTTCCAGCTATTTGAAATGATGTGTAACTAGGAGGAGGTCACAGGTGACTGGCAAGTTCAACGTACTTAGCTCAATTATGCAAGTTTCATTTCCAAATTGTGTTCAATTTGATCTTCCTGCCTCCCTCCAAATTACCGTAGAGTAAAAAAAAAACAATCAAATGAAAGCAGACAATTTAAGCCAAATCCTGTATACCATTATTTATATGCAAAATCATTTTTGTGATATATACTCCCCTTAATGGTTATGGGACGCCAGATCTTTCCAAGCGGATTTACAAACCTAGCCATCAAATTATTTCAAAGGCAGGCCTATTAGGGACAAAAATCATTATGAACTTTCAGAAGCTTTGTAAAAAAAAAATAAGTTTCTGAATGTTGTCTCTTTAAATTTTACTTAAGTTTGGTTTTTAATTTAAGCCTGGAGGCACAGTAGAGGGATATGCAGGGTCTAATAAGGAGTTTGGAAAATAATGTGCTGTAATCCAGTGCCGAGCTATTTCTCCATAAAATATGGATAAGGAATCAATTCATAAGCACAAATATCTACTAGGACTGAGTTTTAACATAACATTTCACATGAGCATTCTTACATGCATTATTAAGGAGATAACAAAAGTGCTTCAAATCAAGCTCTATACAGTCACATCTGGAAATGCTCTTTTCTGTCTAATTTTCATTTTTTTTTTCCTCAAAAAAATGTTAGAAGAAAAACTAGTCTGTCCCCTTGTATATTAACTGTTACCATCAGCTTTTAATCAGCAACATGTATAGTTAGATTTACAGAATCCATTCCATGTTGCCCCTTTTAGAGAACGGTAAAATGAAGATAGTATCTTTACTCATTTATAGAATCTGATGTTAAAACCAAAACCACACACAAATAGCATATACATCGCTTTATGCATATAGACAGGCATGTAGATACATAGACACAACACACTTATACATGGAAACAAGTCATGACCGTGTGCTGGAAAACATAATAAAAACTATCTGTACATTGCACCAGAACCTAAGTCAGATGTGATCAGATAAGAAGCGAGTCTAGGGAAAATTAGTTTAAAATCAGACACAGCTAATTTCTGAAGGTATTGGAACTATATCAAGCTTTGCTGTATGATCTTTAATCACTGTTGGTTTTTAAGGAATCTCTTTAGGCTTCTCAGTCAAATAAAGCATTACCATTAAGCAATGAAGGGTTAATAAACTCCCCACAGGTTGCAAAGAGTGGATACAGGTTTGGGGTTTTTTTTTGGCTAATATGTAGTTTAATGGAATCATATTCCGAGGACAAAGATAAAACAAGTTTCTAAGATTTACTACTGCTACTCTATTTTTTTTTAAATAAACATTATATTTTTCCTTTGAATGGAAAGGCAAGCAAAGTATTTTCCAAACAGAAACAGCAAGGATTATTTAGAAGAAAAACCATAAGCGTTGTTTTTTTTTTTTTTAAATACTCTGGAGTTTTCTGAACAACTCTGATGTACTCACATTCTTATCACAACTATTTTCTTTTTACTATTGTAAGTGGATATTCAAGCTAAATTGATGCTTTATGTATATCCTGTCTCAATTTGTAATACACTATTCACTGTAAGGAGATAATTTGAAAAAAAAATACAAAAAAGAAGAAGTGATACCACTGACAACAATTTACTTAAATTCACAAACCTTGAAATTGATGCATCTCCTATCAATCATAGTCAGAAGCCACAGTAAAACACATCCAACATTTGTATATCAAAACTGGGACTAAAAAACCACCCTGTTTTGTTCAATTTAAATGTCCTTCAACATGTTGTCATTTTATACGGTGATATTACTGGGGGATTTTTACCATGGGTTAGCTTTCTTCTGTCAAACATATGCAAGACAGTAACCTTGCAAAATTAAAGTGCGTGCCATTATACTGCACAGATGTTTGTTCTCACTCGGTTACTGACAATGAAATTCTTATTAAATAATAATAAGGAGGTATTGACTTCTCTATTCTGTCGATACGAAGATCTGTTGATCTGTGAGGTTAATATTGATGAGGCAGAGTGAGGTAAACGTTTCATCAGCAGGGCAAATAAATCCCGGTACCGGCACAAAAAAAAAAATACCCCCCCCAACTTTGTACATACACAGAAACTAATCCTTTTTGTATTTATTAGGTAGATGAGCACCAGTTCAACCTATCAGCGTGCGCAAGCTGATGCTGAAGTAAATCCTTGACGCAACTTTCAGGAAACATATTCCAAAAACGTCTATCATAGGTATTTGAAACTAAGCTCAAATGATGCCAGGCACCGAGGGTCTTTAGTCATGCTGCATGTTCTGCTGCGAATGGCACATTCCCTGTAAGTATTACTGGAAGGCTCTACATACAACCTCAATATTCTTCAGTTAAGGGGATTTCTGTTTGAGATGAAAAAATTATGCTTTTTTTTTTTTTAAATAGGATGAGGTCTCAGTCAAAATATTATTTTTATTTGTTGTCTCATCAAAACGTAAGTGAAAGTTCCCTCTCTTTACCCTCTGCCACAGAACACAATAGTGTACACGCTTTGAACAATACAAAGAGCCATTTAACTTGATGGGTCTGGCAGAAGAAGCTACTTTCTTGTTCATTATTATCTTTAGATTTTCCTTCATTCTGAGAGCTGCTCTTTTTAGAAGAACGTTCCATCAGTCAGGTAGGTCTCGTACTTTGACAGCATTATTTCATCATGTTATTTTTAATGCATGGTACTTATACGTGTAAGCAATCTGTGTAACTTCCTTCTGGGCTTTTGGATAGAAATTAAAAAGATGTGACCTAACATGTAAGACAATAAGAGGCTGTACATTTTTGGAAACAAGCGCCAAAGGATGCACTTGTCAGTTTTCCCCTTTTGATTCTTAATTAAGGCCTTGATCCTGCGATTAAGATTTGCGGGGACAAAACACACGTGCAAAGCAGCTCTCCCCGTGGCATGGCGGATGCCAAGGGAGGAGCTCAGTCACACAGAGCTTACTGCGAGGCAGCGACCTAAAAAAAACGAAACATGGCTTCAGCTGCCCTTGCCAGAGACCGCAGCCTGGTTTCTAGGGCAGAAGAGCCCCGTTCACAGCCTCCTCCCTCTCGCCCGTCTGGAGCAGAACTCTTCTGCCTCAGCAGGGAAAGTCGGGCGAGCACTCGGCGCTTTCTCTGCCTCACTGTGACATCTTCTTGGTAGGACAGCACAGGAAAAAATCACATTATTGCTATTTGTGCTGCTCCTGTTCCGGAGGTGAGAGGCTGGGCATCTGCCGCGCCTTCCAGGGATCACGCAGGGGTCTAATACCTCTAATACCTCCGATTTTGGTGCTTGCAAAATGTGATGACTTTTGTCTGAGAAAGGTGACAGAAATATTTATTTTGCTGATCTCATGCTTTCTTGTCCTTCTCTTGTCCTTCATCCCAGCGTGTGCTCAGCAGAACTCTGTGGCTGGTTTTTTTGCACCTCAGGCCATGATGCTGTTTGAAGACTCCTGTCTCTGCAAATTCCTGCGTTCACCCAAATCTCTCTTAAAGGCAGTGGGGTTTTATGTGCCTGCGTTCTGCCATGCTGGCTACTTTCAACTGGTTTTTTTAGATATTTTTCTCCTTCTATATCTTGAGAAACTTTATCCTACCACCATCTGAAGCATTTCCCAATTTCGAATCAAATGGCAGAATCTCTGGGAGCAACGTTTTGGTTCATGGGCACCTTGTTTTCTACCATTTGGTTGGATGTTCTTAAAAAAAGTTCCTTCTAACGCACGTGTCAGGTAATCCTGGTAATAAAAATCACAAGAAAAAGACACTTTTCAAACTTTTTAGTTCATGCTGAGATTTTCTTATAGTTTGCTAACTCTTTTTTTAAAAAAAATAGGCAATTTAGAGGCACAGATTTTGGTAACCTGGAGACTCGGGCAGGGCTCCATGTGTACAGATATAACAACTATAGACTAAGGTCTTGTGCTCCAAAACATCTTTGTACGTATTTATCTGAATGTATTTGTGTGAAACAACATTAGTTTCTCAGATCTGGGGTATGCAAAAGGATCCAGCAAATATGTTGAATACTTTTAGTAATAGTTATAACTGAGAAATATTGCCGTATGACACAATTTCAGTACACGCCTTTGCAAGTGCAAGGTGTTATTCTCTGTAAAGTTCACCTTAATATACCGAGCTCATTCTTCACTGCAGTTTCAAGGCTGGAGATTCTGTACCCGTGTTTCTTATGTGGCAATAAAGATACTGATGGCACAATTGTTCTGCTAGTGAGTTAAGCTGAGTAAGAGAAAAAAATCAGTAATGACTAGGGAGTCCCATGTCTGGCTGTACGCTTCGCGAAATAGATTGCAAGAGAAGGAATAGGCAGCAAACTGTGTAAACTGAGCACAGATAATTCCCATGCTGTGAAAAACCTTCTGCCTTAAGAACACTAGCAATGAAAAGGTTACAAGAAAGGGGGTAATAAAAATATCAAAAGAAACCAAATAGAAATAGGTTTCTTTGCAAGTAGAGAAGCCACTTTCTAATATGGTGGCCTTATATACAAGTACATTTGTCTTCCAGACCCTCTGCTGTTGATTAGAATTCTGATGCCACTGGAGGGGTTACAATTTTGTTGAGTTTCTGGATCTCAATTGTGCTGTCAAGGGGTCATTCTTTCTGGTAATAAGGTAGCTAGTGGCCCCTGGGAGAGAAGGAAAACAATTGACTCTTGAAAGCAGAAACATATACTGAAGTCTAGAGTAGATTTCTGGCAGTGGACCAGGTCTTTTCTCATAGCATTTGTCATTGTAGCAATGAAAAAATTGTGGGAGTTCTACAGGCGGCCAAAAAAGGAAAACAGAGCACAACAACAGCAAAAAAAGAGCTAGATGTAATTTATTTTGGAATTATATTTAAGAGCAGGTTGTTTTTTGTTTGTCACACTGTTGGTTCACTTGTTAAAGATGTGGATCCCATTAGATAGAAATATGTTGCTTATTTTAAAGCAAATGATTATCAAATGACTACACTTCAAAACATTTTTTTTTGCTTTAATTTGAAGTGAAGTCATTTGAGTTTGAAACATATGCCTTTGCTAAATGCAGAATATTTTGTTGCCAAAAACAGACAACTTCATTTTGAGTCCACTGCTTGCAAGCATTGTTGATCCTGGATGTCACTGACAATATGAGTCTTGGCAATAAGTCTTTACAGAGGTCAGTAGTAAAGTTTCTCTTATTACCACTAGGCTTTTTTATTATTATTATTCTATCGGGTCAAAATGGTCTCCCCATATAACCATACTCAACCAGAACAAATGCAATATTGCATTTGAGTGGCTTTGGAAGTATTATTCCCCCCTGTACAACTGGATAAATCTCACTTCTTAAAAATAATTTATCCTGAGATCTGCACGTAAAGTTCTTCCGCATCTTTCTGAAAACTGGCTTCATGATTTCGCTGGTTATGTTACCAGGCTGTTTTTCCTTGTTGTAGGATAAGCATACAGAAAACATGCGTGCATACGTGTGTATGCATACCACCACACGAACACATCACTGGCCCTATAGGTAATTTGACATATGATTTATGTTATATTTGCAAGATTTTGAAGTGGATTTCAGAGTTATTGCGATGCATCGCAGCTGATATACGTGGATTTATCCCATTGTTTAACTGAAGTACCCGAGGTGGGACTGCAGCAGCTTGAGGCTTCCTTTGTTGTCCATGGAGAAAGGCAGGCACACCCACAGACACTTCTCTGAAGGTACTTGCCTTTCTTCTTCACTGGCTGTGGAGCAAGCCCAGAGCAAATCTACTGCTAGCTGAGAATAAATGACTGAAGCAGACTGCAAGGAATCCTTGCTCAAACGTGCAAAGTGCCATATCTGCTGCTGTCACCTCTAGATTCTGGGCTGGAAAAGACCTTTCCATTTAGGATCTAAAATGCCTCATATGGATAATCACGTGTGAAATCTTACACAGAAGAAAACTGAGGAAAGCACAGGCTTGATCTTTTTTAATTTTAGTTGTCTAAAAGTCAGGCATCTAGTCTGTCCTAGTCGTCGTCTGTTATTCCGTAGTCCACTCATTTAACTCATTTGTCTTACAATTAGATGACAGGAGGGGGATCCTGAGACAAATGTATGGTAGGTCAGATATGACAGGTGGGGGCGCATTCATTACAGAAGAAAGTTAGATGCCTAAATTAGGAGAGGTGACCTTTGGATGAGGATTTTAGGTGCTAAGGATACCTTTTAGGCAGCTGAAGCAAAGCAAAACGAAATAAAATTTTTGCTAAGGGATTTGTGTGACAACGTGCAGAGAAGGAGGCATTTGCAGATTTAGGGTAAAAAACAGTTCTACTGTCGCCTGGTAAAATCCTGACAACCCCCTGCCTTGTTGCATCAGGTAAAAGGGGGCGAACAAAGAAAATCTTGAAGAAGCCCTAATCTCACACCACATAGAGTAACCGTGCAACAGACTGTGGAAGAGAGAAAGGTGTTACTCCTTAAGTCGTATGAGAAAGGCTGGCTAGAAAAAACGACTTCTCCTCATGTCCCTGTTTGCGCACAGGGAAATTAGTAAGAGACATTTTCACTTTAACTTCTCTCTCTATCCCTCTCTGCCCGTCCCTGTCCCCCTTAGGAAATAGCAGGATTTTTGTGTATACATTTCAATATCCAAGAGCATGTCAGGTTTATCTTGTTTATCTCCTTCTCAGTACAGCTCATGGAAACTCATTTTCATACAACTATGTTGTCTCATGTTTTATTCCATCATAAAAGCAAACTTAAAAAAACTCTAGTGTGATTAAAATAACCAATCTTCATTCATTCTGAAGACCTCTCGTCTGCTATTTTTTTAGTTAAGAGTAATTGCGATGTCTGATGTTACACTTCTTGTAAGGGTGAACCAGGTGTCCCAGGCAGATTCTTTTAACGGGACTTTGTACAGATTTACAATTATGTTTGTAATTTAGGATCCTAGAACACACCATTTTCTTGAATAATATGAATGTTACTCTCAGATCTTTTAATTTACAGCATCTGTTGTTGAAGGAGCTGAAAGTTTATTTACTCATTAACAAAAAATTCTCAACAGGTAATATTAAAAACAGTATCCCACTGTTCAGAGTAACACAGTAACAGAAAACAAAAATCAAATGCTAAGGTTAGCCATAAGACAAACTAACTGGTGGCACGCTCTATTGTAAGCTGAAGGTCTGTCGGATTGTCAAGAGGAATTAGTTCTTAAGCAAGGTATTTATAGAAACATAAGACTGGAAGGCACCACCAGGGTCACAGAATCATTGCAACAGAAGAGAATTTGTTAAATAACATTCCCACATGATCCTATGAAAATTTTCCCCTTAGCTTCCCTGAAACTCCCTTCTGGTCCGTTTTCACTGTAAAGCTGGCATTCAGCTTTTTCTGACCATAAGATCAGGATTTACTGACCAGACACTGAAGCAATTTAATACCTCTAGGTGCATGGGTTCCCCCTGACCTACATGCTAGTTCTAGTTGCTGACTGACTGAGCAAAGAAAGGTGAATACACATTCCTCCTCTCTGAAAATCAAGAAAGAATAAAAATCCGTCCTGGATGTTGTAGTTAATCAAGAAACGCTGTGCAGTAGGATAAATACAACATAAATACACAGATACACATTCGATGGACACAGTTTAAGAACTGAGAGCGAGAGCTGCTCTGCTGTCCTTATCTCCTATAATGGGGCTTTCAAGACTTTCAAGCAGCTGGTGTCCAGATAATTCAGAGATTTGCAGGCAAAATTGCATACAGAAGTGAAGAGGAATCTATTGCAAAGGCCTGCGCGACTGAGGTCTGTGGTGATTCATCCTACTCACAAGGCAGGCAGCTGTTTTTAGCAGAATCTGCAGCTTTTGGGCAGACTTACTGGGCTGGTATCCTTTCTCCTGCAAAGCTATTAAAGTGAGTGGAATTACATACGGGATGAACTTGGCTCTTTAGGTGTGGGAGAAACCATTTCCAGTACTGACATATGGATATTAGCACTTCTTTATGCAGGGCTTACAGACAGGCTTTAGGAATGTTTACAAGGTGGGAAGGACAATGAAAGAACATGTAAAATCATTTCACCCTGATTCATCTTTGGAAGGGACTCTGCACGTGGATGGCTCTCTTTCCAGTTGGCTGTGTCTGCCAGAACCCTTTCTTCCAATTCTGAACCTCATAGCCCTCCTACACCAAGGAATTTGGGCTCTGTCCAACGGAGGGCTGGGAAGAACATATACATTTCCTCCATACTCCCACATGCTTCTTGTCTTGGGAACTAAGGATAATGCTGCTGAAAAGTGCATGTGAACCAAGTAAAAAGTTCTGAAGAGTTGGTATGAAATAGGGCTCCGGCAGATCCTCCCGTTATCCACACATACCGTGGGCATTGCACTCAGTCTGGGAACCAAAGCCCTTATTTCTTTCCTGGCAATCAAAGGATGGCAACTGTACCCCACCTGCAGAAGATCTTTAAGGAAACCAAGCCATTCGCTCTCATCAGCCACTCTGCCTCTATCCTAGGAGATAATACATCTCCTGAGTCCCTTTAAATTAAAATAATAAATGGAGCCAAACACTGTATTTTTATACCCAGTGGACCAGCTGCCTTTCAAGGCTGCAGAATTTGAAGAGCGAGACCGGAGTTACGCCGCTGGTCGAACCAAGAACTCTCTCTCACGGATGCAATAGAACAAAAATCCTTTCATTGGACAATGGCCACTAGAGGAGATGACCATAACGTAACACTGCTCCCTAGATACACCTCCTTTCACACTTATTTGTTTCTTTCCTCACAGGTCCTCTGCATTCCAGAAGGCTGCTGTAGTGGCAAGGAGGTGTTATCTAAACATATTTTACACTGTCCCTCTTTATAAATATGGGGCTTTAGCCATTTCTGTAGTGTGATAACAAGAATACAAGACAGGGTGTGGGATACAAGAAGACAAGAATAAAGGGTGGGAAGCTCCCAGCTGTTAACGATACAAAGGTACAGTGTCAGTCCTCAATCAAAAGCGAGTTTGGCTTTGACAGAAAGCTGCAAACCCCTTCACTTCACATCACAGTAGAACTTGGCCAGACATTCTCAGAATTTTGTCACAATTAGTCTCAGTCCGTGAGGCATAGAAAACATCTGGATATTTGGGAACAATTGCAAACCGGCATTCTCTTCTAGCATTCATGTCTTTCTGCTGCTACTTGAGTTAATGATTTTCTGCTAATCCATCTTCAGATATTGATGCCAATATACATGTTCAGAAGAGATGGGCGACTGCTTGGTTTGAATCTTGGAAATGAAATACCAAGATTGAAACCAGCATGAAAGTGCTTAATTTAATTGTACGTATGCCTAAATATATTACAGAAAAAGGGTAGCAAGAGGTGGTAATTCTGAAACAGCACCAAGAAGCTTGTGATCTGAGTGATCACCTGTGAGTTAGGGCTCAGAGGTTTTATGTCTCGTTTTGCCACCGGCACCTGAATAAACTTGGCTACATCGTTAGCCTCTTTTTACACAAATCGTCCCTTAAATGACACTAATCATTACAGCCTTTATACGGTTCCTTCCTGAAATTTAATTCATTAATGTTCACAAAATACAATGAGACAGTCAGACAAAATGTATTAGGTGCGTGAAAACTGTATACTGGCTGCTGTACCGTGGCAATTCTGCTAGGAACTTTGAAGAAAGCAGCAAACTCCTGCATTTCACACGCTATTTTGATTCCAAAACCACTCCCAAGGTCAACCCAGGTAAGAGTAAGCCTCAGGTTTATTTACATTTGTATACAGGCACCTATGTATAGATAAGTGCCCAGGAAGTAACAGCCGTAAGTATGATTATGCTAACCATCCCCATTAAGGCAGGAAGATGAGAAGGGACAGAATGGTGTTTGACAGTGCAAAAATGCTCACTCATTACTTTTATTTCCTTCCAAAACAGTTCGTTCATCAGTGTAAAAACTTCACCCTTGCAATTCAACCAAGGTCGCCGAGACCCTCTGTGATGTGCTGAGCAAGACCAACTCGTGCAAGCCAACAGTGCTTGAGGCAGCTTTACTTTATGCGTAAAATATATAAAAAATGAATGTAAGTTACAGCTTTGGGAAGTGATTGTGGACCACAGGAATAACTGACAAATGCTTCATTGCCTTTAAGGCGGTAGGACACGAAGCCTATTCAGATAACTCCTTTTTTATTTTCTTTCTTCCTGCTTCCTTACGTTCCCTACGCTCTTTCCCACTTCTGTCCTGGTGTCGGCCTCTTCCTGAAAACAGAAAGTTTTTGAAGGCACTAAAAATTCTGAAGAGGAATTTCGTTAATCTAATTTTAATTAAGAATAAGCAAACCTTTGAGACGCATACGGTGTAAGTAGCAGCAAAAATGTAATATACGCTTTACACTAAAAGCAACAGAAGTTGGAACCCAGAAGAGAAACACATCTTGCAGATGGCAGCAATGGCACCCTAGAATTCCCCCTGATTATATTTATACATTTTCATAACCCCTTGTTCTATCTTGATAGTCTCAAGTTCTACGGCTCCTTTCTCGGAGATATTTTATATCCACTTTCAAGCAGCATGTAGGGACTACGGAATTTTGCTCAGCTTGATATGAAGAACGTGTATGGCATCTCTTCTTTTCTATCGTTGCTTTTTTTACCTCCAGATGTTCAACTGCCTATGAGAGTACTCAAGGAAACATAGTTATGCTGCATTCCAATACTGAATCAGTTTAATTGAAAAAATAACATGTGATGTGTACAGTAAGGGAATTTTAAATTAACTCCCTAGCATATTCATGGTTAAATACAATGGGTTTGCTTTCTAATAGGATATAACACAGTGCTCCTAAATGATTCTTACTAAAAAAATAATGAACTTAATACTCACATCAGTGTATTGCAGGGAGCCAAGCACACATCACAGCGTATGCCACGTGTCAGGGAGGAGAGCAGGCTGCACTCACCCACTGCGGCCCGATCCCCATCGTTTTGTTCTTTCAGCAATGCTGAAGTTCTTACGCTCATGGAAACGTGCACCAGGAAGAGCAACCTGATCTTATGCAGTAACTTGTCATGCCTGACTGATGCTTAGGACTAGCCGGAGTTACACGGCAGTAAAGTCTCCTCTGTGCTAAGCACACATACGCACAGTGGAACCTTATCTCAAAGCGCCTGGAGCTACTGCCACTGCCTTTGTTGTTCTGCTTACATAGCACAGAGCTATGCCGATAAATACCCAGATAGGACAGATGTAAATTTGATGGATGAAGTACTGTTTTCTCTAATAATCTAGATCGAAATGTTAAATTTTCCTCTACGTTTATCACATACTCTTCTAGCGCGTATTGGCAATAGGCTCCCTCATCCTTCTAAATGGCTGTAAATAGCTGTCAGGTTCACAGCATCCGGTGGATACAAGCCTTCGCGCATGGGTATTATTGAAAGCAGGTCTGCTACCAGCTGCTTTTTAACCTTAAAGATTTAAGCATGGAGAAGAGTCTATTCCATCTAGTTCAGGAGTTTCCTAAGCTGCAGAAAGCTTGAGGGGTTGGAAGAAGTTTTATCAGGTGCTTCTCCTGCTCCAAATACACTCTGTTAGCCATGCAGGGAGAGGTTGGGCTAAATAGCAATTTGCTCTGGCTGAAAAGGGCTTTTCTTATGGACGGTCTTTACTCTTAGTTATTGCAGCAGCCTGGGCCTGATTCCATAAAACCCTAACCCAGGGCAACCTCCCCCAGTAGCATCAGGGCAGACAGTTAAGCAATTAACACATGGCTGGTTGCAGCTCTCAGCAGACGGTTGGTGCCCATGCAGGCCCTGGTTCTTATGGAGAAGGACTTTTACAAGGAAATCACGTTTCTCCCTGCAGCAGCAGTAAACAGCCTGGGAGCGCAGCAGGCAGTCGGCTTTAAAGGTCAAGAGAAAATCCCACCAGGCTTCCTGCTGCCAGGCAGCTTTCCGCTGACCTCGGCTCTAAGGTGAGCACAGCCTGCAGGCTGCGAGGTGGCAAACGCCCAGCGGCTGTATGCTGGGACCGGCCGGAGCATGCGTGTGCTCTGGTGTGAGGCCCCTGCTTTGCTCTTGCTTCTACAGAGACATCTCAAGTGGTGTCCCTGGCTGGGACTTGGGTAAACCGTTTGGATAAACTGCTCTAGTAGTAAGCTAGAGAAGTCGTCTGGGCCAGTCTGAAGGAAATCTTGTGACTGCTGCAGTACTCATGGAGATAGAAACTCAAGGACTGCATGATACTGCACTTGGAGTATTCACCAGATGAGGAAAGGTGAGGAAGTGTCTGTGTGGGACAAATTAAAAGGGCTGCTTTTCTTCCATTTCTTACTTGGCGTAAAGCATACATTTACACGCTGAAAATGAACTTGTCTTGCTGTTGCTAATGTCTTCCTTGTATCTTTGATTTGAGATACCCTATTGAAAGGGCTTGACTTAGCGCGTATTGCTGTATTTCATCGATGCCTTCAGCTCTTTGTTTTTCCTGAAGTTTGTAGAAACATTAAATTGGTAATCAGACCGTGGTTTGAGATTTGCAGCTCAAACAAATAAAGCCTGGTGGGCACTGTACACAACATTCTTCTGTGGCCATGGTTTTTTGGTGACTGCTTCCAGCTTATGATTGTTAATGGACATTTTCAGGTACACCAATGGCACTTTGCTTTCTAAAGAGCCATTTGCATTCCCAGAATGATCAACACAAATCCTTTTGTTTAAATGAACACCTAGCACAAGTTTGTCCCAAGGCACAAAATCTTATGTCATATTTGTGTTACTAAGGTGCTGCATCTAACAGTGTTTCTGATTTAGCTGATAGAAGATCAGGTTAATCATTAATATCTGCCACGCTTTTCTTGCAGCATAGGAACATTCTCAAAATAAAAATTATAATGTTATTTGTTTACTAGAATACGGATATTGAATTTGGAGAAACTGTAAAAGCATTTTTGCTTTCGTTTTCTTTCCCAGAAAAGTATTGGAATATTGGAGAGGTGGAATTAAAATGTAAGCGTTAATTGAAACTATGCTTAATTTACTACAGCAGTGTGATGTGCATTAGATATAGTTCTTTAGAGAACATTGAATTTTATATTTATGGAATTAATAAATGTATATATTGTGTATTTCTAGTGCTTGGAGTTACATGGAAGATACCTGCTCGCCCATTTTGAAAACAGGAGGCAAATAAAATGGAAAAAAAATGATTGGAGATGATGGAAGACTTCCAGTAACTCAGCTTTGGAATGGACTTAGCATTCTGGCTGGAGATGAAATATGTTCTCACTTCCAGCCCTGGGAGTCTCATTTTTTTGTGGCTTTCTATAATGCCAGTACTTAAGTTAAAAATTATTATTTGAGATCTAGTGAAAGCAAGCTTGTTGGTTTTGGCTACCAGCATCTGTAATATGGTCTCTCTTTCCCATTAACACTGACTTGTCCTTCTTCATGTTAAATCCTACATGGTGCTCTTACTTTGATGCTGCAGTCCATTTTTGTGGAATGCTTTTTGAACAGAAGATTTTCAATAGATAAGTTTACATTCCCAAAGAGCATTCAGATGCTCTGTTATATTATTGCATGCATTTAGTTTTCAGTTTCCAGCTGCGTCCAAGTAAAACATCTATACATTTCTTTGGCAAAAACATCTTGCAATTCCCAAGTAGTGTCTGGATGTATCTATTGCCCTAGTTTATTTAGGTCCTTCATAAAGATAGAAAACCCACCATTTGCTTGACTGACTTTTTTTTTTTTTAATATTTTTTTTTATTTCTTTCTCCACTGTTTGCAAACTAACCTTTGCAAGGTGATTTTCTTCTAAAGACAACTGATCATCCACTCAGGCAGTTGTCCAGGTTGTCTGAGTGTGGAAGTTTATCAGTTCCCATGGGTGGAAAATTAGTTTTGTATCCTACAATGTGAAAGAATAGGTCCTACCTGGATGTTATATGGCTTTATTTGGTTTGGGTAGCTTAAGTCTTGGACTGCTCTTGCCTTTAGCATGTCTGTAACCATGAGGTTTCAACAGCATGTGGCTGCGTCTGTCTGCCACATTCATGTGCTTGTCACAAAGCAACTGAACAAACCATCCCCAGGTGAACTGGTCAAAGGTAGTTGTAGTAAGCAGAAAGTTGTTTTGCTTCAACGCGCCCTTTGGGTTATTAAAGCACTTGGATAATGCTTAATATTTTCCAAAGTACATGCTGAGCACTTATGAAAATGTGACCCTTTTACTCTGTCAAGTGAGGCAACCAAAACCCGAAGTACACCCTTCTGTGTTACTCTTGAAAATGTGGCCATGGGTTTTAAATTGTCCCTGTGTTTCATTTTTAGGGCTAGTTATAGATGTGCTAAATATCGGCCAGTGCAAAAGATTCTGGAAAGTCTCTGACAGTGACTTAATGTGAGGTTTGAATGCTTGCATCTAAAAATTAGGCTGCTCAGTTAAGCTTCTCAGCTAGGTGGATAGATAGATTGCTTCAGGCAGCCAAGTTTGAGAAGCTTGCCCTACTTCTCTGCTTTTGGAAACACCGGCATAAAGATGACCTGTATAAGGCAGTGGACCGTGTCACTGCTTCAGAGGTGTACGCTGCGCAATATGCAAACTGGCGGTGCGGTTGTTACAAGGATTTCATTTAAATATCTGGTGCAATTGATCTGGTGGTATGAATGGGATAGATGCTTTCTTATACGGTGGTCAGGTGCTGTCCTTGATTATTTTCCATGGCGGGACTAATTGTGTCCAAAGGACCAAATGAAGGAAGGTGGTCCTGCTTGCCACACCGACCGGTTGTATATGGGGAAGCACCCACAACAGCCTTACATCTCTCTCTTGCTTGCATTTAACTCAAAGACCATTGAGGGGTTTTGGCTTGTAAACCAGCTGCTCTGGAGGCTGTTATTGCTACCTGACTCTCTGTCAGTTAGTGGCATAAAAGTCACTACCTGGCCTCTTGTGTCACCTTATCAGAATCCCGTGTTGGTGTTTGCATAACTCGTAGTCCTACAGAGCAGGTGCAGATACCTACTCTAGTGCACGGTATCAGCCTTGAGCAATAAAACACTAAAGCAGTATGTTTATATGGGAAATGGTGTTACATGGAAAGGAAAGCTGTGGATAATTACGAACCCTTCTGCAAGAAAGCAAGCAGGATTAATGACCAGCCAACAGAGAGCTCTGTGGTTGTCATAACAATAATTTTTATGATCAAAACTAAACTTATTGAAATTGCAGTAAAATACATTAAACTCACTTTGATGCTGGTTTGGTTTGGTTTGTTTGTTTTTTTTTTTATTTTTCCCTCCCTCCTCTCAGTTACAATGGTTACTTGCTATCTCTTCTGGGCTACAGGTTTGTCTTCTTAAAAAACTTTTGTTTCAAGATGCATTTAAGACACCTGGGCATAAAAATGTCATACATGGTTCTACTTGTCTGAAAAAAAACACGTTACATAAAATGAGGATTTTGCTGCATCTGCATGCCTTTTTTGTTACTCAAAAGTTTCTGGTGGGCTTCCTTTTATGATTAACTTAGTCTGGAAACCTGAGTTGTTTCTGAAATTTTATTTTAGGGACAGTCAGGAGACATGAGTAAAGCTTATCAGATTTCTGTGGTAGCTTAATCTAAGTAAACTGCTAATTACAAAGTAAGACAAAAATTAAAACAGTGAGAATGAAACCTTATCTTGAGCAGGCCAACTTGGGAAAAGCCCGATCCTGATCAAATATGGAGGAGGGTTGCTCTACACCAAGGAAGGATTACAAAAATTGCCCAGAACTTCCAGCAAAGCAACCCACTTTTGTGTTGGTACTCCCAACACAGAAAGTAATTTTTGGGGAAGTTGGTGGTGTCTTCATGCAGGAAAACCCTTAGGAGAAAGGGAAGTAAGAGGGCTCCTGTTCCCCATTGCTAACATGCAGGATGCTTGTGCACCATGCAACCAGATATTTCTTGCATCTGTAGGGACGAGGAAGAGTTATACTGCTGAACTACTGAACTCCTTAGGGGACAACTTGTCTGCAGAGATAAATTACTGTTCTAAACAGTAGTAAGAATTAAAATCAGTAGACTTAATTTTCATTGGTATAATGGGAACTCAGAGGAGCTTTCTCTATTTTTTTTTTAGTCACAAAGGGGCAAAAAGAAATGAAAAAGAAATATAAAATCACAAAATAGGACACTGCACAAACACAGAAAATAAGCACATATATATATTTTACCCCTTCCTCCCCCCCGAGGTGTCCCCCAGTGGCATGTGTCAAGGCATTTCCAAAGCTAGGCTTCAGAGTCTTTCTGAACTCTATTGTACATTAGTCTCTGCACCCATAAATTGACTCTAGGGTCAGCCAGGGGATAATTTAGCTTTAAATACAGGGTTGCACTAATATGTCTGTTGGCCCTCACTCATCCATTTGAATTGGCAGAAGTCCAGCTGGAATAGAGGAGAGGAGCTGTTTAAGGGACCCGTTCTTCATGACATTACATTATCATATCTCTTGTCTTGTATTTCCCAAAGAAACGGCAAGAATGGGATCGGTGTAATGCAGCAGACCTCCTCCAGTGGTGAGGAAGTGGATACTGGCTTTATATTAGGATGTCATATGTAGGGCAGAGTATGGCCCAGACTCCGGCCCAAGGAGAATATAGATGCAAAGAAAGTAATATTTTTTATGAAGGCTGCTCAGTCACACATAACACTCACAGTCAAACTGTTGTGCCAGTTTATTTTTATGAGTCATTTAGAGGAAACATATACTTATCTCCAGTTTAAAGATATGAAGGAGAAAGTAATTTGCTAACAACTGTTTCGGGTTATTTTCAGGGACAAGATAAGAAATAAAGAGTAATTGTATTTTGACCCATAAATAACTCCAACTTTCAGACGTCTCTTGTACCCTCTGAATCTGTAAAGGAATTGCATTATGGGCAGAAGAATGATTATTTTTTTGTAATCTGTTGGTAAGATGAATAGGACACCTACTTTTATCAGTTTTCACAGTGAGTAAAAAAAAAAAAAAATTCAGAATGTTTGCCAGTTAAGTTATCTTGTGTGGCAGAGCCTAACTCTGCAAAGACTCTAGTTTGAATGCTTTAGGGTTTTTAAATTACACATTTTTGTCTATATGTATATTTGCTCATTCTTTTATTTAATCAAAGGGAAAAATTGTGTTCATGAGTCCTGACTTTTTTTTTTTTTTTAAATTCTAGATTCCAGTGGTTCAGGCATCTGTATAACAGGCTTGTCTGTGCTACACTGCAGAGAAACCTTCCTCTTTGACCTACTGGGTGTTTCTCTTCTGAGGGAGGAAAGGAATTCTTTCCATGTTAAAAGAGTTCAGTCTCCTCCTGTCACTGATTGCCTCTGTTGCTTAGTTGAGCCCAATTATATGCAATGGCTTCTCAAGGGTTCAGCTGTGAAGAAGGCATGTGTGCAAATGATTATCAATAAAATAACAGGATTTGCATACACAGGAGCAGCACACATGCTACTGCTTTGAAGATTTACCATGTAAGGTACACTTACTGTTCGGTAGGACATCTGTTGACACCGCCACTTTTATACTCCCCTGCTTAGTTTTCCTGGTTGCCATAGGCGTAGGCAAAAGAAAATAGCAGTGCTAACTGTTCGCGCAGGAGTAATGATAGCCCTTAACAGAAGAAGAGTAATTACCTTTGTCTGGTTTCTCCCTGCTCTAAAGTCTAAGAAAATAGAGACCAGTGGCTACCTAGCTGATGCGTACAGAAGTCCTGTTGCTTTTACTAAATCTGAGGCGAGTTATACAAAAACGTCCTTTGCTCACAAGCTGAACTCGCATCTTAATTCTGAAAAAAATCCATTACTGATGGGTAGATTTCCTGAGCGCATTTGACAGCTTTCAAGCTGGCGGTATTTGGCAAGGCCTTTTAAAGTTATAGGAGATTTATAGCTCAAGAGATTACATAGCAGTGGGTTCAGATCCGATCCCTTTCCCCCAGCTCCTGCACTGGGTAACAATGACAGGAGCTGTCTGTATACCAGAAGGAACAGTTTAAGAGGGGTGGCTGCATTTGGCAATAGGAGCCCCCGTTAGCAGCCGGAAGCATTGGTGCTGAAAAGCAATCGCTGGTGTCAAGAACTTTCCTCGCTAAGCACTGCAGCTGGTGGCAATAAATAGCATTCTAATAAAGGAGGATGTTCAACCCATGACATAAGCGAATACTGTTTCAACCACAAAAAGTAATTTATGGTGCTGCATATGTCTGAAATGGATTTTTTCCGATACATTTTAAAATAAAAATGCTAAGATTTCAATGGAGGGAAAGATCTGCATTTTAAATCAAAATGAAATTGAAAGATCAATGAAAAGTGTACTGCTTTTTTAAGTACGCAATGATACATAACATTTTAAGGATGTGCACTGTCACAAAGCACAATTACCTCCATTCCTAAAAATGAAAGATGCTGTTTTCTGACTGTGAATGTTCTCTATATTGCATCAAACCTAATAACTTCCCATGTCAGTGATAATCCCCCCCAACATTTAGACAGAACCATCATCATCTTCTCTCATAAGAATGCCAAAATGATCATGCAGAAAGTAGCAAATAACAATATGCTCGGATTGCATAAACATAATGATTCCTGAAAAAAATCAGCTCCAGCCTCAATGAAGAGCGAAAAAAGAGGAGGAGTGGATAATAAAATCATTAGGCTCATTGGACCTGTTAACTTATTGAGTCCACTACAGTAAAGAACTTATTAGTTTTGACATAACCAGTGGTTTATTTGAACATACACTGCTGTTCTTTGTTATACGTCCTGTTTGTGCCACATGTGATTTCTCTTACATAATTATTGCAAAACATAGCAACGTTACGTACTCTACCATCTCCCGCTGGGATGAGCAGTGTGGACGTGGTACCGGGAGAAAACGCCCTTTGAGGTTATTTCTGCTGGCTGGTTTGGGGGGTTTTTTGGGTGCATGGAAGAGAGGGTAGTTTTGTTTTTAGCTGAGCGTAGGCTGTCAAGTTAACTGAATGGAGGGGTTGTTCCAAAGGCATTTTATAATACAGGAGTTTGCTTGGAATCACGAGGGCTGTATGTGCAAGCACGTAAAATGAGTAACTGGTTAAGTGTTACTCAAGATCAAAACCCTCTGTACTGGAATGCGAAGCATAGTATACACATTTGAAGTTCCTTAAGGAAATATATCCTTTGTATTATTCTTTCGCATGTGTTCATTAATTCTCTAGTTTTGCTTTTGGAAGAAACAGGCCTGCATGTTTAAGAGATGGCTGATACCCATTCATCAGCGGCACAGCTCTGTACTCGAGCCGATTCCCACCCCAGCCCCCTCCCCTCCCCCTGTGGCTGGTTTCTGCTGTCATCTAGGAGTGAAAGAGCCAGATTCTCAGCTGGTGCACATCAGCACTGCTATCCCGAAATAAATAGGCATAACTTCACTGGAGTCACTGAAACCTAAGCTCAGGCTCGTGGGTTTTGCCGTCCTTGAGCACAGTGCTTTAAGGCTTATGATACACACTTCTGCGATACTTTGTTATGGTATAAACAAACACCACGCTTCTGATTCGAATTATAATCTCATTCACCCAGAAACCAATAGAGGTCTGCTTATTTATCCCAGCTGAGAGGATAGCCCAAAGGCTTTTCATGTTGTATGATAAAGTCATGGGCTGCGATTCCAACCACCTCCCCCCGCCATCTATATAAACAAGGAGGCGACCCCACTACTGCTGGTGCAATTACTGAGATGTGGAACAGTTGTTCAGAGAGTTTTGGATTCAAATCAGTGCCACGATGTTTATTCTGTAGTGAAGTGATGTGTCTGGTAAGGCTTTAGTCTGTTTGGGAAGAAAGCAAGAGTCTGAATTTAGGTATCGGGATGAAGAGTTGGGCAGAAATTTGGGAGTAATTAAAGGATGGAACACCTACCAAAAATGTTGAATTGAATGTTTCCTGTAAACTGTGAGTGCAGCCACAACACTCTTTGATTCTGAGTCGCATTTAAACTTGGGATGGAATCCAGCTGCAAAGCCTGGATCTAGATCTGAATTTCCACAAGTTCAAGGTTGTTGTGATCAGCGGAGTTTATTTGGTTCCGTATCTAATTTAAATGCAGAACTTTTAAGGTAACTTCAATCAGATGTTCTTGGGATCCACTGGAATAATAGTGCAATAAAAGCTGAAATTAAACATATCTGGTATTGTGTAGGGATTTTATTAGTATTCCAGTTTAAGGTTAAAATAGTGCTCTCATGCAGTCAGCCTACGTTCATAAATTAAAGCAGAGGAGTTTGCAAATGATTTAAAATCATGGCTTACACATTTTTCCAAGCAAAAGAAGAGAAGCACAGAAAGTTCATCTGAATTCTCAAGGCAGTGCATGTGGTGAACATTAGTTTTTCCTTTCTTCATTTTTTATTTTTTTTTTTGTTAAGGTTGGCTAATGCTTTCTTTTTCTTCACAAATACCGTACTGGTAACTGAAGATATCTTCCACATGTGTACAACATCAGGGACAGCAACATCAACGATACCAGGACCTTCTTTAGGTGTGGTGCATAGTAGCAAGGAAACATAACTGTGTATGTATTCAGATCTCCGCATTGGAATGTTCTTCCGAAACTGCAAATCACTTCAAATGAAGGAACGTGGCCTGGCAAGGATTGGGAACTGGAGGAAGAAAAGAATGCAGTATTTACTTAAAATCAAAACAAAACCCGAAACAAAGAAGCCAGTCCTTGCTTCTAAGTTTAACCTGTAATATTTCATTCAATATGTTGTCTTGATCAAAATCAGCTATAGGAAAGGGATAGCTATCAGCTGTCACAATTTTTGTCAACAAGAAGTGAAAAAAAAATCAATGACCCTCTTATTCTCCTTTGTTACCTGTTTTCTTTAGTTCAGCCAGGTTAGTGATTATCTAGGGAATGTCAGCAATGATAATTCTGACAGAAACTCTGTCTCATGTTTTTGGCTGGTGAGAAGGTGTTGGATAAGAAACTGCCAGGTAAAGAAGAGAAAGCTGAGACCAGGCTTTGGTCCAAAGGCTGCCTAGAGGACTGAGGTTTGTGAGTGCCCTGGTCCTCTTGGTACAGCTGGAACACCCTGCCCGACCCTGTGGGCTAGCCTTGCATGGCCTGGCTGCACAGCTTGCAGGTTACAGACCATAGAATCATAGAACAGTTTAGGTTGGAAGGCACCTTAAAGATCACCTAGTTCCACCCCCCCTGCCGTGGGCAGGGACACCTCCCACTAGACCAGGCTGCTCAAAGCCCCATCCAGCCTGGCCTTGAACACTTCCGGGGATGGGGCATTGACAGCTTCTCTGGGCAATGTGTGCCAGTGCCTCACCACCCTCATAGTGAAAATTTTCTTTCTGATATCTAATCTAAATCTACCCTCTTCCAGTTTGAAGCCATTACCCCTCGTCCTATCACTACATGCCCTTGTAAAAAGTCCCTCCCCATCTCTCCTGTAGGCCCCCTTTAGGTACTTGAAGGCCGCTATAAGGTCTCCCTGGAGCCTTCTCTTCTCCAGGCTGAACAACTCCAACTCTCTCAGCCTGTCTTTATAAGAGAGGTGCTCCAGCCCTTGATCATCTTTGTGGCCCTCCTCTGGACCTGCTCCAACAGGTCCCAGTGGACCTGCCTGGAGAAGATCTTCAGTGCCCTGGGAAAGCATCTTTACTCAGGCAGAGAAGAGGGGAAACAGACCAATTTCTAGAGCGATGACAGCCCTCCTGTGAAAGCAATCCAGGACCCTCTTAATACTTTCAAAGTGAGCAGGATGGCTACGGCTTCTGTGTGCTCTGGTTTTCAGGCAGCATGTCAGCTGGGAGTGGGTGGTTGCTCAAGGAGACTTGCAAGCCTCAGCCATCTATACCAGCTAATTGCAGTTTACCTGGTACGATGTTTTCAGTGAGCTGGCTGTGCTGTTCTGGCATTTATTAAAGGAAATTCCTCCATTCAGTTATTTTCAGAAGTTTGAAATACAGAATTCAGACTAGATGTGATCTCTGACCAAGCGAGGGTGTCTCCAGGCAGTTTAAGAGCATACTTTTGAGGAGCTGATTTACCCTGAGCTCACGTTTGTCCCACTAGAGCTGAAGCACCTGGTACCTAGGACTGCACAATTCCAAACTCATACTCACCTGTGATCTATTGTCTCTGTGATCATCAGTTTTTAAGACTTGAAGCCCATTGTTTTTTCCTCCTCACTCCCTTCCTCTGACTCAAAAATTTGCAGGAGATGACTTATTGCTTTGCAACATAAAACCCTGTGACTTGTAGCGCTCAGCTCTTCTGATTTTCCCTATACTGGCGATTCACTACTGCAGTTGCACTGGTTTCTGTGGTGTTAGACCTGCTTATAATTGTGCAACAGAACAAATGGGGTACACAGATTTTTAGAGCCTTTAAATGATCATACCCACAGATAACACTCACAGATGCAGCAATGACTTGAGTGATCTCCTCTCTACTTCCCCCAGTCAAGTTAAAAAATGTCATCATTAAAAGCCCAAAAATCAAAAAAGAAAAAAGCCACGTGAAGCACGCTGGTACTCCTGTTTTGGTTTTGCACTCTTTCTTCAAGTTATCTCAAAGAAAAGGCATTGAGGTCTCTTAAATGTGTACATCAGGTGCTGGCAGCACTGAATCTTTCTTTGTGTATCCTGCTTAAGAGAAGAATGACAGCTGATGGATAAAGCTTTCGAAAGAGGTCTGAAACAGCCATATTTACTGAGCTGGATCTTTTGAAGACTTAGATAGTGAGGCTACATTTTGCTTGCCACTTTTGTATGAAATTAAACTATGAATCACTTCTGTTATGTCCTTTTCTTTTTTTGCCTCCATTCCGGTAATTTTCTATTTCTTGTTTGCATTTTAGTAGCATAGAATAGGGATCTCAAGCTTTTTGGATACAAGGCTGTATATTTAAGAACTCAAGCTTCGGAGGACTTGCCAATTCCTGCATCAAATACGAAACTCACAGAAAGAGCATTAAAAAATATTTAAACTAAGCGATTAATTCCTTACCATCTGGAAAACCACAAACAGTGACAAAAGCAACTCAAAAATTCATATGCCATTAATAGGCTGACTGCTTCAATACAGAATATTATGCTGCTCATAGCAACAGATTAATGTATAACCAGTCATGACTGGCCTTTCAAACATATCAGAATAGACAATCCTCTACATAATGGGGAATCGCTATATTATGATTGATGTCCAAGATTTATGATGTTATAAACTATTGGTTATGTTGTTTTGACAATGGAAGAATTAACGAATGAGACAGATTTGCCTGCAGTGATGAACTATATTATAAAGAAACATTAATAAAGATAAAACATTTGGAAATTCTTTATGAAAAATAACATTTTTGCTCTTTTCACAAGGAACAAAAGAAGCCAGAAACATGACAGATTTCATCAAGAGAGCTGTTCACAGATTAAAAGTGGGTCTGATTTTTGTTTTGCCGTGCTAGAATTCACTTCTGAAACCATAGAAAAGTGAGGTGAGTGTTTTCAAGCTTATAGGGTTGGGGTTTTTTTGCTTACATGAGGTGGGTTGACCCTGGCTGAACACCAGGTGCCCACCAAAGCTGCTCTATCACTCCTCCTCCTCAGCTGGAGAGGGGAGAGAAAATATAACAAAAATTTTGTGGGTCGAGATAAGGGCAGGGAGAGATCACTCCCCAGTTACTGTTGGTCAAAACAGACTTGACTGGGGAAAAAATTAATTTAATTTGTTACCAATCAACTCAGAGTAGGGTAATGAGAAATAAAACCAAATCTTAAGGCACTTTCCCCCCCACCCCTCCCTTCTTACTGGGCTCAGCTTCACTCCAAATTTTCTCTGGCTCCTCCTCTTGAGTGGCGCAGGAGGATGGGGAATAGGGGTTGTGGTCAGCTCATGACACATTGCCCCTGCTGCTCTTTCCTTCTCAAGGGGAGGACTCCTCACAGTCTTCCACTGCTCCAGCATGGGGTCCCTCTCACAGGAGACAGTCCTCCATGCACTTCTNCAGTCCTCCATGAACTTCTCTAATGTGGGTCCTTCCCATGGGCTGCAGTTCTTCATGAACTGCTCCAGTGTAGGTCTCTTCCATGGGTGTCACAAGTCCTGCCAGCAAACCTGCTCCAGTGTGGGGTCCTCCACAGACTGCAGGTGGATATCTGCTCCACCATTAACCCCCATGGTCTTCACCACGGGCTGCAGGGAAATCTCTGCTCTGGCGCCTGGAGCACCTCCTCCCCCTCCTTCTTCACTGACCTTGGTGTCTGGAGAGTTGTTTCTCTCACATATTCTCACTCCTCTCTCTGGCTGCAATTGCCCTTGCACAGGTTTTTTTTTCCCCTTCTCAAATACTTTATCCCACATGCGCTACCACTGTTGTTGATGGGCTTGGCCTTGGCCAGTGGTGGCTCTGTCTTGGAGCCATCTGGCATTGGCTCTACTGGACATAGGGGAAGCTTCTAGCAGCTTCCCACAGAAGCCACCCCTGAACCCCCCACTACCAAAACCTTGCCATGCAAACCCAATACATTACCTGGTGTTATATCATACAAGAATTGTTTGCATCTGGGTGAGTTCTTCTGTTCAGCCTTCTGGTGTACTCAAACAATGCCACAAAAGATCCACTGTGGTCTTAAGGTCTTCCTGTGAAGCCAGCCTGGCCTACTTGTGTAACGAGCTATGGTGATAAATTGGGGAACTGGGGGCAGTCAGCACCATATAGAATTTGCAGCTGACTGCATCTCAGTGTATGGTGGCTAGAAAGGCTGAAAGACTGCAAACAAATGTACAGCACAGCAAGAGAGCTGAGACTCAAGAATCTTTGAATATTGAGGGAAATGGGCTGCTCTACAAAAGGGTACCTCTGGCCCAAATGGCTGTCATGGAGAGAGACTTGGTCTCCCCCATTTCCGAGTACCTAAATACCTTGACTAGTTTAATTTTCAGAGTGCTTTGCACTTTCTGGATGAACTTTTTCTATGAACTCAGGCTAATCCAAATCACTAGATTGACCCCAAATTTTCTAGAATAAAATTTACCTCACAGTCAGAACACAAAAAATACCTAGCAAGAAGTTATAGAGAACCTGGTACAGAGAATTTGGTTTAAAAGTTAATGTCCCAGAGAGGGAAGGGGAAAAAAACTGGAAGTGTATAATTGTATATATTGGGCATATAAACCTTACTCCAGAGTAAGGTTTATAAACCAGTTTAGCTGGGTTGTGCCATTGAAGAAGTCTATAGAAAATGGACATCCTATTGAGAGTCAGGCAAAGATAGGTGATTAGATCCCTTAAATACTCTATTAACAGTCTTTCCACTTAATTTTTATAGTGTAAAAAATATACACTAGTTACAGAAACACCTGTTTCATCAGAACCATTAGGTAGCTGAGCATGTGAAGAAAGGCCTCTCTATATTGGTAGTGAGATGAAAGTCAATATATTTGTCTTCTCTTTTGTTAGCTCTTATCTTGGGTCTCTGCTATTCTAGTCTTAAAGGCCAGATCCAAACAGAATTAATTTAGGTGCCCGAACTTGGAACACCATTCCTGCAGATGTTGGCTCCAGCATCTTATTTCACAGGTGTCCGGGGCAAACAAGACCTCAGCTTTTTGACCCCAGAATTCCCCACAAGCCTGAAGTTCTGCTGCTCCCCGTGCCCTGGAGCACCTTGGTTGCATGTACCACCCTCCCCTTGTCACCTTGTTCAGGCTTTTTTCCTGGCTAGGATCCAGAAGTTAGGTAAATTTCTCTGTAGGGTTGCGTCTATATGTTAATCTAAAAGCAAACCTACATATGGTGAGTCAATCAATCTCTACTTGATGTGCAGTGATAGCAACTTTTTTTCTCATAGAACACATATGGGAGGAGAGTGAGTTGCTGTCCCCCTTCTTATACAATTGCATTCTGGTAAGCTTATTAATATGTATTTGGTTTTCTCCTTCATATGAAGGGTGGATTTAGACTGACTGAAGACATATCTGAAATAGTACTGTGATGCTCATTCTTGTTCCCACTTTCTGTCCCATGAAGCTTGAGTCCTTTCTGCATCAGAATGACTGTGACAGATGACAGTGGAGACTGTTAAGTGTGCCCACAGGTTTGGACTCCCACTTGTGTCTTTCTGATCCCGAGAAGGTGCTGTAACCACCTGCCTTTGCACGCAAATGTATGGAGAGAGGGCTCTGTGTCTTCTGTACTTCGGAAGAATTCTCTACATCTATTTATTGGGAAAGCATTTGTAGGCGCTTACATTTAAGGCTTTGGATTGTAAGCAGGTGGAGACACTGCTATGTCCTTAACAAAGACTCTTGCTTCAGGGGAAAAAAAGAAAAAATTGCTTATAGTTCTCCCCACTTTGTTCCTGCTGGAGTGTGTTGACCTTCACGTGGCTATTCAGTCCGGAGGTGGTTTCAAATGGACCTCCTGAGGTGGCTACCTCCTTCAGTGAACAACACAGGGAACTGAGGCCCCTAAATAAGGATTTCAAATTTATTTCCTCAAAACAGTTAAGCTGCACAACACATGGTTGCAGCACCTGCTTGGTGCTTGTTTGAGCTCAACAGCATTTCATACCATGGACTTCTGAGCTTTGCTGAGTTGGTAAAACCTGCTTTATGCCTTTAGTAGGCATCACTAACCAAAACTCTTTCTGTTGGGGACCACTCCAAATGCTCTGCTAACAGAAAACATCTCACCGGGATTCTGCCTTCCTATCTACTACATCTCCTGCTACATAATAGTCTGTATCTCTATATATGTATATATAGATAAAAATATATATATAAAGTCAGCTTTATACCTGAACAAATCAGATATCCAGCTGAGTTGTTTCTCCTTGACTGAAAGCATCCCTGTAGCTGTCTATGCCTATGCTTTTAGATAAAAATAATAATTAAAAAAAATGTATATTTATATAAACAAAAAATATAAAAAATATAGCTGCATTTCATTTCAAACTGAAGTATTTTAGAAAGCTGGATAGGGATTTTCAAGAGCATTTGGCAATTGGCTTAACTTAGATTCCTGTGAAATAATTGGTAAGTGATGTCTAGAGGCAATGAGTTAAGCTATTGCTGACTGCACTAGGAAAACCCCACTCATGATTTCTCAATTCATTTCTTGGAAGATATGACAACAAGGCATCTCTTGTAGGTTGTAGAGTATGACTATATTGTCAGACAGTGCTTAGAAACTGTAGTCCCTGTCTTTCTAAATTAAATGGGTGTAATATCCTCCCCTGATCATCAGTGGTAGGGCTAAATTATTTCTAAGAGCTATGTATAAGGCTTTTTAGAGCTGAGATAAGCCTAGAACATTTAAGTTGCTAATTTCTGCTGTTAACAGTACTGAGTTTCACGGGGCAAATGAAAATACAAATGTGTGTGCTGACTTATTTGCAAAGTTCTTTTCAGATCCAGTATATAGCAGCCTCGCTCTGCCTTGCTTTGGAGAAAATTTAGCCCGAGTACACCAGAACAAAAGTACGCTGCAAATATTTTGGTTTGTGCAGCATGAGATTGCCTTTGAATATTACCTGGGAAACAAAAGAAACAAAAAAACCCAACCATAAACCCAAACAAATATTAAACCAAAAAGGCAAACCACAGATGTATAGCAGCACAATACATGGGACTTAGAAAGTGAGGTGCTGTCTGTTGTGTTTTACTCCAGTGCAGTCTTTAGCAATAAACTAAATTTTAATGCCTCGGTTTACCTGTGTCAGAGGTGCAGAGAGAAAACTGATGTTTTAAAAGTCTTGTTAGATTAGTTGTGTCAGAAAAGTAAGTCACCGACCCTTACACAACACTAGCAGAACAACTGTTGATGTTTACTGGGACTTCTCAGCGTGAGATTTGTATATCTGGAAGAATCCGAGTCCGTTTTGCAGTCAGAGGCAGGTGTCTAATCTGAGTTTTTAGTTATTGCTGTAACAGGACTATTTTTAGAATCACTCTGGGCTGCTTCTGCTTGCTGTGATCCCTTCCTGCTTAGTTATCGTAGTCCATCCGCTCCAGCAAACTTCAAAGTTAAATACTTTCCCAAGTGCGTAACATAGGAAGGTGCACACCTGGAGCACCCCGCTATTACTAATTCTGCAGGCGAGCTGCCCAAGGCAGGCATCTTCACAACATCTCTAGCTTTGTACACGTCTTCGTGATGGAAGTTGCTCTCTCTTAGGCTACTCTGCGCAACTGAATTGTCCCCGAGCCTCAGATGAGGTAACTAGATACATCGTTTCACACAAAATGGTTCTGTACTTAAAGCTATAACTTTGATGGAAGCTTTTCGAAGATTGTCCCAGGTGGACTTGCTATGAGGGCCAAAGCCGGTCTCCCTGCATTGACAGCAGAGGTAGCTGAAGTAGGGCATCATACCGGAGTTGTGGAATATGCCAGGGATGCGTTCCTGACGGTACAGCCAGGAAAGCTTTCTGCATCCGTAAAGCTTCAGTTGCATTCCTTAAGACTTAAGCTTTATTTCTCCACGTAAAACAGTTTAGCATAAACTCACCATATAAGTCCCAGCTCTCTCTCCCTGATTAATGTGGAACCCGAGGAAAGCATTATTTTAGTTTGGTTTTTATTGTTTTGTTTTTTTTTGTTGTTTTTTCCTTACCAGCATGCTTGTTGGGCTTTTTGTCTTACCACCTGATTAGCCATAGATACACCAGATCCTCTGAAGAGAAATCTCATCTTGCAGTTCAGAGGTTTCTGAATCCATTTTGCCTGAACTATTTCTGTGACAAATCTGCCAATTTCACAAGTAGAAAACTCTTATCTAATAGACAGTTCACTACAGGTTCTGCTAGTCCAATTCTCGCCTTCCCATTTTACACCTTATGTTAGCAGCAGAAGTCCTCCTGGCCACCTTTGGTATTACTGGAGTTTTGTAAGCCCATTCTATTCAGACTGTGCAACCGATGACGGTCTTGAATCTGGAGGTATCACGTGAACAGACTTTCTGATGAAATTACCAGGCCTCTGACTCTGTCTGTCTTGGCCTCCCACTGTTCCTGGCTTTTTTTTTTTTCCCTTCTTGAAGTCCATTATTTTTTTTTCCTTCTTTCTTGCCTTTGCTATAATTGGGAAATTGAGAGCATTCACCACCCACAACAAAAAACAGCCAAGCAAAAAAAATCCAACCCCCAAACCAAGCACACTTAAAATCCCTCATTGGTACAGCTGACATTTGGGGCGCAAGGGAAGTAAACCATCGTTGTATTGCTATTTCATTGTAGCTGTATTCATCGGTAGGTTCAAGTGTTCGTCTTAACCTCTATCTTATAAAGCCCAAGTGGTCAGTTCATTGTAAGGAAGAGTGAAATACGGAGACGGGCTGATAAAGTGCATTGCAAGACAGCTGCATTTCCCTTCATTCCTTGGTTCAGGTCAGCCAAACTTTAGCCCGTGGAGGTGCATCTTGTTTAGCGTTCCTGTGTTTAGAAATACGTAAGACTGGCTGCTCTGTGTCTCGCACGCAGCCCAGCGCCAGCACTCATTCGCTTATTTGAAAATGGTTCAGTGTTTTTGTGATCTGATGAGATTTCTGTTTTGAGCTGGTTCAGTGACTCAAGACACATCTTTTAAAACACGATCGAAATTACGTTACAATATGCTGTATACCAGCCGGTGAACGATTCTGGAACAAATCAGTTACATCCCTGAAAGCTGTGGTGGGTTTTTTTCTTTTTTTGACTGAATTCAAATAGCACTTTATGCTCCCTTTTCACTAAATGAGCAACGACACACAGAGGTAATTTTATCAGCTCAAAGATACCTCTTATTTAACGACAGACCTGTGTACCTTCAGTGTGCTTGTCTGCCATACAGCATACTTTGTGCCACTCAGATACATCTAAAAATTGCTAACATTCTTGCGGTATCTATACCACAGTGTTTTTGGCAGAGGTCATATACAAAGAAGAGAAATCTATCATCAGCTCTGTTTTCCTTCTCCAAGCATTGACTTTTATATTGCATCACCAGAGCTTTAATAATTGTAAATCGGCAAATACATAAACGTTTTTTAAGTCGCTGCAGGAGTGCTGATTTACAGCACAGGAGAAGACCTGGCTCCACAGCTTGGGCAGATAAACTGAATCGAGGGTGTTTCTGAGGAAGGTATTATTCCAGTCATGTGGGTGAATTCCAAAGCGAGAACAATGCAGAAAGATTAAACAAACTAGACAATGAAACAATTATTTAAAAATATCTTCATTTTTAGCACATTGGCAAATGGAATGCATCTTAGCTAAGTACACGAGCCTCACAAGCTGCCTCTCAATCTGGCCCCGTGGAGCTGAGAGAAAGCACCGCAGCGAGGAGGAGGGAGACAGGGAGAAATCAGAGTAAAACTACAGACGGTGGGAACGCATTGTAAAACTCCTTTCAGACTCTAAGTCGGTGTGGTAAACTCCTAGTTCTGCTACGGTCAGTACTAATTCTATTGCTGATTAAATGCTGTAGAGCCAGATGCTAAAACCAACGAAATCTATCAAAAGACAGAGTTATAGTTTGGTTCTTGTGCCACGGGATCCAAACCTGGGATTTGGATCCAAACCTTGGGATTTCATCCTTACGATGGGTCCTTTCCTTTGTTTTCCTTCGCTCCTGATTCACATCAAATACGCCTCGCCAAAGAATTCAGGAAAATAGTTTTTGATATCTTTGAAGGAAATATGAGGCCAAGAAATCAGAAAATGCTTTGCCGTTGAGCTGTTAGCATTTATAAAACCAGGAAGCCATCACTTACGGGCTTGCCATACAAGGGCTAAATAGACAGAGGAAGTCGTGTTTTAACATTGTTAGTGGATCTGTGGGAAGCACAGTAATGCGTCCCACTGGTTAACATATTTAAAAGCACAACTTGAGGACATTAGAGTTTTAAGGTGTCACTGTTGTAAATATGCCGGCTACTACACCTCTAACACCACGTTTTTTTGTTTTTTTTTTTTTTTTTATCCTAGACCAAAACCACATGGAAAGGGAATGGGGGAGATCTAACAAATTGAATCAGATGAGAGAAAACAGTGAAAATCGCATAAAGGAAAGAATAACGGAAATCCTCACTAGTGAAGTTGGAAACAAACAAAAAAGCAGGTATCCTAGACATAAGTAGCAGAGTATGCTGGGAGAACGAAGTTGCTTTCAATTTAAAAGACAATGCCTTTTACTGAATGCAAGGTAGCAGAAGCTGCCTCGTTCCCCTCTCCGGCGAAGAGGACACCTGTGTACTGAGCCAGCAAGGGGGGGGCTTCCTGAGAGGGTCTTGCAAGCCAGGACTGGGCAAAGCCCAGCTGCCATCTCGGTCTCTGGTGACAGCGAGGTTTCCGTCTGTTGTCCCTCAGGAGGCTGCAGGTTGCCTCTCTTCAGAAGCAGCCACCAAGCTACAAGAAGAACTTTGGCCAGGCTTGGCACACGGGAGAGGGAGGCGTTTGTTTCTCTTCCTGAAGCAAGCAGAGCTTTGGATTAGGTACGTGATTCTGAAAGAAGGAAGGGACAGAAATAATCAGTGTAGTTGGGAAGAATGTAGAAAAGGTAACAAGAAGCATAGTATAGCACAATTCTTTTAGGAAAATCGAATCAGAACCAAAGTGTGTTCTTAACACATGAAAAAAAAAAAGAGAAAAAAAGCCTATAGGGTCTGTGCAAAGCAGTTAAATTGTTGAAAAAGCACTAGAAAATGTAAAGCAATTTTGAACTCATTGTTTGAGCACAAGCACTTATTTTTCTACTTGGTGCTCACTGTGCTGGCACTTGCCATCCTTGTGCCACAGCACGTGCAGCCGCAAAATGGACACTCTGTGCCATTATTAGTAAAAGTCACTTTAACTTTTAAAGAGGATGTCCCAGAAAGTAGGGATGAAACATTATCACCTTCCCTACTTTAGAAAACCTAGCTTGTAAACGTGACAAGACCTCAGCAGAAGACCACTAAGGCTGAATAAAATACAGTCCCTGGGCAAGAACAAGAGGGTAAATGCTCAGCCATCAGCGTGATCCTGCTGAACACAGATGCCAGGAGATCACTGTGTCTGATCCAACCTGGCGATGCAGTGATGGAGGGTACGATAAGGAAGAAAGCAGAACAGACTCACAGCCCCTCGCACGTCTGGGGCAGAGATGAGGAAGTCTGAGAAAAACCCACCGGAGTCTGATCTCTGAGCCTTCCTGACAGAGCTCTTACAAACCGCAACGCTGTGTATAAGTTCTTCTGCACAAGTAACTGAAGAATGAAGGAAAAAGGTGTGCGGTTTGTAAAACAGAAATGAGGAAACCGCAAATTACACACTAAAGGCTAGCTATAATAAGTGATTACATATTTTCCCTCTAAATAGACTCTTCAGTGTTACTTTTCCAGCTAACAGGTATCTCATCTGGGACATAATTAAAACTCCCCATTGTTGCTCAGATGTCAGATACTTAATTTTCTTCTTTGTAGTTAGTATGGGCTTTGAGTAAGTTATCTATCTCCAGTCAAAGAGCATAAAACAGTTACGCACAGCATTACTGGACAGGATTGTTTTAAGCTAAGTACAGCATGGCTTAGGTAAATGGGGGTAGGTCTAGGGCACTCATTACCTCGCATTCCTATGAATGACACGTGTTTGTCACGTCAGAAAATACTGCCGAGTTTCCAGGGGCTGTGGGTTGCTGGAGCGCAGACAACTTGTGCAACTCTTCCCCTCTTTGGTTGCCTACAGCAAACCTTACAGAAAGGCTGGGGTGAAACGAACGCACAGGACAACTTGCGTCGACTGGAGCCTCCAACTTTTTGGCAAGTCAGTGTGAGCTCATCGGGATAGCTGAGTAAGTGGGCTAGCGGTAACAGAATTGTTGAGATAATCAAGCCAGCTCTGAGAACTGAGAGTTTGGACTTTCATGGCAAACATACATCTAAGAAAGGAATTTGTTGCTGCTGCATGGTCCATTTAGCAGACTCTTTCCTACTACGTATTGTTAGTAAATGTTTCCTTCACAAACTGAGCTGTAAGCCACGTCTCTGACCATGAAGACTGGTGTTAGGGGTTTTTTGAGCATATCCTATGATGCTAGTGTTATCTCATTAGTGTTATATGTTATTGGTGACAGCTAACAATCAAACTCATCCAGGTAATAGACTTGAAACACCGAATGTTTTAAGTTACGGACTTTAGACCGATTACACACGTACAAGACTTTGTGAATCACACCAAGTATTTAAGTGTTTCCAAAGGGTGAGATTAGAATTCAAACTTAACAGATCACAGTAGTTTGAAGTCAGCAAGTTAGAACTCTAAAAACACACCAGTAAGTAGTATATGCAAAAAGGAAAAGAATAATAGGATGAAAAAATGATGACTTTGGGGTGAATCTGGATGTGGGCTTTATAGAGGGCCCCAGACTAAACAGAAACCACCAACTTGTCATTGAGGGAATGCAGGGGGCCTTGTACATAAGATACTGTGTTTCTAAAACCAGAACAAAATAACATAGACAAACTGGAAGAGACTAACGTAGAGTTACAAATATCATCATAAAGTTCAAAACTTTCTACAAAAAAATATTGGAAGGGTTCAGGTTGTTTAATTGAGAAAACACTATTTGAATTTGGAAAAGGTCAGAAAAAGAAGGCAGCCATCAGAGATTCTCCATATTCATTTATAATTGGATGAGATGCAACAGGCTTATTACAGCAAAAAAAGACTTTGGTAAGACATTGGAAAAATCTTTCTAACTACGTAAGATGGGTAGTGGAATGGATTCCCATAATTTTTCTAAACACCTCCATCGCTGGAGTTTTTTAATAGATTAGACCGACATTTAAGCTGATCTGTATAGACAGTCTTGCCTCAGAGGAAGGATGAAACTGCATGTTTTGAGACCCAACTGTGCCCATCCTTTTTTTTTCTCCATGATATGTAGCCATACTATTTTTTCTAAATGTATTTCATCATTTTGGATGTAATGCAATGCCAAACACATTAAAATGAGGCTCCTTAAAGTGTGTTTGGAAACAAACTGATTAAACTAATTTTTGTTTTTCCACTCAGTATGAAGCTATCATGCTGAGGCAGAATACAAAATGGAGTGTGGTGTGAATGCTCATTATGGGAAAAAGGAATAAAAATTAATCCAGTATTTCCATTTGTAATGGAAAATGTTTTCTTGTAATAAAGCCTGCATTTCCACAGTACTCTTCTACTGGGAGTTTCAAAGTGCTTTCAGAATGTTCTTAGTGGCCCTGAGGCACTTTGTCGGGTGAATCCCCGTCTGTGCAGCTTCACGCTGGAGACAGAAGCCCCGAAATGTTCAGTTCGAGTTCTAAAACCTGCCGGCTCTCAGCAGGGCCGGGCCTGGCCTCCTCCAGGTGCAGCTCATCCCCTCTTCTGTGTCACGCTCTCTCAGCATCACTGTCACTTGTCAACGCGCTGACATGTCCCCGTGCTGTCATCAACACCCAAACATGGGATACCATCCTGTACGACAGGGGTAAGTGTAGAGTTATTGCCCTTCCCTGAAGAGGTCTACCAACACACCTACAGAGACCAAGCAAGTAACAGGGACTTTTATAAGAGAAAGGGCACTTGGTATTTATTAATACAAAAATTTATTAAATGTATATATAATACACATTTATATATAAATTTAGATGTATTTACATAAATAGATATATAAAAAGAAAACAATTGCATTCCTTTGATCTACTCTCCCACGTCATCTCTCCTTAGGACAGAGACCCGGGGAGACTTTGCCTGTGTTTGTACAGCACGTTGGACCAAAGAGGCATCAATCTTGGCAAGAATCTCTCATTATTATTAAATGAATGATATAGCGCGTGTTTGTGCCTTAGTGTACAGTCATATACTCTGGAAAACTGAATTTTCATAATGTAACATTGACTTGGTGCTTGTTCAGATATTTAAAAAAATAATTATTTAGTAGTTATTGTTTGACACAGTTCTGTAATTCTTGTTTGACTGTTTTACACGTCTGCTTTATGTTAACAACGAATACTTGGGCCATACAATGAATAATAGCTGCTGTGCAGATTAATACTTCTCCATGTTCGTATTTTTTTCATTCGGCAAATTCTCAGAGGTAAATACATTATAGTAAATCTGTCTGTTTATACAGAGTCGGCTGGACATCAAGATCAATCTGTTAAATATCTATATAAAAAAAACCCCACCAACAACCAAGGGTTTGCCTGGAATTAGGTGGATTCACTTTCTATAAAAACTTAACTTAGCACTAATATGCCTTATACTGCCCTTCAACACCACTTTGTGCTATCACTGTTAGAGGCAACAGCAAAAAGTGTTTACACAATATAGGGAATAAACTCCAAACCCTCTAAATAATGAGAATAACCTTAGCCAAGGGTATTTCTCTGAGAATTAATAACTAGCTGGGGTTAATGGTCACTGGCTTCACCTTAGGCCCTCAATTAATCCCTGAACCTCAATTGTTATTACCTAATTGACTTAGTTTCATTTCATTTTAACATTTCAAAGTGATCTTCCTAAAATCACACTGACAGAGTAACGTGGTCTCTCTAGATGTGCACTGACACAGTTTCAATATTGTTACTTCGTCTCCATACGCTTGCATTGACATTTCACTTTGCTGTGACACGGCGGTGCCACATCCAGGGACGGGCGCAGATGACACGCCGTTCTTCAGACTAGGGACAGCCTGTCCAGGAGCGAGGGCCGGCCAACATCGTACGGAGGGACATGATGCCAGCTACGAGCTTCCAAGCAGAATTATTGTTATCATCCTGAATGATTGCTCTCACTGCAAACATGATTTCTATGTTTGTAAAGGGAAGGAAGCCAGATAAAATTTCACTTGAAATCTTACTGGTTTTCTTAAAAAACAAACAAACAAAAGTCTTTTCGCCTAGATCAGCTTAAAAAATGAGCCTGAAAAATGCAGCAGGTAACGTATTTAAAAAGAGGTTTTTTGATATTGCCATTTCATGCTTATTTGAGGCTGCAAATAAATTATGCAAATCTCATGTGTTCCAATAACGTAATATCAATGCAAGTAGCTGAATACTGTAAGATGCAACTCTACATCAAAAAAATCCTTATAAAAATAGGGCATCAAAATGAAGTCTTGTTATTATGTGGAAAAGTTTTTGAAAAGTCTTTTGAAGCTCTTTGATCCAGCTTTGAAATAATTTTGGTAGATTACTATTGTACGAAACCCATAATTTATAGTAGCTGACCTAAGCTGCTCTTTGTATAACAGCCATATATGAAACAATAGCAGGAAAGTGAAAAACACAAGGGGAACTAAAACTGCTCTGTTTATTATTTAGCTCATAATTACATCTTCCTTATTTAATCTTTTGAATCCTGGCATGTTCTTAATAATACAGGTTCAAATAATATTTACTATACACAGGAGAGTTAGTTTTGAGTAACGCATTTAGACTATCCAAACTTTGTGTAACTTGTGACCTTTCCCTAACCTAAGCGAGGTCTATTTTATACAGATCGTCCTAGATAGACGGTTTCTCTATAAATGGTGAAGTTGCTGCCAAGCTCCCATTGTTAGCTGGTTCATTTTTCAACAGGCACACTTTAGGGTTCCTATCACACCACTGTAAAGAGCAAGCCCTTGAGGTTTCTTCTTTTGTCAACGTAATAAAACGGCTATTTCTGAATAACTTGCAAATCCGCAACAAATGGCCCTTTGTGACTTAGAATAACACGATAGGAGGAATTTTTTTCCTTGCTGTTTTTGCAGGCAGCCTCCTATTTTATTCCATAATATTAAATTAATACTTGAGCAGCATTTGTCCTAGCGTATTTATAATCTCATCCTCGAAATAACAAAAGCATGTTTCTAACAACTGTTATTCTCGCTCCGTATTCACTGTCTAACTGCAGAAGATGCCTTCAGAAGCTTTCTAAATAGCGAGACTGCTTCAGCTGAAGTAAAAGGAAGAATGGAGTTCAATTCTGTGTACTTTTTGTTGATCCTTGAGGAGTCATAATCAACTCTGGTAAATAAGAACAACCTGCAGGATGTACAAGCTTCTGCCAGAACAACTATGGCTTGAAAATGGGGATAGCCATCTTTCCCTTCTGAGCCAAGCAGATTTTGGCTTCAGCAGACCTTCTTGCAGAAGCGCTGCACAAGCTAGGCACGAACTCGCAGAAAGCACGTCTCCTTAATGAGAGAGACCACTGTAACAGCTAAATTCCTAATACTGGCTATGCCTATTTTCTAGTAGCACAGATGCACTCTTAACTTAGTCCTTCGTACAACTCTACTCTCAATACCGGTGCGACTGCACTGCGCTAGTGCTCTGCTCTGTGAACATTCCCAGCCTGCAGGAATGACCTGTATTTCAAGCCAAGCGAATGAAGACGAGCATCACGATGCCTAAAGCTGCTATTTAAACTAGAGTAAGAGCAAAATTGCTTGAGGTGGTGGTCAGCCCAGATGCATGTAGAACTGGAAACAGCACTCTTCAGATGTAGTATCAGAAACAGAAGCAGGCAGTAGAAAACATAGGACTGGCATTTCAAAAGGGAAACAAGGGCAAATAGGAGGATACTGAATACATAAATGCAAAATGGTTTAAAAAGATGGAAAATTAAAAGGGAAGGATTTAAATGCAAATGGAAAGAGCCATGAATAGTCTTCTGTAGTAGTCTAGATGGTGGAGAAATCCAAAAGCAAATACCAAGAAAGAATGACTTTTTGAATGAGCAAATGTAACAAAATAGGATGAAAAATTATTCATGGATTATCAGTGCTATTAACGTGATAGAACAGTAATGAGGTAAGCACAGTAAGACATTTCGTCCTTTTTCTTCAGCTTTAGATCAGAGGTTTTATTCACCTCTGAGTTGGCTTTAGGGGAAGATTATTAAACTCATACTAATAATATGTCCCCAGAATATAGGAATGGTAAAAAATGTTTTCTTTTTGTACTAGAGTGTGACCCACCATTGTGCTGTTTCTCTTATACAAGGAAGTTTTACTTCCCTGTTCAACACAATTACATCAATTCCTAAAGCTCAGAGCAGGCCTTATTACAGTGCTTGTAAGAGCAGATGCTTGGCAAGTCTACATATGCCAGTGAGAACATCATTCAGTTTTATGCACACTTCTGTTTCCTAGCTTGGCATAATTCATTAGCACACTCTACAGAATACTCCATAAAACTGGATTTGGCTTTAATGTTAAGGTTCTAATGACTACAACGTTGTTTAAGGAAACAAAACCAACAAACAACCCACAAACAGTAGTCTCTCCTCTTTAATATTAAGGTTAATCTTTACACCCGATAGAGAAAACACACAAATTATGTTTTTTTGCAAGATACAAATAGGAATATCAAAGTAGTCTTAATTTTTTTCTATGTTTGCTTTCAACATTTAAAATAGTGAGACAGCATAATTTTCGTGGTGGCAAAGCTTGTTCGATAGCCTGTAATGGAATTAGTGCAGTATGTACACTTTTGTGGCTTATTTCATCCTCGTTCTAATAAAAAGATTTTTAAAGGGGGCAATATATAAAGGTGAGGTCAAAGCTTTGATTAAAGACAGCTGTACTGCTTTCCAACCTGTTATGTCACAGCATTAGGTAGAGGAATAAATAAACAAATACAAGCCTAACCTGATTTATCTGTGTGTCCCCACATAAATTTGTTTAATGTAAAAACAAATAAAGCAAAGCTTTGATGGAGGTTGAGCAGAATTTTCAACATCTGTGCAGATAAATTTAATTTATTCAAAAAGAAAAAGCAGCATTAGTGCATCATGTAAAAGCTGATTTAAATGATTTCATACAACAGGAAGCATATGCACTAGCTAAAACAAATTCAGTTTGCCCTTAAACCCCATTTCACTCAGACAACCATTCCTTCTGAATTTTCTACTACGATAACGTTCAGTTATTTCTTCTTTTTTATCCTCTTCTTGATTTCACACATTCCACTAACCTAAACCGCAGTTAAAAGTCCCAGGGGCAGCAACACCCTAAATGCAGCTTCTGTGTAGTGTAGCATCAGGCAGGTACACTTCACACATTGCTTCTGTGTATCTTTATGGGCAGATCCTTAAAGCTGGTCAGGTAAAATAAGCTAAGCATAATACCTTAAATAGTTGAGCATAAATGAGTTACGGGTGTTTGAATATTTCTTAAAAAATAAATCTTTCCACTATAACACATTAGAAACCAAGAAAATAATCTCTATGCAACAATAACTCACTGTAGTGGAGCTATACCAGCTTATTTCTGCAGCTCGGGACAGGGTACTGGGAAGACTAAAGATATTTTTTTACTGAAAATTAAAGATTAGTCAAAATGATAAACTCCTATTTCAAACTAACCAAAAGGCATTAAAGTAAGAACTAAAAATTCAAAATAAAAGTACTGGGTATGCATCTGAAAACTATAGGTGAAAAAAACTGAATAGGATTAATAGCCTTTCTTTTAACTCAAGTCAAGACTGTAAAAAGTCTGCATGTGATTTTTGAAATCATACAGGCGCACAAAGTATCACCTCAACTGAAAAAGATGATGAATATGGACGGTAATGTTTTAAAGACCCTTTCCTTATGGAAGAGGTTATCAGCTTGTGCTTTAGGGAGACTGTTATCACACCTTTAACTCTACAACAGAATCTGTACCTCTGCTTAACTTCTCTGAAAATGTGAACGTGGTGCACATACATGAAAAACTCTGACTTTTAAAAATATTTAGTCCTTTCCTGAATGCCAGTTAGGAAAGAAAAGAGCATTAAAGACTGTCAAGCCCAAGAAGCTGCTATCATTAAGAAACCTCTAACTGAAAGCACAAACCTGAGGCCCAATACTGCCCCTCTGAGTGGCGATGGGATGGAAGTAGAACGAGACTGAGCTCCTCAAAACTTCAAGGAGGGCTGACACCCACCTCAATGTACCTCTGATCTCGGTGGTTCCAGCAAGAGAAAAACAATGCCCTTACAAAAATACATAAGTACGCAGGAAACTTATGCCCATTCGTGTGCTTTACTTGTCTTGTGGAACTGATCCAGTATGAAGCACTGTTTTATCTTCTTTTCACTCCCCTTCTTGAACATCAGAATGGTAATCTTCTTCAGAAGTAACGCACACAGAGAGCTCCTGCACATTGTTCTTTCGGACTTCAGTACGCCAGAAAATTGCATGTTACAGTACCTACAGGGGTCAAGACAGATTCCTTCCTTAAAGTCAGTTAAGAGAAAAATTCCTAGGTATAGATTCCCTGGGGGGTGGGGAAGAAAAGACAAAACACAAGTTATTTTTGAGTCATTAAACTACTTATTTAAAAACCCACAAAACTACCCCCAAACTTCACAGGCTCATAACCATAAAATAAATCCTCGCTCTTCGCTTCCCCTCCCTCCCCAAAGCCCCCCTAACTTAGATTATTTTTTAATAGTTAGCTTGGGATTCCATTGTTGATTTTAGCAATCAGACAGTGACAAAACACATATACCAATTATTCTCTCAAAATCTGGCTATTTACTGTAATAGCCAGAAACTATAGGATCCTGTCTTACCACTATATTGTTTTAAGCCCCAGAATAACAGCCTTTACCAACTTTCCACATCAGCGTAGGTGTTTCGGTCAGATCACTAGCACTGAATAAACTGGTGAGTGAAACCATAAAAAAGCCACTTGTTTTTAAAGGCAACTCTGTAACAGGGATGAGAACTGAAAGTTGCACCTTTCAGCCTCTGCATTTTTGTCTTTGTTTAGAATGCTAGAAGAAGCCATCCGGAAGGAAGAAAGATTATGAGTATCTAGAAACTAGCTGTTTGACAGAGACAGAAATGCTGATAATGAGTGGGTTGTGTCTGTCTTTTTTGGCTGATCACAACAGAGGTCTGAAGCAAAACAGAAACTCTTGATATGTTTGTGTAAAGAGGCAGTAGCATAAGGGCAGGCAGCAGGAGTTCAGCTGAAGTTCAGGGCAGATGCTGCCATTAGTTTACGCTGCGGGAAAGTAAAATTGCTTCCGGATTTACCTCTTCCTCCCAACATCAGCGTTGAGCCATGCTGTGTCGCAGAGTCACAATGTCAGTAGGAAAGCAGTCTTTTAGCAGGATACCACGTTCACGATGGCAGTCCAGCTCTTCAATAAATCCATACCAGTAGATGACCAATCCAGGGCCAAATCTATCAAGCAAAAAGGAAAACGAACTTAAGTGACTGAACTTCGCCACCTCTGCGACTCCAACACAAGTAAATCTATTAATTTCACTGCAAAATTTGACCTCCATTTAATTTTCAAATTTCAATGTGGAATTGATATATGTCACTAATGAATATTGAATAATATAATATAATGAATATTCTATGAATAAAAATGCTGTTTAGTGACTCAAACAATCCACATCAGAGTTTTGCTTTTTCCTTCGAATACTCCGCACATATCAGTAAAAAAAATCTATGCCTTAAATACTAAGTAACATTTAGTAATTTTGATACATACAGAAGTCTCTCTTGCCATGCGCCCTGCTTTTTCAGGTTTGAACATGCAGGCGTTAAAAATACAGGGGTTTATGGAAGTCACAGTTCGTGCAAATTATAATACCATGAAGATAACAACGAATCTTTAAAATATAATCTCTACAACGAGCTATTATTCAGGTAATTATTCAGGTAAAGCCCAATTCAGAAAGAAATAGAAAGTTTCTGCTGTAAGGTCTCTGAAACGTGCCTCAGGAATTCCTCAGATATTGCTAACGCTGACTGATCCCCACTAGGCAATCTCAGGAAGTAGCCCCATGGACTATTTTACCCATCAGGAAGTTCAGACCTTCAGGCTGGGTTCATAAAGAAGTAATCACTATCAATCACTGTGTACTGCGATATGTTTTGCACATCAGTTTCACGTTTTTCCTACTGAGAGCACTTAATTAAAGGGCAGCACTACTTTTGGTGTAGTGTTGCAGGAATTTTACAGTGAAATCATAAATTATGAATGTTGGGTTAGTAAAAGGATGTCTAAAAACAGAACTGCTTTCTGTAGTCTAACATTACAGCAGTCTGTACAACATGAGGCCAAAAAGCTTTTTCTTTCCTTGATTTATTATATGCTGTAGTGAACTTGCCAAAACCAACAGTGCAGGATGAGCTGTTAGATACCGTCTGTACAAGAAAAAGTTCAATAGAATGTCATGTAATGGTTTATATGCAGAGCCGTGCTCAGGACTCAACCAATATGGTAGCCAATTTTTGTTAATGTTTAATTATAATAAAAATGTGTCGGGGGGATGCATGGTAACCTAAATGTCCACTTAGCAGACAATACAAGCACTCAAAACCGTGGGTAGTGCCAGACCGGCTTCATTAGGGTGGTTTCTTTCCAACAATGGAGGGAAAACTCTATTTGATGTGCTCATGTAATGGAACAGGCATCAAAGGAAGAAGAAACCCCTGTGGGTTCCTCCTGCAGTTTCAATTAGACACGGTGGTCTTTTGCCCAAAACTGCGGCATAGCGTGGTAACATTTCGGTTTATGGCTGCTACTACCCGTCAACCTAGAAGTGGCTGCAGTTTAGTGGCAAAGTAAATTACTGCTCAGCATAGCTGAGGCAACATTGGCACATGCGCTTTTTGCAACTGAAAGATGCTATTTGAAAGTGGGAAAGTTAAAACTCTGACAAATCCAGCTACACTAGCTAACAGATTCAAACATGTGTATCACTGAATAAAGCAAAGAAGAAAAAGTGGCTCATAGGGAAGGACGATGCTGCCTACCCCAGTGCCTGACTTCCCTCCGGCTGGCCAACAACTTCAGCCTCTACTGTCTCTAAGGGCTTCTCTCCATTTTCCTTTGCTTAAGTTCATGTGGGGCCAAGATGTATCACGGAGGCCAGTTGGCCTAACAGTAACGAGGCTCAAATGGCAAGTGAAGCCAAGGACTAACGCTCACTGCCTCCGGTGAGAGGCAGTGATTTGCTGATACAGGACGGGCCTGACTTTTGTTATTTCACAGACTTACCTATCTGTTCTCACATCAACGAAGCATAGAAAAGGGATAATTGGGTGGGGACGTACTTATGTACTAACCAAAGTCATTTTAAAAGCAAAAATCCCCAGAAGATAGGGAGCAGACCTTACATTTCTAATGGGCTATTTTATGCCAGGCAGAAGCTATGAAATGTACACAAGTACTTACTCACTACAAGTGCGTTTGCCAGGTAAAATCTTGATGCTAATGAGCAGCTGCTCAGGCCAAGTTTTGAAGGGCTCATTTTGCTCTGTGCGGCAGTCTGAATCCCCTATCCACCATAAAACGCATGGGGCGTTGCGCTTAAGTAATTTGTTAACTTATTTTTTTAAATTGTAATTTTTAATAAAATTAGTATTTCTAGACCTCTCAAAAGGCTAATTTATGTCTTTCTAGCAAATCACTGCAGCTCAAGCACAGGTTTTTGGGAATATTTTGTGCTAAAAAAATTATGTTCAGAAATGCCAAATTTGATGATAAAATTTATATACAAGAACATCTGCATGCTGTTAATTGCAGGAGCAAGTAGATCTTTAGCATGAAAACATCCATCAATCCTGCTTTTGACTGTGTTATTATAGCAAAACTATGTGCCCTGTACTGCCTAGGTTGCACTTTTTTCCACTATTTTGTGTCATTCCTTCTATTGTAGCTCTGTATCACACAACCCATATTTATGCTCACATAAAAACCATACCATACTTCTGTTTAAAAACACTTAAGTACAGTACTTAAGACCAAAATTAACTTGCTGGCACATTAAGCATTTGCCACTGCCTATCAGGAACTCCTGCTGCTAAGTGCTAATTTCTCTCTCATTAACGCCCAGAGTTGGCAAATCACAAACAATGCCACTGGTTAATTACTGCTGCCTTAATTTGAAAAGACACTTAACCTTTTTGTGTAAGGGGATGAGGTAGGGAAGTGTAACCTAGAAGTAAGAATTATCCTTTTTAATTCGACTCATTCCGAAGTGCAGATATGACACCATGAAGAACGAAACTCGGTGCCGTGAATTCTGAAGTAAAGCTACAAATTCATATCTGCATCAATCATAACATTCAACAAGCTAGTGACTAACCCTGGTTTACACAGGATAATAAATGAAAATGACAGAATGCTCACTTAGTATTGCTATGGAAAGGGGGGCTCATTTAGCAGCTCTGAGGAGAAGAAAAAATGTTGAATGTACCAAATGGTTCTAAAACTATATAGATACGGTATGCAATATAGGCCAGGTTGTCCCATTTCATATGAAAGACATACTGGAGAAAGTTTAAGCATAAAACGAAAATCGAGCTTAGAAAGTAACAAACCATGGACTCCTACGGATTTTGTTCTTGCTCAGAAAAATTGTAGAAATGCCTAAAAATGTGCTTAACTTGTATTTTTCCTCCCCTGTTTTTAGTTCTTACCCTGAAAAGCTTAGGTGTGAAGGAAATTGTCCAAAATGTTATAAAAAACTGTAGTTTTGCCTATTCCAGTGAAATGATTACTTTTAGAACCTTACTTTTATATGGAGTTTCTTTTTAAAGCTGAAAAGAAATCTAAGTAACTAAGGTTTGGTTAACTCCATGCAGTAAAAATACAAAACCCAGGAAATATAGAGGCAAGCTTTCTTCAGAATGTAAGAAACATAGCAAGTGAAAATTGCCCACACAGGTTGCATCGGTTTACGTAAAAATCAACCAGTATCTGTGTAGTTGCCATTACATATATCCTGATTTAGTCATTGTCTAGTTTTGACACTAGAAGCTGCGACTACAAGGCAGCCAAAGCCAGCCTGGCTGCACTTTAGAGGGGGTCTGAGCTCCAGAATTGCCAAAAGGGGAGGGAAGAGGCTGATGACCCCATGGCATGGCAAGAGGAGAGCGGGATTACAAAAGCCCATGGATTGGCTTAGGCCTAATTTAGGCTTGATATAGAAGATTAACTTTAGTCTTAAGGGCAGCAGACGGTGTCTTTCAAAGAATCAACTAAAGCACTTGAGATAGATGCTGGAGATAGTAAAATATAGTTTGAGTACAGTTAAATATAGTTACAGGCTCAACAGTGCTTTAGAGAAAACTTACGTCTGATCGTACTACTCTAAACAAGTCAGCTTTGCACTAATTTAAGAGTGTTCAGAGGATCTTTTATACTGGTTTAATGACACCGATTTTGACAGAAACCCATAGTTAAAGAAGTACAGATTTGTACATCGATAAACTTGGGACACTGGGCTTTGTTCTTGGAAAGGAGTTTCACGCAGATATGCTGAAAAGCCAGGAAGCTAAAACTGAGATAACCCAAAGCCAAATGGTTCTTTTTCTTAAAAAAAATATCGCACCGTCGTATAAGCCAAGGGATCACTTAAGAAAAAAAAGGGAAAAAAAAAAAACTTAAGTAAAATGTGAATCCGGGTTTAACTTGCCCTCCAGTTGAACCAGTTTTGTGCTAGAAAATAAAAAAGACTTTTATTTATTTATCAAAGTGGCCTAGTAGCCTCACACATATTCTACTTCACTTCAAGAGAAACTACTTTCTAGTAATGTCTTTTCTTCTGGAATGTCTGTGTGGGGTCCATACTAGCTTCTAAGGATTTGCCTAGACATGTGGCTGTTGTGAGTGGATTTTTTCACCATCAAAAAGCCTTGCATGTGGTTTTATGAAAAATGCATTTTCAACACACTGCTCGATACTGAGCAGAAATGTAAAACATCTTGCAATTGTTTTTAAATAAATGTTCACTTTATTTATTCTTAGTCTATTTGTTATAAATGGGTTGCATGCATCTCAGCATAATGTAAATAATTTTAATTCCAAGTGACTCTCATAATGAAATGCTGGCATATGAATTATTATTTCTAATATGCATGTATTTAAGCAAATATTTTATCAAACAGATTCAGATGAGTATTAACATTATATGAAAGCATAACAGTCTACCTGGTTGGTGATTTTAATTATGAAGGTCACATCTGAATGTGTCTTTGAAGGATTGCATTCTGATCCCCCACTTTTTAACGTCAGATCATCAACAGTGGCAGCTAAAAAGCTGCCTTTGTTTCCTTTTTCCTTTTTACATATCAAGCAAATTACGAGTATTGCCACTTGTACATCACGACTTATTTCCTGGGAAAAGGGAATTACAAAAATTCACAAATACATTACTACATTCTAAGTCAATTTAATATGGCTCTTGAGAATCGTAGTTGTGAGTAAACTGGTTTTACTTGTGGTACTAATAAACCTTGAAGATATAATAATTGAATCCCCCTATAATATCTAATAAGTTTACTGTTTAAGGATTCACAACTTTATATTTTAGAGTATTTGTAAAAGTCTCATTTGTGTCAGTGGAGGGAATTTAGATATTTGCAGAGCTAGGCTAGTAGGCAACAACTTCAGACCACATTTTCAAGTAAGGTCAATTGGCATCAGTCAGCCAACTTCCTTACGTCTAGACCAGTTTATTACTGCTGATGACACAGCGTTATATATCTTGGCAAACATTTAATAGCCACTGGTCAGAAACTGACTTTGATTAGCAAGAAATTTTCCATTTAAACAGCTACCACAAGCCTAGTTCAGAATATTTTATAAGAAGTATTTCTGCTACTGTTCATTTATATAGAGTTTTAAAAACAAATAAAGGTACTTGCGCATAAAGACAGTGCATTTTAAAAACTCTGAATGCAATTCAGAGATAACTGTGGGGTTTTATTATCCCTGTCACTTTTTAACTCCTCCACACATTTTTGTGATCCAGTGACACACGCACACTGATTTAAATAAAAGATGCCTTCAAGGCATTACACAGTACCTTATTTCTTTGACTTTACCAAAACTGGTCCAAAAAAAGAAAAAAAGAATCCAATACTTAGTTAAATCAATTAACTGAATACTTTTTGCTTTAAATATGTGATCCTTAACCTGTAACTCAGAAGGCTACAATATTGTTGGGCCCAACTCCCTTAAGATACTTAATATTGTCTTCTTACAGTAGCAACTGCACAAAAAGATATTTGCTTACAAACGTGGCTCAAGAAAAAGTTTAACAAGTTCTGATCACATACTTTTAAAGATAATAGGAAACTTGTCCATGGCACTAGCAAGCACTATATCAAGCCTCACACAGAGAAGTTATCAGCACATTATGTCTCAAGGATCCAGGCATCCAGTTTATGCTGCTTAAGGTAAAATTAAGCAAGTAAAACCTTATCTGCTTTAAGCTTTGATGTTACAACAGTAGTTGGGGAAAGTCTTATTTTTACTAAAGACAAGGAGAAAAATTAAAGCCTACTAATAATCTACGAGACTGCTGTTTCTGAGGAGGTTTTGACTGAGAAGTGGGAATTTCTTTTGGGCTGAGAAAGGTAGGCATTTCCATGAATACCAGATATTGAGGTTATACGCAGCTAATGTGGAAGCTGGGGTTGGCAGGTGAAAAAAAGGCAGATGGAAACTAATATCAGGCCTCTTTCTCTATAGTCACACCTCTCTTGGATATGATTAAATCTTAATGAGCTTTTTTTTCCCTAATACTAGCTGTCTTTTTATCTCTGCAATGAGACTGTTAAGGCATCAATCAAATAGCAGCATTTCATCAGGCTTATAATATGATGTAATTGCTTTTGGCATTTGGAGAAATAAAAACAAATCAAGTTATATTTATGTGGATATAAGAGACCGTTTAAAATATTTTAGAATTTTGCACAGCACAATTTTTAAATGCATATTAATAGAATGCACCAAAAACTGTGCAAGTCACTGTCATTAAAATGTTATAAATACAATATAAATTTTAGCTGCATAATACATTTTTAATAAACAAACTGTCGAAACACATTATTCACTTACACTTACTCATTCAGATCTGAGTACTGTTCTCCAGGCAAATAAAGGATTTTTATAATCCTCAATGACAAGTTAGGGTTTTTTAAAATGTAGTTCTCATGGAAATTAACTTTTAAAAGCTATGATTAAATAACATTAAGGTTACACTGATTTACAAGGATCAAGGCTTTCTAAGTGAAGACTGATGCAGTGAGTGAGAAAGAAAACACAGGCTGGCTCAAGGCAGCTTGTCATTAAGACAAGAGAGCCTTGAGTGAACTTTGAATTTCTCAGGTTTTGTTGGTTCATGCCCTAACTTCTACTGAAACATATTATTTTGTAGTTTATTAATTATATTCCAGATGTTCATCTCTCAAAGTGGCCGTGTGTGCTAAAGGTAAAACATTTTCTTTTTCAGTCTCAGCATTTTCAAAAGCAGGTAGATGCTTTGCACACTAGACTGTAAGGTTTTGTGTTATAAAGAGAGACTGCCTGCACTGCAGGATTGGGCTGATGTACTGAAAATTAACATGGTACTCATACAAACATTTTAGAAAAGATATTGTTAATCCTTATACTGCTGGACTGTTTCATGGAAATTACGGCCAAAGCTGTCTCTGGCTTTAGTGGAGATCACTTGGGTATGCATTTTCGAAAACAATGCATTTTAGCTGCCTGGGAAGTTAGTTCCAGTATCTATCTGAAAGAGAAAATTGACAGTGTTCCGGGTACCTGACTTGGTAATTTGGAGATAGGTCCAAGTTTCCCTGAAATATAAGGATCTTACCTCACTTAACTACCTCAATACAGGGCAAAGTGACTTCAGGCACCCTGGATGATGGGCATAACTAGAAGAAGCTCAACCAAAAAATCTCAATCTGAAATGCACAATATAAGAAAGCTTCTACATCTTCTTTTTCAGAAGTTTCATAAATTCCTTTCTGATGGAGACTGTCTAATATTCTGTATTAGCTGTTGCATCTACACGTTTTTTATTTTACAATTCAGGGTTAGCACATTGTTTTACTGCACCTCTACAGGTGCGTTAATGTCTTCCCGTTCAAAGCAGCAATGCCCTTCCATCCTGCAACATGCAATCTGACCACTAGTTTACTAAAGCTACGCTACTTCTATTTAAGTCATGCCACTTGTATTTACCAGTTAAGACACTGCAGGAATGTTGCTATCCTTTTAAAAGGCAAGGGGAAAAGGTGGCTGTTTGCATTACAGAACTACTCCACATATTGTTGCTGGAAGCAATGCTTTCTGATTAAACCCAGGCAGGGAAAGGGGCTTCCCAGGGTACTTGCTTGTTACTCAGTTTCCCTGTGAAAACCTTATGCCATGAGTTCACTCTCCAGGGACCGTCGATGCAAGGCCGCTATTGTTTGATTCTGCACGTTTGAAGCTGTGGATCAGTGTTGAGAGGAGTTGCTGAGGTTATTTCAAACATTTTATTAAACTCACAGCAGTCCTCCCAAAGGAATGCTTGGCTGCAAACTACCTCTTATCCCGGGTGACAGAAACCATGAGAAAAGCTTTTGAGTACAGTTAGATTGAGGTCCAGGCAGCCGTAAGCGCTGGTCAACTCGTGTTGCCATTGGGTGATTAATCGTTGTTTATTTTTAGGGCTGGAAGTAACAGGCCGTCCTAAGGCCAGTGCAAGATGATATCTGAATAATCGGTGAGTGCCTCATAGTTTGCAGCAATCCTTTCTTTCTGTGCAGCTGTGTGTGTGGCGACAGCGTTTGCCAGAGTGACAGGATATGCCAAAAGAGCATTTAACAGAGGAGGCAGAACTGCTCTCACAGCAACTGATTTTTGTCTAATAATCATTGGAAAACAGAACCAAACTAAGCGGAAAAGTTGTTCAGCAAATTTTGATAGCAGAAATGTTGATAAATAAATGCACTGTATACCTGTGCGTTTAGCATTTGCTGAGTATAAATCTTGGAACCGGCATTAAAGCTACCTCAAGACATTTTGAATGAATTATTAGGCAATTCTGTACCTCCGAATCCTTATACACAACTATACAATAAAACAAACAATGTAACAGACGAATTAACAAATGGAGGACAGCTCGTTTGCGCTTCCAACTTCCCAGATCAGAGAATTAGTCCAAGACTGGATAGTAAATCACACTGAGTATCTTCACACAATGTTGCTTAGCGGTTAACTGCCAAACACACTATTGTGCATAATTGACAGGCAGAAATATTTTATGTGTGATGCTGTACTTAAATTTACTGCCTCTCAAAGTGTAAGTCACCTACCCATATTAAGCAGGGAACAGATGAAAAAGAAAGGACTATGTCTGCTGCCCGTTACTGTGGCACCTGACGCCCACCCAGAAGGGAAGCAAACACCTCCTCCCACCTGGAATAGTGTTGCTGCCTTTGGAATTCGCTGGCAAACTGTAACTGTGCCTGGCATTCACTCTTTTCATTATTCATCTATCACTTAGGTCTAATGCCTGAGGCTCTTCAGCTTGTCTCCCAGTTGATACGTACACCCAGTACCTGTACAATTCATGTTGGCCCCGCCCCATTTCGCATTTGAAAATAACTGAATTTTTAGTTGTTATTCGGAAAAAGAGTGCATCCTAAGACATGTAAGTCTTAAATAGCAACTTGTATCCCTTTGCAAAATATCCAGTCTCTCAGACGACTACGAGAACATTTCACATGGTTTTAGGTGGAGACTGTTCTAGAGATTTTAGGAGACCATCAGGGCCATTTATAGGATTGTTACATTCATTATTAGATCAAATAAGTGCATAACTGGGGATGTGCAAAGAAATCTACTTTCCTTTTCCACAAGGAACAGCTTTTTGCCTTCTGTCTCCTTCACTTTATACACACACACAACACACTGCACACTTTATTTGTACCTATCAGCCAAACACAGCTCTACTGCATGGCACCTTCTGAAAAATTCGTAACGCTATTTAGATTTATTTACAAGTTATTTGTTCTTTCTTAGTATATACCAACACTAGAAACAATTTCATTTCAACTTTCTTTGCTTACTACGCAATGAACCCTTCTGGGCTCACTGTTAAAGTACGGAATTCTGTTCAAAAGGAAGAAATACAAATGTACATTGCCGTGTAAGGGAGCCTAGAAAGAGGGAGAGGAAGAATCAGAGGATAATGTGAAGATTTAAAAGCAACAGCAGATTAGTCGAGATAGCCAGTGACATATTACAATCCATGTCTGATGAGAACTAAGCCAGAAGTCTGCAACTCAATAAAATCATATTAGTATGAATATTTTCCCTCATATAAGAATATGTCGAAAATAGTGGAAGACAAGTTGGACTCCGTATTCCTATGGGTTGTTTTTTATTTTTTTAATCTTCGCCATGCAATTGCTAGATTGATCTTGTGTCAAGTCACTTACTCTATATATGGCATTTATATGTTAGCTGTTCCCAAAGATGGTATGAAGGTTATTATCCCAATAGCCACAAGGTCTCTGCGTTAAATATAGTAACACCCTTTTAGACAAATTCAAAACAAACTGAGAGTGACTATAGGTTTTTTTTTCAAAAGGTCAGTATAATATACACACCTGTACTATTCAATTGGAAGACACTGTAAAAACTGCTGTATTGAAAATGGGAGTCTAATGTCATCGGTGGGTAAGTCATTAATAAAACCCATGCAAAATGTTACAGTATTAACATCATGTGTGATACAATGATTTTTCTCAGGTTTTGCTGGTTTAGGTGTCTGGTAACCATAATTGTTAAATATTTTTAAAATTTTAATAAAACACAAAAGAAGAAAAAAAATGCATTAAGCATAAAACTTCCAGTAAGAAATAATCTTTTTGCCTTAACGGTTTCTCTTACTCAGTTTTATTTTATATGCAGTGTATTTTATACAAGAACGTTGCTGGGCATCAAAGATAGCACCAGCCATCTCTTTTTAAACGAAATTGAAAAAATAAGATATCGAGCTGCTATTCAGCCCTGCTCCCTTTAAGACAAAAGCAAAACTAAAAGGAAAGAAAAGCAACAAGAAGAAAAATAATGAAATACAGTTTTCCCCTCCAAAGATAAATTAAGCTTGCAAGTAAACAGCTTGGAACGTCACTAACAGCCGAACACCAACCAGTTTTACCAACCTTTCTGAGACTTGGCTAACTTCCACTGCGCACAGTTACCTTCTTGTTTTTTGGTTCTTACATTGCCTAAAAGCTCAGAGTAAGTACATTAAGCGATGAGTATCTGTTGTGAGCAGCTGTCTTGCCCTTTTTCCTTGTCAGCCAAAAACTGCGAGGAGTTTTTTGTTTCTTATTTATGTTGTAAAGTGCTTATTTTCTGGTGTTCTCTCTGCGTATGTGATTGCAATACCAAA
>VYZM01016298.1:150205-160315 GCA_013398915.1 Dromas ardeola | reverse complement strand
CATAATTCATTGTATACCTGTTGTAAGTACCGCTTGCCATAGTTTGTGGTATACCTGTTGCTAAGTAACACAGTGCATACCTTACTGCTTGCCATAATTTGTTATACACCTAACCAATTGTTGTGGACCTAGTTAAGACCTGGTTACTAACCTAATAAATGTTTGTATATGGGCCTTGAGATTTGTCTCACCTTAGTCCGCGCCGCTGGGGATTTGAGAATCGGAGTCACTTACCGCCCCTCTTTTCTGAGTAGGACGTGCCACAGCTAAATCTCAAAGATTTCATTCATAACCTACTGCACAATGAAAATGTGATGTAGAAGGTGCAATGTATTTGATTTCATATCTATTTTTTCCCAAAAAACTATCATCTACTACATATTTAATGAGAAGGATCTTCCTGGTACTGTTGATGGATTTGAGTATCACTTCCATACAGCTTAAAATTCATTAAATATCAAGCAGGAGTACAGGTCTTCTTAAAGAAAAATATTTATTATGCTAATTCAAGGAAGACTTTCTATTACTGCCATATGAGAGCCGTCTGCAAATGATACAGATCCCAAATTGCATCTTGAATGAATTATATAACAGCAGGAAGAACCATTAAATGGAACAACAAAACAAAGGCAGCTAGTCATGAGCTTAAAGCTAAATGTAATTTTAATTGTTTTGCTGAATTGGGTTCTAAGGTCTATTGCACAGTCTTCACCTGAAGCATAGATTTCAAATATTCATCAGCCTTATTTAAATTAAATCTTTAGTATTCCAAAAGCTTTCAGGAATGACTCACAGCTCAAGTAAAATATTCTGATGAAAATTTAAGATAATGGTCTCATGACATTAATGACATTAAAATGGCAGCGTACAAATGTCTTGTACAGCTGAACCAAAAATATCTATTGTAAAGAAAGTTGGAGAAGAGATGGGATAATGTGAGAGCTGTCAAATAAGAAAAATAAAATTAATTTCATTTCCCCAAAATAGTTAATGCTTGGACATACTAATGTTTGTTAATTTTATTTATTTTTCAACCAGTGTCCTAGTTAGGTTAATGTTACACATGATATTTGCATCTTACTGGAAGTTACAGGAAGCCAAATGCAGATGCCTAAAAACACAGAAGTTGTGTTTTAAGTTTGGTTCAGAAGTAAACTAGTAACTGGAATTTCAAAGTTGAAGACATTCTTTTTAACTGTCACAGTTTTTTCATAGCTTTATCATTTCATAAATCAGTGATTTATGTGACATTGATACAGTTGCTCTTAATATAACAAATATGAGAAATCCAACGAAGAGTTAGGAAATAGTTTGGGGAATAATACAAATTTTTGCTGAACTTCATTAAAATTTTGCATTTGGATAATATTTTGTGTTACTAACAATATTGTAATAATTATTGGCATTAAATACCTGCAATTAATTGCACCTAGACAATATATATCATCTGCCACTATATCCTGTGCCCACAAGCCCGTGACTTCAGAGTGAGGAAAAAAAGTGATAGATATATAGATTATACATGTAGAAACAACACATCTGCTAAAAAGAAAGATGGGCTTTGTTGAGCTATATTTTAACTTTTTATGAAAAGCTATTTTATAATTTTCCCTTTCTTGTTTAAAGGAGCACTGTCAAGATAAAGCTAAAAAATATATTTCCCTACCCCAGTTATTATAACAACAATGTATGCTATTAAATAGAACAACAATATGAGAAACATCTTTTTACCTATCCTTATGTTTGCAGCTGGGGGCAGGGCAGGAGCAAAGTGGATTATTTCATCTCCTTTTGATTTAGGTAAAATAATTTTTTATGTGCTGGGACCCAGTCAAAAAACTAAGGAAGTCTGGAGTCGGAGTCCAATCAGAGTCCAATCCGATGCTGTGCCAAACACCCTCAAATCTCATTAAAGTCTGAGACAAAATCCTAGCTATGTAGAAGCAAGTGGAAAAAAATTCACCTGGGCAGGAAATTATTGTTTAATTGCACAGTGCTGCAGATAATGTTTGAGCCACGATTATGGAAGTAGATCTTCTCAGAAGGACACAGCAATACAGGCTGCTGGGAGACTCAACAAACATTCATGTCTGCATGAATTCTTAGAAGTTTGAGTTTTCTGCTTTCTGGTACATGTCTTGGCTTCATTTGGAGAATGCAAGTTCAAAATCACTATTAATTATCTTTTTACTCCAAAAAGATACTAATGGCCATAACATATCTTGAGATAACATGTCTTCATTTACCAATGAAGAAAGGACAGCTGAAATGCAAATAATGTTATGATAACGGTAAAAATATAGCTGCAGTAAGGCTTCATCAGTAGTACATAGTGATATGGACTATCAGTGTTGTGATGTTGGCAAAGAAAACTCAGTCCTTTATTTGTAAATTAGTGTGTCTGTAGCAAGATAGAAGTCTTTTTTTTTTCTGTTACTGAGAGTGAAGAACCCAAGGGACGCCATTCATAAACATCCAGAGCCAACCAGTTGGATCATGGTACAACCGTTATCTGGGAAAAATATAAAATCTTACAAGACTTCTTAAATAAAAAAGCAACATACGAGCTTAGCAGAAATAAAGGAATTACACTGATGCCAACTGGCCACCATTACGTTATGTCACACACTCCTCTTCCTCCCCTCTCCCCTGGTAAATCAGCACCTGGGGTTAAATGACTTGGTTGTGTCAACACTAAGAGGGAACAAGGCTTTTTGACACAGGAAGATTCTGTCCTGTTATCTTAATTACTAATACCTTGCTTAAAAGCCCTTAAAAACTGAAATATTCTGTATGTTGTATTTGCATTTCATAACATACTTCTCTGTATCATCAACGGAAGGCACCTAAAAAAGTTTATCAACACTCTGAATACAAGTCTGTTGGAAATTCTTTTGTCAATGTTTAAGATACCCTTGAACCAAACACTGTATTAAAAATTAATTGCTACTCTGACACATTATATGCCCTGCAATACCAAGGGGTCAAAGAAGAGGTCTTAGAGACCACAAACCAGGCATCCAAACATCTGTCTTCTATTTATGCTTTGAGAAAACAAAGTATACATAAGATCTCTGTTTACAGTGTTCTTTATCTTCTGCAATGGCCTGAATCTGTGCTTCATATTAGAATATATTATAGGGAGAGAGAGAGAAACACTTCAAGTGCTCATTTAGCAGCTGACCTCAGCAATCCTTCAAAAAAAGAGGTGGGACTTTTTTCACATACCATTTTATTTTTAAAAAATGCACAGTTACTACTGGAGAAATATAATGGGAGAAGTAAAACTACACTGACAGAGGGCCTAACACAGTCATTTGTTCTGAATTACCCTCAGGAGGAGCCTCCTCTTTCCAACAGTTTAATGGAAACTCTCTCCTAATTTAGCTAAGGTAGGAGCTGATAATTAAACAATAAGAATACCAGCCTCTGATTTCTTCCTCTTCTGCATACAAGCATGGATGCCTGTGGAAACGGCCCTGATATTTTGCGTGAAGGCTGGGTTTTTATATCACTTCTAAATAGATGGTAATCAGGGATTCTGGAAAGAGCCAGAAACAGTCAATCAACAGAGCTGTAGGATGGGTAAAAATCCAGCACTTGAACCATCCCAGTTTGTGACACGTCTGATCAAGCAGTAGTAGATGAGCCTAAGGCATTTTCTAGGGACTGCTGACATGCTGAGAAAAGTAGTCAGGTTCAAGGTTAGTCTGAGGATTATTAACCCACAACCATTTATTCGCCCCAGGAAATGCCCAGGGCCCAGAATGCTCTCACAATCTTTTTTCTCCTTACGACAGCTTGAAAAGTTCTAAATTAACTTTTTAAGTATTTGCAAGATTCTATGACTGAAGTATTTTCTCACAACTGCAATTTTTCAGTAGTGAGAAAAAAAAAGCTTTAGCTTTTGAAGGTTTAGCTTCATTGCCAGATAAAAAGAAATGTTTTCTTACTTTAAACCCTAAGATTGATGCTGAAGGAACAGTAAGTGGTTTGTTTTGTTGTATTTTGCTTCCAGATGCAGCTAGCAAAAGTTCTAGTTTCAGTCAGTGAAGGGATAGATGGTGAAAGGATGTCAGAATACACGCACATGCAGCTTTGATTGCACATGATGCGCTTTAAAATTTGCTTAATCCAAGTAGACTGAGACTGGACATTCCGTTAAAACTACAGTTCAAAGGCATTCTCTTTGCAATTCTTTTGTTTGATGTCCCTGAAGTATATTGGAAAAAAGACACGGGAAACTACATGCAGCTCAGCCATTATCTTCTATCATCTGCTTGCTGTTTCTATTTTATGTCTAAAACAAACACGAGTGATATGTGTCTTATGAAATGTGATCATGCTTCCCTCTGGTTATACCTCTGATTTCAAGGGAATTAATGGCCAATATGACAAACAGCCCATCCCATTTTGTGTTTAAGAATTTACACATAGTGTCAGACTTATAATTACTTTTGGTGTAGACCACAAGTGAGCATTTGCATTATTTCTAAAGCTGCTGAAGCAGATCGGCTACGCAAAGCTTCTCTTTTGTTCCTACACCTTATTGCTTGGCCATCATTTGCACTAAATATGCCTTTTGCTTCATTTTAATACAGCCTTTTTGCAGAAGGTCATTTATTAGGTAATCACTTGTCTATGGAAAAGCCTAATTACTCCATGTTTGTCAGAAAGAGGAAATGGTACTACATTTGAATACTGAATGGGCTGCAAACTAGTCTCCAGATGAGGAATATGAAAATTTTCAAAGGCTTTTCTTACTGCCAGTTAAATGAAAATAGCTAAATGAACCTATACATTCGGGGTTAAAATAGACAAACACTCTGATGTACAGAGGATGAAAAAGCATACAGTTTACATTTTTCAACTTTAATACTACGGTAAATGCATAAAATAATTTATGACTACTGCAATACCCCTTTCTGTATGGAATACTAATGCCCTCTAGTGGTCCTTCCAAGCATTTTCTGCATTTTTGCATTGATAAAAGCTGCTCATACCCATTTTCTGTTCTATTCCAAAGAGAGGAAAATTATTTAGCCACTAGCGAGTTTTTCTATGGTTCACACCCATCAAACACATATCTGCAGAAAAGGAGCTTTTGTCCAGGTTTTTATCTCCAAGATACATTCTGCAAGTGCTGTTTGCTTTTCCAAATTCACAGATGCCATGGGAATTACTGACTACAAAGAGCTCATGCACTGATAACCTTTTTTTAAACCTTTTTTTAAACCCTTGTCAATATTTGAAAGGAAAAGCATTCCGATTTTCTTGAAAAAAATGACATGGAAACAAGCAGCAGGACAGTTACAAATACAGAGTTGTTTATAACTAATGGTCTCACAAAGACTTTTATGACATCTGGTCTTGAACTGCCTTAGCCCAAGAGGCCACCACCATCAGTTTGTGTGACATTTGCCTTGATTTGTCCACATATTCTGAAAATTTACACTTATATCATACAATTCTCTTGCTGCTGCAGCTAATCTTTTGCTTGAGAGAGAGCTTAATGGAAAATAAATTTTAAAAAGACTTGCTATCCTGGCTTCCCAAGGAAATAGAGCGCACACAATCACATAGTTTGTCAGTCCTTAGATCGTCTTCTCCCAGAGGACTTTGAAGCCGCTGATCAATTTTCAAATTGGCACAGGGACACAGAGCTCAAGGATCTCAAGTTACTCCAAAGATCGTAATTGGGTAGCAGAGAGTGACCTCCCAAAGAAAGACAGCTATGTCCCACTCTTCATACACTCAGAGACATAGGAATCAGATGGTAAATCATCAGCCATAATCTGGATGGCCAGGCAGCGCCTCAGTGCCACTGAGACAGCCATTTTCTCCTCTTTGCCCAGCCAAACGTGAAGCTGACAATACTATAGACCAGGGAGTGGAGCGGGACACTAATCACAGAAAAATAGGAAGCCATGTTTCTTAAGTTCCATGTCTCATAAAACAATGTGCTTTAAGATTACTGCCAATTGACTAGTAAAAACTACCATGTGACCATCTAGACATGAATCTTCCTTGTCTACTTCTGCTTATGGATGAAACTAGCTCCCCTCCACGTGATCATCACTTCTTCCCTTCCAGGAAGAGCCGTCCTCTCTGCTCTGGCAGCTGAGCTGCCCAAGTGAGTGCTTCCTAAGCTTTATCATGAGAAATGGACAAAGCTAGTTCAAACATTTTACACTAGTAGGTCTTTGCTGATTTTGCTCAATTTGCTTGGATTAAGCTCAGTGCAACATGAATAAAACCCAGTATGTTCCTGCTGGACAGGTTCTGAAACAGCAAAGTCAGTCATCATGTCTACCTGAGGCACCATGAAAGCAGGATGTGAGCTGGACCCAATCTGAGGGCAACACTAAATAAGGCCAAACATGACAGAGCCTTGCTAACTGCTGACATTGATATGGGAAATGCGGCACTGCAGGTCCATGCAATATCAGCTGAGGAGAGCAATTGGAGAAGAGAGCAGGCACCAAAATGTTTCACTATGGGGTTCTGATGCTACGTGGTACAAGCTAGAGATACCCAAACACTGTTGAGTGTTCGTAGACCTTTTTGAACCATGTGTACAAACGTATGTCTCCAGTAACTGAACAAATCAAGAATTTCCATAGTCAGCTGCAGTGCACAGACATATCCAGTGGTGGAATCCTCATTGGCAATAATGCAAACGATTAGGCCCATGGTCTGCAAAGCACGTTAAGATATACAGCACTATATAACAATATATTAGAACCTCATCCCTAACTCATTCAAAATATTACCTTACTAATTCGACTAAGAACAGAAATAAGCCAGGAACTGAGCTGCATAAGACTATGGAAATAATTATTAACAATCAGATCTGCCTCCATCCAGGTGCCGCTTACAGTAGAATACCATGAAAGGCAGACAAAGATCCAGAGCTATACAGTTGCATTTTCTGTAAAGATATTATTACGTGAATCTTTAAATGTGCCACTCCATTAGAAACAAATGTCTCTTTTAGGAAGTAAGAACATTTTCCTGTAATATGAAAAAGATAAGATACATGAATAATGGAAGAGTCTCTTACAAATTACAGGGACTGGATATGTATGAATACGTCTGTCTCTTTAAGAAGATTTCTTTCTGCAAACTGCAGGTAACCTGGCAGAGGAGGCATCTATCTACAGTGCTCAAAATGCCCTTTACAGGAACACATTTCTTTAGGTAATTCTTTTTCTATGTAAAAGCCTAATTACTCAGTGGTTATTAGACAAGGATAATGGAGTTCCATTTAAATTTAGAACTGGAATCCAAGCCAAACTCCAGGGGAGGAAAAGAAACATTTTACAGATGGAGACTTGCAATCTAACTGCAGAGTTAGGTAATATAAATGTCCCAAAAGAGGAGAGGAAAGCACGATGTTATGATTAAAGTCACCCAAATGAGAATTAAGAAATCTGAATGTGTCTTCAGACAAGAGACAGATTTGTCACAGTTGTGGAGAGACATCACATAGCTACATAGGAAAGAAGTATTCTGAAACTAGCATATGCCTATTTTGGTGTGACAAACACCTAACACCTAAATGCCTAAAAGGGATTTTTTTCACAAAATCTAGGCATTCAGAATTACATGTCATAAAAATGAAGTTTCTAGCAATAGCACTACTACTAATATTAACATAACTGGACAATTCTGGCAGTGAAAGCCAAATAAAGTGGTTATGTATAAGTTGGTAAATAAATCTTGTGGATAATCCTTTCAAAAATTCTAACCCATTTTTAAGCCAGAGACACATTTCCAAAAGTGGCTTTGAGTCAACTTTTTCAAAGTTATTTAAGTGATCAATGTTGCAGATGAATGCTTGATAGGAATTTTATGCTGGATAAACAGGGTAGATGCTTAATTCCCACTGATTTGAACATATTTGCTTTTATATGCTTAGATGCTTGACATTAATCAGATTCTAGCCTCTATAAACATGCCTAGTACTTTTTGAAAACAGGATAGTCAGGTATTTTTGACACTTCTATTTTGCTTCTTGGAAAGGCTCTCTTCTCTCTCATCTGTCATATAGTTCTCCTCCACTGATGCTACTCTACTGCAGATCTATATGTAACTTTTGTGATCTACTTTCTCTCTGCATCTATCTTTTATTTCATCATTTCTCCATTTTCTTCTGACCCTTTGCCAGTTGCTGTTGGCCACAGACAAATATGCCGTGGTAAGGATTATTCTAATTTCAACTACGTTAATTTGCTTCTTCTGTCAGCACTGTCAAATTCTTGTGATATTCTATTGAGACAATCAGAGTGAAAGTCTCAAAGAAAATCTGGATGTAACATGCCATTTTTTAATTTGAAAGACCAAAATTTCAAGGACTGTCTTGACACTCTTGTCTTCCAGATCTGCCCTTTCTGCCATATCACCTCATTTTCCCTGCTTAGCGTACAGCATGGATGGATGAAAAAATTTTAGACAAGATGGCACAACTGGGATGGAAGTTAATTCAAGGCTCCTACTACCTGTGCTGTTCAAGGGCAAGGGAGGGAAAAGTGAAGAGGTGTGAACTCCACTTTCTTTCTAAATACCAGGTTAAAACTGCCTCCTTTTGCACAAGAATAAATTTCTCTGTAAATTCTTACTTTATACTTTGACAACTGAAGTTGCATTTTTGGCTGCCTTGCACAAAATATCAGAGAATATTGAGAGTCTCAAACAAGCAAGGAGAATTACAGAGTCACTCAGGAGGTCACTAGTCCAATCTCCTGTACAAAGCAGATCAGCTCTGGGATCAGACCAGGTTGCTCAGGGCTTTCCCTAATGAGGTCTTGAAAATTTCCAAGGATGGAGCCTGCAGAACCACACTAGGCAACCTTCTCCATTGTTTGGTTATCCTCATGGAAAGACATTTTTCCTTATTTCTGTTATAAACCCCCACTGTTTAAGTTTTTCCCATTTTCTTCTTGTCCTTCCACACAGCTGCAAAAAACCTGGCTCTGTCCTCCTGATGACTTCTCTGCTGACTCATCAGCTGTCTCTTCTCCAGGCTGAACAAGCCCTGGACCCTCAGTGCTTCTCACAGGGCAATGCTCCAGTCCTTTGTTGGCCGTCCCCTAACCTTGCATCAGTTTAAAAATGTTTTTCTTCTACTGGGGGTAAAAGGCTGGTCACAGTATCTAGATACAGTCTAATGACTGTCTCGTGAAGGGGGATGATCACTTCCCTCAATTTACCAGCTATGCTTCTGTTGGTACAACATGGTCTGCTGCTAGTCTTCATCTTTGCCAGCATGCCCTGCTGGCCCCTGTTTAGCTTCCCATACACTGGCATGCCCAGGTCCTTTTGCACAGAGCTTCTCCTCAGCCCGTCAGACTCCAGTCAGTGGCACTGCAGAGGGTTGTCCCATCTCTGGTGTAAGACTTCATATTTGCCCTTGTTGAAGTTCCTAGTGGCTCATTCCTGTAGTGTGGTAGCTCTCTTTAAATGGCTACTCTGTCCTTGAGCATTTTGATGGCACCCTAGAAGTTGCTATGATCCAGAAACTTGATAAAGGCATATTCTGTCTCTTCCCCCAGGTCATTGGTAAAGCTCTTAAAAACGACAGGTCCCAGGACAGATCTCTGAGAATCTCCACTTATAACCAGCTTCAGGGTAGAGTGTGGCCCCTAAAGCACTGTCCCCTAAGGCCAACATTCCAGTCACTTTCTCACCCCTCCAGTAGTTTAATGTCCTGGTTTGAGGTAAAACAGAACCAATTCTCTTTTCAGTAATTTTACGTTTCAAGTAAGCCTCTTCTAACTAACTGAACTCTCTGAAATTAATGGCATATTTTTCAGATAGTTGTCCACTTCCAGGGTGATAAGGCCTTGCTTATAATTAATACCAAGGAGTGGTATGCAGAGATTCCTGCTTATACTTATTCCCACAACAACCAAGGTCATCTAACTTTGTTATATGTGCTCCGTCAAAGGGTCAGAAATGGAAAAGCATAGAGGCGTCGCACCTGCAGGGAGAAGCAGACAGGATAGGTGACCCAAAACTGACCAACAGGGGTATTCCACCCCATCTGCATCATGCTCAGTATGAAAGCCGAGGGATCAAGGGGATCAGCCTCTCTCTTCAATGGCTGGT
>VYZM01016298.1:121473-149482 GCA_013398915.1 Dromas ardeola | reverse complement strand
AGCTTCTTTAACCTCAAAATTCTCTTTCTCTCATTCTTCTTGCACTTGGGAGAACTTGGGAGACTTCTTCTCAGTCACTGTCCACAGACCTCATAATTGTTAGGTTGGTTGAGCATAATTTGACCTCGGTAAATCCTGGTGACCACCTTCTCCATACATAGTTGCTTTGAAGGATTTTGCCTTACAGCATTGGTGAGTGGAAAAAATAAACAGGGGGAAAATTACTTGAAGTAGATTACAATATTTTGTTTCTCTAAAATCAGTCAACAATAATAATTAAAAAAATAAAAAAATCTAAAATAAAGACATTCTATTTATATAATGTCTATAAATATGTCTATATTTAAATGTCTATATAAAATGTCTATATATGTCTATATAAAAATGTCTATAAATAAAGACACCTGAAAAAGTGCAGGTTTTAAATTACAACATGAAATGGACTGCTTTTAGTGAACAAGGTATTCTAACAGAATTACATGCCATGGGAAAATTGTTGACACATTTCAGTTGGTCTTTGCTGTTGACAGAACTAATTTGTACTATCGTCATTAAAGGCATATACTTTAATATACTAAGTAAAGCCAATATTGTTGGGTTTTTTCCAGCTTCTTACAAGACAATTTGAAACATTTCTGAGTCTTAAGTGTAAGAACTGGTCCTCAGCAGACTGATATATAACAAACTATACACGTATGCTAGCTTCTAAACCAGTTGTAAGCAAAGCTGGTTGGATGCCAAAGAGCAGGGAGTGCTGATGTGGGAATACGTTGCTTGAAAAGTATATGGCAACATTTCTTGACATAAATATGATTAGCGATCTACTTTAACATTTTCATTAGCAATGGTCATATATTTTTTACCAATAATACACAGAAATGGATTTTTCTGTGAAGCAGAGAACTATTTTTTATTCTTTTTACATAGAAAACAGCGTGTTTAAAAGGTATCTCAAGATAGGTACCATAACTGTTTAAATAGGTAAGCTTTCAACACAAGGAGGTGCTGTTGAGACTCAAATCTTTGGACAAATCCAGTCATGTGTCAATATACAAACTGGCATCTTTGCACAAAATTTCTTAGGTGAGCACTATTCCCCACATTCAAGAATGAAATCCTGGCTCTGTGCAAGGTAACTTATGCTTGTCTATGAAGTTCATAACCTTGGAGAATATGTAAGGGTCAGTAATACATTGTGCACAAACATGCGTGTTTCTGTAAGACACGTATTATCAGAATTCTCTTACAAGTTTCCAATATTCATGACTGGCACTCAAAAAGCCTGTGGGTAACATTGCATGAACTGGTGTTAATAGCCTAACAAACACTGGGAGGGCAAGATGCCTAAGAATTAAACAGATTAAGAATTGATTCAGTGTTATTTTTGGTAGGAAATCTCCTATCACAGATTTGCATTCGCTGATTTATTTTCAGAGTATTCAAAAAATCAATTCATCATGGTGTAAACATAAAGCTTCCAGGCCACACAGATTTTGTAAATATAAATACGTTGAATCAAAACATCTATGCTTCAAATCAGCTAGCTCCTTCTAAACAGGTTGGTGAGTGGTGTAACATAAACACTATATAAAGCAATAGATAGAGCAAATTTTCAGATCTCCATGCCTGAAAAATCCATTCCCATATTTAGAAATGCTCTGAGAAAAACACACAATTTTCAGAGTTGCTTAGCCAGTATAACTCCCATCATCTTTGGCATACTAATATACGAAGATGTTTGGCCCAACAGATGCACCACAGCAGAAATAATTAATTAAAATTGAATGAAAGAATGAAAGGATGACTGTGATAAGCCTTGGGAACTCATTATGAATATATAGTACAAGGGATAAATAAAGTCTCGTTCTTATAGAGGAAATATAAAAGAAAGAAAAATAAAAAGTTTTCTATAGGAAAAGTTAATGTACCTTCCGCAGATTCCTATTCCTCTCTAAAGGCACATTCTAAATTCCTCCTAAGGCACAGTGTGCCTTAATCAGAATATGTTTCCAGTGCTGGTTACCAGTCTCCCATCGTGAAAAATGAAGGCAGTTACATCACAGGAGCTCCTGGCCGTACCTCACCCTGGGAGATACAGTTAAGACGGGAGCATGACTTCTAGAAGAAAATGACTTCTAGAAACAAAGTTTCACTAGCTTTTCAGTTTTCAGTTTGTCCGTGTTTGTTTTTTAAATGAAATGGTGGTTTTTTGGAAAACATGCATTCTTTTAGAAGTGTTTAGATAATTTAGTCACTTTTTTTACTGGAAAACTGTAGTTGACATTGCAAAATTGCTATCTGCCCTAGTCATTTGATCATACTGGTATGAAAAGAGTTTCAACAAGAGAAACTTTATGTTCCCTTCATCTGTCAACTTCAAAAATTAAGCCCACTTATTCCTTTCTACCCAAGTAGACAGTCATTATTTTTATTTTAAAATGACAAGAAATAAGGTAGCGGGGTTTCTCTTCCACTTGTACATTGTCACTCTGTCCTTACCTTGCTCTATCTGGCAGAACATATGCTCATACACAAGAACATATAGTTCAGAAAACCGTAATTGAACACACCAGGATTCACAGTGGGATCCCATTTGCAGAGAATGAGCTCTTCACTTCTCAGTAAACTCCCCACAGGAATTTCCAGCTGAAGGAGGCAGTCTCTTTTACACACCAGCAATTACATGAAAGGGTGGAAACACTGCTCCAGATCAGCATCGTTAACATTTAAATAGTCGCATTACTGGAAAACAAATATATCTTCAAAACACTTCCCTGAGGTCAAGACATATTATTGCCATTCAGTGAGGGACAGGTGTGTTATGTGTCATAACTGATGTCACCCACTGAGTCATGGGCAAATCCAGAATATGCTCTAAAGGAGGTGAGAATGACTGAGAAGAGAAAGACAGTGTTTGTCCCTGCACTCACTCCAGTAGGTCTTGCTGCCTCTCCACAGGTGAGGGCAAACTGGGATTTCTGTCTCCTATCCCTCTTCTGTCATGCAGCTCATTGTTAATTATCGGTTAGACCTCTTGGGAGCATCTTATCTAGAACATTCTTGTTTTTAGCAAAGCTTGACCTTTCAAAACACGAGTATATGGGGGGGACTTTTGGATGACACATTAACAAATTTTATGGCTGAACCATTCACAGCCTTTTTTTTATTGTTTCTGAACCTGTGCCTAAATCTGCAATAACCTATTTGACACCATTACAAAATACCTTTTTTCTATTTCTTGTATTTTTATATTCTTTACTGAAGTATTTTTTTATAATCTTCTGCCTTTTTGTAGAAAATTTTGACAACTCCAGTGATTTGGAGGAGTAACACTAAAACTGTTTGCCGATTTTTGCAGAATATCTTTATGAAGAAAGACATCACGATTCATTTTAAACAGGGATTTCAACATTAAATTTAAATGTAGTTCTTCCAGTTTCATTTGAAAGCTGCATTCTCTGGAGAGAAAAGCTCCTTTATCTTTTGCTGAGATTGAATGGGCACGTTTAAACTTTCTAGTTTCAGTACTTCCAACTTTCATCATTTTGTCATGCATCTTAGAATATTTCTTCTCTCGTTTATGAAGCCTTGGCATCTGAAATCACATGAGTGTTTGGGAATCTTATTTTTCTTTTGAAAGGCATAATTTTCACCTGCTACTGCTGTTCAAGAAAGTTTGAAATAGAAATCCAAAACACTTAAATAAATAGGAATGTAAAAAAAAGAACTTGAATTGGTTTTTTTTTAAGTCTCATTTTTAAAGCAACTTCATGACAGAGCAGAATAGTTGTGTCGTGGGGCTGACCGGGTGAAACCCTCATGCATTCCTCTGATTCTATTGTACCAGATTTTCAGAATTACAAGAGAATATTTCCAGTGTTGACCCTACAGCAGCCCTGAAGAAGACAGTAGGACTTCTCAGAGTCAGTGCAAGCAGGAATTGTTATGTTATGTTGGGATGAAAGACTCTAGTCCCTCTTTCCCCTCACCTCAGGCCTTCTCAGAGTAAGGTAGGCATTACAGTCCTGCCCTGGATGCTTTCAAGTCAAGGCTCCCACATCCTTCAGTCACGCCAGAGACGTCTGGAAAGGGGTGGGCACAGGATCAGGATCAAAATGAGATTTTAAAATAGTAGCTCAGACTTGCCGTTATGAAGTTGCTAATCCCATTAGGTTCTGCAAGGAAGACTTACATCTGGAAACCAAACTATGTTACAAAGACCCAAATCTCATCATGATGCACTTGCATATTACCTCACTTAGTAGATTCACTCTCACACTAGCACAGCTAAACACTGCAACAACATGAATAACAGCAGTTTAATGGTAACAAGAGTGCACTGACATAAAACTGTCTGTCATGGGAAAGAATGAGCAATACCTGTGATATGGCTCAACACTGACGAAAATGAAAATGTCACCGGATGAGATTCGTGTTTTGCCTGACATCATACTTCCAGAAATAACAGACTTAATGGAGCAGCTGCTCCACTACTAAAGTTGGAACATCATCTTTGTAAAAAATTTACACCGATATCATACTTTTTAACATGTAAATATAGGCAAAATGATATAAATATGCCTTAACTATGAAAAATTATTTTAAGAGCATTAAAAATCTCATACCTGTGAGATGTGTGTTGATGATGACTTCACTTGAATAAGCTTATGACAATGCTAAGGTATTGGCAGGCAGAATACAGAGGCAGCTTGGTTTGGAAAAGAAGCTTCTTTTTAACTTAATGTAGCCCTTCAATCACGGTATTTCTTACACAGGCTAGAGGAGACAGTCACAAACATGAATGATGTACAGAGGTTTAAAAATATCTCTTTTTTTTCTACAAAGAGTTAAATAACAATGTCTATCTCTTCACTGAAGATGGAAAGTGGAATTTTGAGCAGAAAGTACGTTTCAAGATCTAATGAGATTTTGAGGAATAGAAGCATCCAAAACCAATTACTTTGCTTTTAATGACTATTTGTTAAAAGGAGTTAAAAAGGCTAGGCACGGTTGGGGCCAGTAAAAGGAGAAAATTAGGAACATACATCTCCATAGTCAGCTTCCTAAAACAGCTCACTTAGTTATTTCAGATCAAAAAGTTTAGAAGCAAAACAGGGTGTTTCAGCTCCCGAAAGCATACTTTTGATTACACGACAGAAGCCTTTCAATTAGCTGTTAGAGTGGCACATCATGAAGATTTGGCAGCTCTAGATCAATAAGCTGACCCTAGGATTTCTTTTTTTTTCATTCCTTCAGACTATCAGGAAAGGGAAAAAATAGCATCCAAGGGAAGAAAAAGTACAGTCACACAAAGCATCTGCACAGTATAAACAGAACAATGGGGACCAACATTTTTCAATACCTTTCACTAGATCCTCTTCCTTGACCTTTCTCCACCTTATTACATTGCTTTGAAACAAACAAAACCATTTCTGTGGTAAGTCAAAGTCAAAAGCAGGGCATTTTTCAGCTGTTTTCCTGGGTCTTCTAGCTGTGGTGATCTTCTAATTGTAAATTCTTCTCTATATGTACATTCCAGCTTTTTTCTCTTTTTATTTTCTTCTTTAAACCAGAATGAAACTTGACAGAAATGAAAATTTAGCAGTCACCTAGGATGTACGGATCTTGAGATTGCACCATTATGTCTCCTCACATGTTCCTTTTCTGTCAGCACAGACACTTCCAAAAAAGTTTGGAGGTTTTCCTCTGTGCCCAACAGCCTTAAAAGCAAAATTAGTGCTATGAAATTAAACAACAATGCATCCAAAAAAAGAAAATGTAACTTTACCATATTTTTTTCATCACTTCAGCTTCTTCTGGACTATAAGTAAATGAATCAAATTCTGCAAAGGGTTTCTGCATTCTTCTTCCAGCCCATCCGAGGCTAACAATTCATAATATTGACAGCTAGGAAATCAAGTTCAGAAATTTATGTGAAGTGCCTGTGCAAGAGCCACTAGAAAGTGATGGACACAGGGGTTAAAAAAAGTAACACATCACACATGTCTCTGCATAAAATCTAAGCTGGCCGTCTTTTCCCTGTATCACATAAAATGTACCAAATAACAGGGGAACGAATTGGTGTGGTGGACTGTAGGGCAGAATTACGGCAACAAAATGTGAGCACAGTAACCAGTGAAAATTGGTGTTACACAGAAACAAAGACAGGAGGAGGGAAGGGACACTTGTGCCAACGGAGAGCACACACCTTGGGGGCTTGGATGGAGATGGCCAGGGAGAAGACTCTGCCCAGGAAGGAGGTTACTGCAATGGCAGGCTGTGGGACTGTCCAAAATCCACACATCAAAGGCCACAAGTTGAGGTACTGCGTGAGGGCAGGAATTGCTGATAGGCAAAGAACAGTGGGAAGTTTTCTCTCCTGTAACTCCTGTAACTTCATTCCTGTAAGGAATGTAGCTTTTATGCAACCAGGCAAAACTACAGACTTCCTAATTTGTAGCCAGGACATCCAAGAGAATGGGAAGAAGAACCAAGGCACGCCTTGATCTTGAATGGTGGACCAGCCTCTGGCAAAAAGCTGTTCAGCCTTTGGTTATGAAAATAAGATTCCAATAACTGAAGAAACAAATGTATACTGGATTTTAATATTTTTTTGCTTATGACTCAAAGCCTTGTCCAGTTGTGTGTCATTTGGGTTAAGGCCTGACCTCACCCTTTCTCGACTCTCCAGCGTTCTTCCCTGGTCAGGGAAGGGAGGGACACGATCTGGGGCCCTCCTTGCCTAAGCGTGTGCTGAGAAGGCACGAGAGAACAGATGCACGATGTGCCTGCACGGCACAGGCAGGACTCCATTCAGCCTTTGAACTGCCACATCAGCAAACAGAGCACCTGCTGGGCCTGAGCCGACACCAACTCTGCGGAGACGACGACGACGACTGCGGTACGCAGCCGGCACCATAAAAACTGCAACATCCATCAGCAGGCAGGTGGGAATCTTTATGCTCAGAGCAGCTCATCTGTGCTTTGCAACCTCCAAGTAAAATTATTAGTGTTGCTCCCAGGGAGAGGAGAGAAAGATAAATATGATAGCTCATTTCTATCTTAGGCCAGGAATTTCTAACGGATGATAGGGATTATTTCCTTTTTAATGCACGTTTTCAAGCTTGAAGGGAGGCATGGGACAATATGTGTTAGGGCCACAGAAGATTTCTTTCTTGAGCTTGTTTAGTGAGAACAGTGCTAGTCAGCTGCCACTGACAGGTTCTACTTACAAAAAAAAAAAAAAATCTCATTATAGTGTGCCAACATAGTGCTTGCCATATCCTAGATTTCATATCCTAAATTACAAGCAAACTTGCCAAAAAAAAATGCGAGCATGAGAGAAAAGGCAGAGTGAACCAGAAGACAGAACACTGTCAGAAAAATCACATAAAAGCAATGAATTATACCATGGGACTTAAGCATCATAGAGCCCCATGAAATGAAAAAAAATCCATTGATTTCCTCTCAGCTCCATGAGCGGGCTCCTTTATCAAATGCCTTTGAAAGTAAGACCTCCCGCTGGTTTTCGTATATTAAACTGGGGGGAAAACACATTCCATTGTCAGGGTTGTTGCAAGGATGTAATCAGAGATTTGGCATCCCAGCTCACAGAAACCAAGTAACTTGGAAAAAAATCCCTATACTTATAGTTGCCATTTTTCTTTTCTAATAGAAGGCTGAATATAATTACTTCAAAACTCAGTGACAACAGGGGTAGATAACATTAAAACAAATGACCTTTCTTCCAACTATGCATTTTCCTCATCATTGTGATAACGTGATAATTGCCTGGAGATGGCTTATTGCAAAAGCAAGCTCTCATCACAGATTCCCTCTTTAGGTCACTCTCCTGACAAGCAGAATCATTTACAACATGAACCATGAACCTGAGACACATTTCTATTCAGTTGTACTGAAAATTAATATGAGAGTAGCAGAAGGAATAACGCTGGGGGAGGAAACTTCCATAGGCATCAGGTATTTTGTGAAGCTACCGCATTATCTAAATGAATGGCTGCCATCAATCCATCTCAGCTCAAGAGCCAAAACACTGTGTAATCATTTGAGAAAGAAAATGATCCAATTGATTAGCTGATTAAGATCCACCAGTCCAGAGGGGACAAACATTTACCAAAGGTTTTCTATTCCTGAAAAAAGTACTAACCCATCTCTGGGAATAAGAATAGAGTTAGCACATCACATTTGGATTTCCATGAACTCCCTACATAGCTAGGCTGTGTAGGCAGAATAGATGAGAAGGAACAAAGAATATGAACCGTATTTTCCATATACAAAATGCAAACAGAATATGTTTATTTATAATTACATTATTTTTGCATAAGGGGAAAGCAAAGGAAAGAAAAAAGAGAGAGAGGGCACATGCACAAAAGACATTAAAGCTTTTCCTTTAAGAGGGCATATCTGATGTGAACAAAAAAAATCGCAGCTGCATCCAGCAGACATCTAAAAAACCTGCAGGTGCAGTAGTAAAATAATTTGAAACACATATATAGATATAGATATAGATATAGATATAGATATATATACTTCTACATAGAATAGATTCTTTGACCTGGAAGGAAAACTGTTTAACATGAACAAAGCTTGGCAACTACAAGCTGACATGAGATGGATGTTACTTATTTGGCTATTACTTACTTGCCAGCTGAATCAGAAGGATTCACCTGGTGTTGTACAGTCTCCAGTAGGCAGAGATAGAGAAGATGTGAGGTGAGGGGACTGTGTGTGTGGCATGGGTCCCAGAGGCAGCTTGCCCAAACTGCAGGCAGCCTCAGGGCTGCTCTCGCCATACCTAGCTGTCGCAGGCCCGGGGGGCTACACGATGGGTGAGTAGGGGCTGCAAGAGGGCAGTGAGGACCAGGTCTGAAGGGACAAGTCAGAGCGATGTAGATTTACGCCAGGGGGCAATTCCTTCTCCCTGAGCAGAATATTCAGGAGGCTACTTTTGCCTGCTGTGCAAAAGTTTTCTGCCAGCCATGGGCTGGCTGAAGGGCAGCCGTAGGAACAGCCTCACTAGACAGGATGAAAACTGCTGCCCCTGATGCTTTGCAGACTAAAAACATCTATATTATAATCAACGTTCTGGAAGATACGTTCACATACATGAGAAGATCCTCTAATCCCCTTCTCCATTCCCTTCCTTCCTGGTTAACATAACTATTGCCATTAACACATTCAAATGCCTGTAACTGCAGTCCTCTGAGGAAAATACAGACACCCTTCTTCCTTCAGTCTTCTCTACTAACAGCTGAGAAACTCAGGTTTCAAGTGACTTTATTTGAACAAATCTTAGCAAGTAGTGCAGCTTTAAACCATGTTTTATCAGCATTTGCCTTTAGAGGTTGTCAGCATCTCACTTTGGTTAATTAAATCTATTTAAAGTAGTTTGATGGCAATCCAGACTGATGAGCGTTTAGGAAAAAAATAAAGAAAAATATGAGAGACAGGAAAAGATAGTGCAAGTTAAAAAAAAAAAGAGTAAAGATAAAATATTATGATTTCTTAATGTTATTTCTTCTTTTAAATATAGCTATCTTAGCTGAATATGGATCTTCACTGTATTCCTGCTTTTTCCTGACTCCAGTTCTGAGCTGTTCTAGCAGTAGTTAGAATGATAGCTAGATAGCTGTATTTAAAAGAAGAAGAAATAATAATAATAATAATAAACGCCTATTAAATGTTTTGAGAGGAATTTCCCTCCTACATTTTGTTGCTCTCTAGGCTGCTATAATCTTTTCCCTTTCTCTTTCTTTTCAGTGTTTTTTGTTTTCCAAACATGCTGTTATGCCTGAACTACAATGACATACGCATACCCTTCTTCATCTTCACTTTTCAGAAACCATTTGTATTAGAGAACGGGAAGGAATCACCATAAGGCTAGTTATGCCAGTGGTATTTTAGCCAGATATTTGCCTGTGCCAAAGGAAGCCCACGTTTTGCAATGTTTGTCCTTTAGAGCAATGGTTTGTTCTACCAGTAGCTAAGAGAGAGGTGTGCTATGTATATTTTTCGTTATTGTTACGAAACTGAGAAAATGTTTCCATCGCATGGTTGTGATATTTCAGTATTCTCCCAGTACTGAATAAGTGACAGAATATTAAAAATAAGTAAATCTGTGAAACAGGAAACTTTTTAAAAGACCTATGTGAAGATATTGCCGTGCTTTATTCTTAGCCAATTTAATGTTGAGTAACAACTGCCTGTGCTATTGTTCTCTCTGGAGAGAGTTCTTGTTCAAGTTTGTTGTGTCTTTCATTACTTCTATTGACTGTTTCCCAAAACTGCATTTCTCATTACACATCAGGATTAAAGAATTCCCACAATGCACTGCTTTGATTCAACAAGACAAAAGAGTGTGGTATATTATGGGAAACACAGTTAAGGTTAATAGCTCACCTGATTTTGAAAAAATGAGGAGGAGATACTTAAAGTACAACCGGCATGTTGTGCTATCACATATGAAGTAAATATGGATTAATGTAGAAACAAAATAGTTTGATTTTGTTTTTTACTTAAAATAGACATATTTTGTTTCACTCTTTCCAAAGGAAACTTAAAATTCAAGCAAAACCTACACATTACTTCTGGGTTTGCAAAAATAAAAAGTGAAGCATGAGGGAGATGCTCCTTGTAAATACTCCAAATACCATATCACCTTGTTCTTATTCAAAAGTTTTCTTAAAATTTCCACTAAAATAAGCACAAAAGTAATTGAGGTGGATTAAGCTGCCAAGATGTTGAGGGTACTAATATTACCTTAATTCTTTCCTCCTGTTCCATCCAGCAGTTTCTTCTAGTTTTCAGTTTCTTCTCTATATAGCCTTACTCATCCACTGTTCAGTATCTCAGGCCAGAAATGGTCCCTCTGTTTTAAGTTAATATGAGCCAAAAGTAAATGCATAGAACATGTGGCCACCTCAGATAAATGAAGACAACTATTGAACTTTGGTTCAACCTAGCAAATCCATGCTGCAGTACTTTAAGGTTCTAGATATCCCTGAGGTTTCAGCAAAGAGGGCAGCTATAATATATGCACCCGAAGGTTTCAGCCCACAAGTGTTTCTCTAGTGCAATCAATCAATAATTAATTTATCCAGAAAAAAAATTCTTCATGATTTTTTAAGTGTTCAGTAGAAAGGAGTCATGTTATTTTCTGACTTCTCTACAACTACTTAACCAAATCTGGTCATCTTAGGCTGTCTATCAATCTACTAGATAGTGTTTATCAAGAGTGTGGTATGAATTCCAGGGGATCCCAAGAACTGCAATGCCCCTTTTCTTAACGTTTCCACACAAATGGCGAGATACTGCACTGTACCTGGAAGGTATATGGGGCAGTACACAAGGCCCTGTTTCCAAACACGAGGACTAAAAGAACATGTATGAAAAGAAATGAGTTGGAAGTATCAGCTAGAGGGATCAATAAGTCATGAAGGTGATATGACTATGGCATAAGTGGCAATAGCAACCAGTTGGAGGGAGGCAATAACAACACTGAAATGGGTTTGAATGTGTAACTCGGTCCAGTTGCATGCTTACCTATAACAATAGGCCAGGAAGGGAGTTGCTTGAACTGCAAAACCTTGTTGTTTCTTAAGTGATGAAAAAAAAAAAAAACACTAAGGTCTGAAAAGAAAGACAGAGACTGAAATACTACATTTCTGGTATGTAACAAGCTATTATTCCTCTGTGGTTAGCAAAAGCAGGGTTCTACTTCCTCTTTCCATTATAAAAGAATACATGGACATTTTGAGTTACCCACAAGGCTCAGACTTCTCAAAAAAAAGTCTCTCTTTTGTCCCCAGAGCCATAGATCAGCTGATTCCAAAACAAAGACCACAGCCTGACAGAAATTCTACTGATACTGGATACTGGGGGCACTGAACTCAAGACACCAGAACAACGTCTCACTTAAAATTCTAGGTTTGCACTGGAACAAAAATATTGAGCCTAACTGAAAAGAGAAGGAAATTCTTTCAAGTCATTTGATAATTGTTTTTGAAAGTAAATAAAAAATGATAGACAATAATAACTAGAAACTAACACATTCCTTTCCTTGAGAAAAGGTACAGGAGGTGGTGAGAGGAGAAATTTCACACAGGAACGTCAGCAGTGGCTCTGGAAAATGTCATGATACAGGTGGTATAAATGTAAATGAACACATGGTACTCTGGAACAGGAACTTAATGTTTGGGGGGTTTTTCTTTTCTTCTTTCTTTTTTTTTTTTTTAAATCTGTATGGATTTATTTTGAATACTGAGACTGCTGTCTGTAAAGTTACAAAGTTATGGGTCACTGGAGGGACACTCCACAACTAATAGTTTCACACAGGTGGCTCAATGTCTCTGAGGTTTTCAGCAAGTTTAGAAGAGTCACTGCCGATTCCCACGACGTTTCTCTTCCTGTCACCTCTCATGCTTAACTGTGTGTTCCCTGTTCTCCTCATCAGTCCCTCAGTCCCTAATGGAGCTACGTGCTCCTAACCCCACACACATTTCCTCTTTATTCCTGCCTGTGCGCATTCTGAAATCTCTGTAAACTGTTATTGCCTGCTCAGAAAGAAAGCAACACTCTCCTACTCTTTCCCCAGAAGGTTCATTCTTCTTCAGGTGTGTTCTTAACTTACACTCCAAGATTTACACTCCAAATAAAAGAGGAGCCATGACTATGGTGAAGATCTGTAAGTTTGATCATTCTTTCCTACTGTCTTTCTGAACCTTGATTTTTATGGGGAGTGGTATCTCTTCCTATGGTCTCAATTTACATTTCAATTTCTCATGGAGATTCTCAAGCTATCTTAAAACCTGCTGCTCCAGGTATCAAGAGCACTGTAGCCCTCTTATCCTGCTAGGAAGGTGAATCAATTCTGAAAAAGTGTATATGCAGCTATGTTGCTTCTAAACGAACATTTTTTTAGAGCTTTACCTTTCATATTTTCATTTCTGACTTGCAAGAAAAGGCAATTATCTGCTGGACACTACAGATCTGTGACTATTTCACAGATACCTCTAAATGGAGACCGTCAATTAGTTGTACTTTATTTCCGTTGTTGGAAATGTAAATTGTTCTTATCAGGTAACTTTTAAATGCATAATCAAGATAACATGTATTCATGTCACTTGTAGCAGCCTATAAGTGTCTTCAATCCCTTTTAAATTTGTTTACCATAATCAAAATATAAAAGGCCATGCATGGATTTTAAACAACTTTAAATGGTTCAATTTTATAATATTTGGTTAATTTTCATAATTACCACACATCTGTCCACTCCATTTTACGGATCAAGCCCATAAAGCTAGCATTCATTAGTATGCTGAGGTTGCTTACATGCCTCATGAGCAAAAGTCTTTTGCTAAGCTAGATGAAAATAATTATTTACTTCATCAGTTCTCTCACACATCTCTAGAATCCTTGCTGAAACTGTAGATCCTCGAGTGTGATTTTTTTCTCTAAAATTCCATCAGCACACACTGATACCAGGTTTACTAACCATTCTTGGAACTGGTGATCCATAATGGTTTGATTCAAAATAAAAAATAAATAGAATAAATGTGCAAGCATAAACACACAAGGTGGCAAAACAACAAAGCATCTTGAAAGGGATTTTAAAAAATGAAAACACTGAAGTAAGTTCCTGTTCTGCTGAAGGGTATCCTTAATGCATGGTGATTTAATCTTCTAATGAATTTTACAACTGCTCTTTCATATGCTCATAAAACTATGGTTCGCATCTCTCTCACTATTCTTTCTTGATAAGACTAAATAAGGCAACTGAGTAACTCCATCCTCCAAACTGTTAGCAGGGCAGTTACCACTTTAAAAAAAATTATATATAAAAAAAAGAAAAGTCCTTGGGGTACAGAGTTTCTTTTTTCAATTTGTATCAATTTTGAGCAGACAGCATTCCATATGCATTTTTTCATTTATTCAAGGCTGATGCACGTTATACATGGATTGCAGCAAAAATCAGAATTAATTAGTGGAGGGATGGAAGCTGTCAGTATGATTGCACTTTTTAAATGCTTCAGTTGAGCTTATTTAAAGTTTGTTCCTATGCTAAGGACAAGTCAAAAACAAATCAGTGTCCTCACCAGTGATGCAGCGAATGGAGAAATTTCAAGACCCACAGGAAGATCCCTGTGGCTTGACATCACAGTATGCACCGTTTCATCATCTAAACAATGGGGATTACTATTAGCCATTGAAGACTTTACATACAAAGGAACACACACCAGAGAACTTCTGCTCAGGTATTTTCAAATGTATTGTAGGTATTTTCAAAGGTGTTGTAGGTATTTTCAAGTGTGTTGTGCACCTCCCAGCTGAATTGAAATCAGCAGAAACTGCAGCACTCACTTGAGAGATGCGTCTCTACCATTGTTTAACATTATAAAAAAAGCCTGCTGTAAGACACATTTGCACTATCAGAGCACTGGAGAAAAGGATGAGTGTAGGTACACATGTGAGTTTGTTGCCTGTAGTACCCAAAGACAAGTGTCTCAATGATAAAGACAGTCAACTCAGGACAAGGAGAAAGAGAGGATATATTTCAAAAGCCACACGTGAAAAAAGAAAATTCATTTTCAAAGCTTTAGAAAATCAAAAGCCCAGGAAGGGCAAAAAAAGAGGAAAGAAAAGAATTACTTAAAATCAGTTTTGATCTCAAAGTGCTGGAAAAATGAAGGACTTTTAGAATTATTATCTAAGATTAGTTTCTATCAGACTAGTTATTGGTTTTCACCAGTCATACTTTCTTAGAGAGGAGTAAGGTCTTTAGCTCCCTACTGCATCTGCCAGCGTCCCGCATACTCCAGTGCTCCACGTGGTGGTTTCATCTGGTTCTTATCCAGCACTTGGATCAGCATTTCCACCCTTCTCTCCTGGACTGAGCTTATTACATTTTGTCTCACATCTATTCTGATTCAATTGCAGTGCAATCCAAACCTGACAAAAGATACCAAGAGATGGTGAAGCCACAACTTGTTTTGATAATTTCTTTTGGAAGTTAATCACTTCTGGGTTTGGTGGGTTTTTTTTATTTCCTTGATTTTTGGATTTCTCTTCATTTGGCTTCAGCTTGCCTCATTCCGTTCTTGTTCTGCATTTGCCCATGGCACTACAGAGGCGTTCTTCTGCCACTACCTTTCCTATTTACTGCAGTGTCTCTAAGTGTAGAAATATTGTTTTAATATTCTTTTGACAAAATACCTCAGGAAAGCGAGGCTAGGGTTTTCAAGGGATGCTTATTTAAGCTACCAACCCTCTACGCTTGCAGTAAGCCACTGAAAAATAGGTCTTATTGGTCTACCAGTCATAATGCCGTTTCATTTCTGCATCAAAATAAATTCTGCGTGCATTTGGCTCTCTAAACAATGAGAATTATTATTATTTCTTCCTACTTCTAGAGACCACCAGCACAAAAAGTAAATACTTCACAGGCAAAACTCACAAATAACAAAGCTGTTTGGTTATTGTTGCTTTTTTCTTGTTTTCTTTTTTACACATTTTCAACCAAAGCTTCCCATTCTCTTAACTGTTTCCAGCTGGGATCATTCTGCTTTGGAGCCAAATGTTCAAAAGAAGTTTTTTTCACAGAAACACCCCGGACTGCTGAGGGGCTACAGAAACACCAGACACAGGCTGAACAAAGACAGGGTAGCAAGGAGCAAAGCTGACAACAACCATCCCCTAGTCCAAGGGGGCCTGGGGCCTGCTCTAGTTACCTTTTTGCATTGGACCAGTGAAAAACAGTGAACTTGAGTCCAAAGGTAGCCACATGAGTTGGGGCTGTTATAAAGAAAATTACAAACACTGAAAAATCCTTGACTGCTACCACGGGAGCTCAATTCGTGACGTGAGCTGCTTGCTCAGGCAGACCACCACACTTCACTGCACAGGCGGTTGTCATCCATTAACTCCTCCATCCTTCCAGTCCTCCTGGTGGTTGAATCTCGCCCCTTCCCTGCCCATCTCCCAGCCTGTTCTGGCACTCACTTTTCAGTCCTCTGTCCCTGCTGCACCTCTCACTTTCTGTTCGCTTTGGGCTGGGCACTGCACCTTTTCCACGCAGCCACTGTAATGGACACATAGACATGCACACGCACACGCTGAAGCATCCTTTTTAGAAGCAGATGGTACACTCCGTCAAGAATTATTCAGTCTTGAAAGCCTTTTTTTACCTCCTACACGGCTCATTTCATCCAAGATGACAACATCTTGTCGTGCCCACTCTCCGTTAGCCCAGCGTTTTCTTCCTCCTGTGTCACTTCCAGCAGTGATTCACAAGACCGCAAATTATTCTGCCATTACTTATATGTGTTTATGAAATTGCCAACAGATGGGTAATGGTGTTCCAAAATAATAGTTACCTCCAGGCACACATATTGACAAAGTACCATGAAATGCTTTTGTTTATACCCTGTGCTCTTCTTTATGATACAGGAAAAGTGCCTTAAATGTTTTCTGAAAGTCTTTTTGACTTAACTGCTGTTCCTCAGTGGAGTCAGTTTTCCATAACGTTGTAGACCTTGCCCTCTGTGGTCTCCCAGTCAAACCCAGGAAGCCAAGTTTCAGTATTTCTGCGACTTTATTTTCCTCTTAGAAACAGTCAAAAAACATCATTTCTTTCAGGACTTAAAAATCTTATGAAAAAGGTTGCTTTACTCTAACTGTAAGAAGTATATTGGCATAGCCAAAGATAGTCATGAAAGACTGAAAAAAATAAGGCCAGATTTTTAAATTAATGGGCTAAAATTTAATATATTTGGAAATCAGCTCCAAAAGACCAACAACACATCAAAGAGCCAGATGCTTCCACTCATCACATACTTTTTCAGATTTTTTTTTTGTTTATGGAGTTTTTTTCTAAACATATTCTAGGTCTAGTGGTCTCCTCTTTTCCCATATGCCTTTGTTACGTGTTAGCGCTTTGTCTCTGTGTGAACCCAAAAGGAATAGAAAGATGAATTCATTCTGAAATGACCAAAAATATTCTATTTTTGCTTTATGGCTCACCCTTAAGTTAGAATAGAATGCAAATAAACTTTTTTTTTCTTTTTTCTAGACTTGCTTTTTTGAGAAATTCTATCTCCCTCTAAGGCTTTTTCAGACTTATGCAAGACTGATTTAGAGCTGAATCGAAACATCCTTAGGCAAAATATAAGGATAAAACAAGAAATATTAACTCAACTTTAATCATGGTAGTTTGAATGTTACTATAGTCATTCAGCATTTTGTTAGAACTCGTCATTAAAATATCCCTGAAGTCCATGTCTTAGCTCACAAGAAACTCAGAAAGGCAGTGTAACTCTCAAAGGTAGATTTTGGATGTCATTTTTAGAGGGGTAATGGGCTTCAGCTGATTTCTGATGTATTGAAGCAGACAGAGGAAGAAAGCCTTATCACCATTGCATCTAATGGAAGTGTTGCAAGTTCCTATGATGACTTTTTTTATATGTTATTCTATTTTAAATTGAATAACTAATAGTTTTCTTCAACCCATAATAAATTCAGTAGCAACTCTGAACGAATCACGCATTCTTCATGGTGTTAAGCCCTTTTTTCTGTCAGTATCCCCTTTGATGACTCCCCAAAATCTCAAGGAACAAGCATGGCTTTCCTGACAGTGAAAGTCCAAAACACCAAATAAAAAGTTTACATCATCATAATGTATTTTAAAACAGCAGGTTAGTAACCAGTAAAACAGTTGCTAAATACTTTTTTACGGGGTATTTTAAAACTTCTAAATTTCTCTTCTAAAAAGAAGCACATAAACAAACCAAACAGCAAGACTCATTTGTACCCTCCAGCAGTCCCTGAATCAAGATGTTTTCTCAGTATATTTAACTTGCAAGTCACTTCAAGACAATAACTAACACACCTGACTGCATAGTTCCCTATTCTTCCTTCCTGTTCTCTCATTTAGATTTGTTTTTTATTTGTGCTTTAACAATTTGGCATTCATTTCTTTACAGAGCATCAGTAAACACACCATTGAAAGAGATTCATTAGTTGATTGAGACAAGCCTATCTGTGATCAGAACCTAGCTGTAAAAGACTAAATCACAATCTTAGAAGACATAAAATTCTTCAACAATTCCATGGAAGTGCTAAGTATGCTCAGCCCATTGCTTTAAAGACCAGTTCTTCAAAATACACCTATTGCAGAACTCAAGAACTGGATGACAGATCAACAAGAAAGAAAAGAACTGTCATGTAAAAAGCATTTTAAAAATATTCCAGTTGCAGACATCACACAGAATAGAATCTGAAACATATAAAGGCCAGTTCTGGAGCTGAAAGAATATGTTTGGTGCTGTGATTGTTAAGATTAGTTTAAATTTAGCAGTGGCCTGCAGATTTCTAAAAGGGCTAAGGGACTCATTGGCACAGTATTTGGCTCTCCACTGGATGTCTAAAGCTCCCAGATTGTAGGAAACACATTGCAGCATACAATAATAACTTCTGAATATTGTAATAAATACACTTCCAGAGAATACAAAATAATAATAATGAAACTGGTTGATTGTCTTTTGCAATATCAATGCAGAAAAAGCCAGGAATATAATGCGCTGTACATAATTACTATACTGGAATGTCATAGTAATTACCATGCTGTACACTGAAAGATAACTTTCCAAAAGACTCTTATCTGCATTCTGCCATTTTTGAGTCCCTGGCAGGACTATTTACAGTGCATGTGTGTGGAAAATTGACAGATTCTGCATATTTAGTGCTCTTTCCATGATGTTTGCTACATTCAGCAGAATATAAGATTTCAGATTTAAAATATGTTTCCTAGCTCATCCTACTGTATAAATCAATGTATTTAGCCAGCCTAGCAGAAAGCTAGAGGCAGACACAGAGAAAATGTGCTTATTCTAAAATTAAAAAACAAACAAAAAAAGCAAGATATTTTTTTCTTACATAAGTAATGGTGAATAAACATTCCTCTAGTGGGTTACTTACCAAAGCATCAGCCATTTTCCATGTGTTCCAAAGGCAGGAGGGAAGAGGGCAGGAAAACTGTACTACAGAGAAGAAAAAGTTTATTGACTCACAACAGATTTGCTGCTTAAAAAGAGAAACATACTGTTTAAATAAAGAATGCATCTATTACGCCAATGACACACATTCTTCATAAAGGTGGAAAATATCTTTTTAGAGAAAGCAAGTTTGTACTCCAAATTATAAGGTATACATCTTACTGCAGGTGGTCAATTTAAGGAGTTTATATTCATTTGTAGGGATATTGGAGCAGGCTCCTAGCTGAAAAAGAGTGGGGACAAACGTTCGTTTCTGAAGATTCTTGCTTTGTCACGTTTCACAGTTCCCAGTTAATTTGTTCTCTTCTTTTGAGATAGTCTCAGAAGATAATGAGGATACCTCCTGTACACATAGAATTTATTTGTCCCTTATTGTCTTTCTGGCTCATCCTTTTCCAAGCCTTCTTAAGAAAAATAATATAAAACATAGCAAAAACAAATTAGAATCAGAGGTAGAAGAATATGCTGTATATTATGGGTAGACAGTAGAGGAAATTGTGATTCACTATCAAATATCATAATGGATAGGAGAACCAATTCATAAATTCAAGGTAGGCTTGTTTCCTTACGCATCATAAAGATACATTACTTCTTAAAGCGCGGATTTATTGTCTTTGGTATCAGATAGCCAGCCTTGCCAAAGAAAAATGTAACTTTTTCTGGATTCATTCAAGGATACTTGATAGCAGTGGACCATAGTATTACTGCTTCTGCTAATAATCATAATAATAATGATAGTAGTAGAACATGAACAGAAAGGGAAGACAAATTCTGAAAACCTAATGCTTCTACAAACAGCATCAATAAAGAGATCAAGTCCAATTGTGACAGAGACAGAAAGACAAATGAAATTAACCCACACTGCAACTTTAGAAATAGGCAAAAGAAAAGCATGGCATGTGGGTTGTCCTGAGGTTTTTGTCTTCATATGCCAAAACCACTTATGAGCAAGGTAAATTTCTTTTTGCCTGAATAATTAACTCTTACTATTATTAGTGTGTAAGTGAGGCTGCAAGGAAAAGGGAAACGGCCCAGAGGGAATAAGAACCAGAGTTATCAAAGAAATACTATGTTAGAAGTTAGAAAAAGACTCCAAGAATGATCTCTGCGGAACTAAGTGGAAATGTATTGAGGAAAAAAAAAAGGAGTATGTCCTGGCCAGATCATTACCTCTAGCTTAACAAGGCAGAAAAGATGAAATACTTGCAGATCTGGGAAAAGGGAAAAGAAAGGAGAAACTAAGATGTTATCCTGACAGCACCCTTCCTCCTGCTATGCGGTAATCAGTGAGACCAAACAGACAATCATTTAGCGCTACAAAGAAGACAATTACCTCTCTGTGGCATTTGACCAAGCCACGCTAACTCATCACAGCCTAGATCAGACTTTCTCTAAAAGTCCACATCTTTTATTATTTCCAGTAAGGTAGAAAGCCATATACCCTTGTCTAAAATGGGTTCGATGCTATGGAGACAAAAAGACAAACAAATGGAGCTTATGGACCCTAAGGGACCATAAAGGAAAATATCAGATTTAAGCTGAAGGAGAATCCGAAGGCCACAATCCAAAAGGTTGACTGGGCTGTGACAATGCATGGAGAAGAGGGACACTTTTGTTAAAACACTCTTGCAAGGGAACGAATGAGAAAAGAAGAGAGAAAGAATGAGGTGAAATGGACTCTGGAAAGGGCGATGTGAAGGACTCTTCGTAGAGCAAGGTGGGGGAAAGAGTGAGAGAGAGAGGCGAGAAGAAAGGACGAATAGGGAAAAATGACACACCATATGAACTTTTGCACTCATCTGTGTCGTCTAATCCCTCATTTTGCACTGATCTGACTAAAAGACGTACTGAAAACATTTTGAAGGATGTCTGAGGAAGTGTGGCTGTATGTACTCCCTTCAGTGGACTTGGGCCTCCCCAGTCAGTTGCTAAAGCTCTTTTGACAATTTTAGGGAGACTGGAGACGCTTTTAATGGGGGGAGAGAGGGGAAGAAGCTTAATTTTCAAGCCTGAAAAGGAGACTTTCAACTGCCTAAATGGGTTGTAAATTTCAATGTCTTTCTGTAGCTTAAGCGTAGTAAAACTGTATGTGTGTTAACATTTCTTTTGCTGGTGCCTAACAGTGGCAGCAAAAAGACAATGGGTGTTTCCGAAAATGTATTTGCTGGATTGACTTTGATGGAGATGCAGAGCCTTTGCCATTAGTCAAAACTCAAACCTTAAGAGAAAGCAAAAAATTTTAGTTTGTCAGCAGGGAAAGAGGCAAAGAGATCCAAGAACAACTTCCTTCAACCTCTACCACCACTGTCTTGTTAAACACCTAGTTGCATTGGCAAGCCCTATAACTTGAGGAATATTGTGTCCCACATCTTCTTATTGGCAACATTCATTTAAATTTTGACAGTCTTTTTTTGACTTGATGCCTCTCTGCATTCACTGTTACCCATATAAGCTTGTTAAAAAAAGATTTTATTCTGCCATCTCATTTGTAATTAAGACTAAATCATGATTTAAGCTTGCAAAAGCATCAAGGGCACCATTACACCTTAACTTGACCGAGGTTTGTTTCAGCTGGGACACTCTTTAAATGAGAGATACATAAACCTAAAGCATGACCGAGTAAAATGTGCTAAGCAAATTTCAGAGCTCTACATGGGAACAGGCAGCACAGAAGAGGAGTGACTGAACGAATTACTGGGACATTTAGAAAGTCACTAGGAGCGAGACATTGACAGGCCTTTCGATGGATGGTTACAGAATAGTAGTCTTATAATATTATATGATATGAACATCCTACGATGGCTGGAAACGCAGGTGCTGCTTGTTGTGTGCCAAGCATCATTAACAGAGCAAACTGCAGGTAACTCCTCTAACTAGCCCACCAAATTGTCTCTTTTTGCCAACAGGGCATGGCTGCACTGCCAGAGCCAGCGTCGTGCAGAGGCACGTGACTAAGGCTGAAAAACACAACAGAGTAGCCCAGGTACAAACCCACCCTAGTGAAAACAGACAGCCTCACTGATTCCATGCTAGAGCTAGTCCAGGCACTGAATAAACAGTACAGTAACACACTACAGAAAACTAAGACACTATTTTTGCTTAAAGGATGAATAACATCATCCAGGAAGGTGGAAGGATTAGCACACAATCTACTTAAGAAGAATAATAGATGACAAAAAAAAAATTGTAAAGGGTGTAAAACAAGCTATTTGTGAAATATTTACATTACTTTTTGCTTCAGTATCTTATGCAATAAAATCCTGATAGGGGTGTAGGCAGGGATGTTAAGATATTTGGGGTTATTTTCCTCTTAAAAATATCAAATATTTTATCCATTGTTGTTGGCTTCATTTTTTTGCCTGGAGATCTCTGTGGATGGCTGGAGAAAAACTGGGTCTATTAAATTGTAACTTACAGGATACCAAAACCTGAGCAACTGAAAATTGAAGAGGTTTTTAGACTTGGAATATGATAAATCAGTCATGTAAACATCCAGCAAACTAAAAAAAGAAACCTCTTACAAATTGTTGTTACAGGCTTTCAGGCTCCATAAAGAACCAAAAAATATATAATAATATAATAATATAATAATAAAACAATAATATAATATATTTGACTTTTTTTTTTTAACCATAGTCTTAAAAGAATTTTTAAAATACTGTAGATTCAAATGAAATGGTATCCAGGAGTTTTTTGTATGTGCAGACACAGGAAAACACCTTAAAGGAATTCTAAGCAATGTTTCCTGAAATGAAAGACTTCCTTGGGAATCACTCAACTTAAATGCTGTATACACAATCCAAATAGCAGAATCAACATGGATGTTGGCTTTTTCATTAAAAAAGTGATAATTATAATTTGCGAGTACTGCTATTTTGGAAGGAAGACAAAGTGTCATAACTGAGCTAAACATTGTTCCAGCTTATCTACATGGTTTATGCTTATTTCCATAATACTTCTGTAATGTTTGTGTACTCTTTAGTTCCTCAGAACAATGAGTTTTAGTTCAAATAATTTCTTTTATGGAAAGTACTACTTAAAATACGACTTCACCAGGTATTCTACTTCAAAGTTTTCTGTTATTTTCTTGGTTGATTGTCTTGGCTAACAGACATACTCCCACCCAGCCACTCCTCTCTCAGCAGGATGGACCAGGAGAAAATGAGAGCAAGAAACATCATTGGGTAAAGGTAAAGACAGGGCGATTGCTTACCTATTTCCAACACGGGCAAAACAGAATTGACTTGGAGAAATCAACTTAATTTATTGCCAATTAAAATAAATATTTAATTAACAATTCATGTAGTGGGGAACAAAAACAAACAAACAAAAAAGAAACAAGCATTTACACACTTGGGGAAAACTTCTTTTTTTTTCTCCCCTTTTTCCAGGTTCAACTTCACTCCAAATACCTCCACACTTCCCTTGTTATCACCTGAAGTTACACTCAGTCCTTGCAGTGAGGCGAAGGGCAGCACAGGGGGGTTGTGGCTGGGTGATAGAGATTTCTGTCTGCTGCTCCTTCCTTCTCATAATTTTTCTCATCTCCAGTGTGGGTTCTCCAGAGGCTGCAGTCCCTTCTAAGTTGTACCTGCCCCAGTACAGGCTTATCCATGGGTGCCATCACTTTGGGGAAGTGCCTGCTCCAGCATGGGTCCTCCACAGGCCATAGTCCCTCCAGGGGCAAGGGGTGTTTGCTCCACCACAGTGCATGTCCTCCTCCTCCTCTGACCTTGGTGCTCTCTCTATTGCTTTTCAATCTTTTTGTTCCCTTCTCCTCTCCCTGTCTGTTGCTTTCTGCCCTTTCTTAAGTGTTTTCACAGAGGTGCCATGAGCTTGGCTGATGGGCTCAGCCATGCCCTGCGGTGGGTGTATCGGAGCTGGCACAAGCAGCTGTGTCTGGCACAGGGCAGCCCCAATCTCTCCTCACAGAGACCATCCTGTGACCCCTGCTACCAAAGCCTTGCCATGTAAACCCAATACAACAGTGAAAAAAGATTAAATATGCTTGCTGACCAAACTGAAAAGAAAAGAACTAATTACAAATTAAACAGATGATAAACAGCCCATGTCCTCAAAGCAGCCTGCCTAAAATATTTTATCAAAACCCCCAAGAAACGAACACCCACAGAAGTAAATCAGTCACCAGACAATGCACAAGTACTGAGTACTACCTTCCAAACACATCTGTAATTGTAAGAAGACATACTTCATTGTGTTATGACAGAGAGTCCACCAAAAAGAAAAAAGATATGACCATAATAGGTAGAAAACACATGTGTTTAAAAAGCATAAACAAAGTTAAGGAAATGCTGAATATTCTGCCTGGAATACAACCTTTGATTACGTGCATCACAATTATTTATATTCATTATTACAAATCAAAAATTGCGGATGATCTCTTTTACATCTATGTTAAAGAATAAAGTAACATGTTTGATTAAGAAAATTATGAGAAATGTTCTTATCCTGCACACACAGGGAATTCTTAATGCACAAGCAATCAGCAGAAAGGTGATCAGATAATTCAATCATCATCAGAATTATCTAGAATAGCTAAAATTCATCTTATTTCCAGAAGACCTAATTTTGAAGGCGATTAATTTTTAGAGACCTCGAAGTCTGAGCATAATATGCACCATTCGAATAAGTGTAAAGTAACAAAACATCTAGCAGCAAGTAAAACTTGGGAGAACTTAACATAAAAATAGAGTCACAGCTGCCCGTGTTAGAACCAAGAGTCACTCAGCATAGCTTCCCTCCTACAGATACAGAAAAATAATTCCTTTCCCCAAAGGCCTTAGCTGCTGAAATCAAAACAAATATAATAAAAATGCACAAAAGTAAATTAAAGGGTTTTTTTCAAGCAAACCTATAAGATACTATTCAAATTAAGAAGTCCGTCACCTGACAATAGTCTAATAAAACTGGAAATCAGTAAATTCACCAACAAAGACATGACAACAAGGCAGAACTAATACCAAAACCACAGAAATTTACCTGCAAAGGACAATGAATTACAGATTCTTCATCACATAAAAGTAGACACTCTATTTCCCACAAAATGCAACAGTGTGTAAGAATCTATTCTGTGCAAATATAATAATTCAAAGCACTATTGTCTCCAGTAACACTGGATTGAAAGTTGGATTAGAAAAATCAAGGGTGAGAACTGAAAAAGTATTCATCTTGGAAAGAGAAATTCTTGGCGGAGTTTAACTACATGAGAGTCACAATCCTGAAAATCCTCACTATTCAATTACTACCTTCCACAGAAACAGCTTAATTCAGTGCAAATTAATGCTTCCCTGTGGACCTGAAAGTGCAGTTTCCATGCATGCATACGAGTGCCTCTGTTGTACTTCTCTTGAGCAGCTTAGCACAAAGCTTATCCAGGCACTGCACAGCTTATGGCTCCTAAAAATGCCTCACACACACCAACAGCCTCAGGTGCCCGAGAAGATGCGCCTACGGAGGCATCTGAATTTGAATTCCTCCTAGGCGAGGAGAAGAACTGAGATGTGGGTTCTCACATTCCGCATTTATGCTCTATTCATAAAGCCGTGATCCTGCACGGTAGCTGGTAACAGCACCATCAGGCACACCTTGAAAGACAAAAAGTGGACAAAAGCGCTCACTGACTTGGGAGACAGAAAAAAGAGAAAGGGCTCCAGAGTTTCAAAAGAGAGCATGATACACTAGCTTTTATCTTGGACTGAAATCTTAAGCAAGCCACTGTAGGATTGGATTTATGAGCCATCCTATTTGTCTGTGTGTCTGGGGCAGTCACTGGATTTTTGTTGGCTCTTTGCTTAGCACGCTAGTTAGGTTTTTGCTGTGAAGTGTTTTGCCCTTTTCCATGTGTTGCAGGGATTGCCCAGGTGTCCCACTACATGGTTTTGAGTTCTTTTAAGGAATCAAGCACCTAGGTACCTAAGTCACTTGTTGGTAACAAGCAAAGAGAAGTATCATGGACGTAGCAGAAGTGCCTTTAGAAGGTGACATTTTAGTATCCGAAGGACTATGATAGTGATCACATTTCTTAAACCCTTGTCACAAGAGATTAGATATTTCCAGGAGCCTGAGAAGAATTACCTTATCCCGATAAAAAAAAAAAGGGCCACATTTGTTTCTCCAGACTAAGTGGACTCCTCAGTGCTGACTAAAACTTGTGGAACACTCTATATACATATTCCAGACATGTCTTTGGTATTTTTCTTTCTAAGGAGACATTACTTTCCTAATTTTGATTTCAAAGAAACCATATCCTGAAGATAAAAACAACAGAAAGAAGCCTGTTTTGCAAGAGAAGCAGAACAGGTCAAAAATCACATTTCAGTACAATTGAATTAATAAAATTGTCATAGAATTGTCCAACTTTAAGCCTAGATGGTTTTGTTATGTTTTCTAGTCCAATAAAGTGGAAGTGTTACGAGCAGCAGCATAGAAATTATTCACAAGTCAAAAACTATGCAAAGGGAGAAAAGAAATTACACAGTCGGTAAATATTTTACTAAGAATATTTCTTTTCTTTTTGAGAAAGCAGAACTAACATCACTCCTTAACAATTGTCTTGAAACCAATAAATTTCCAAGACAACTGAAAAAAATGTCCCTTTAAGATACTGTTATTTCGTTTCCCTCGCTCTGATTGTGCTATATATTATTGCATGGTTCAGTGGAAGGTCTTCAGAGAACATAAAACCTCTGATTCAATATCCTTGTCTAAACCATCTCTGTATGTATAAAATCAATAACTAAACCACAAAAGGTTGCAGAAATAAGCAAATAAACTAATTATAGTTCTTCAGCTTTAATTAGCACTAAGTATTTTCCAAACACCACCACTATTTATCACTGTTGACCTAGCAGTACCCTCTTTAAGTTCAGAAGTTTGCCTTGTGTAGATTATGCAGAATCAGAGCCAAGAACAAAGGCTTTCATTCATTCTGCTGGACATCTCCAGCTATAGATATTGGGGGTTTTATGTCACGCTAGTAAATATTAATGTTTAGTCTACTGAGCCTTTGTCTCAAATTGCAGGATGATACTTAAGTTAGACAACATGTAATTGTAACCGCTCTCAAAGGACAAAATAGGCATTTTCAGGAACCTGAGGCGACTAACATATCAGTGCAAGGGAAAATGTTTTAAAATTAAAATAATCAGCCATGGGAAAACTAGGAGAGATGCATTTCTCCCATATTCTCTGTTGGCTTTATTATATATATATGTAAGAACAAACACCGTCGAGGGAACGAGAGGCAAAGATGAATTGTGCCCTAGCAGCTTGGTTTTCTACCCGCCTGCACCTTGATGTGTACAGATGGAGTTATTGGGTGCACAGGCGGTGTGATTGATTCCACAATGCCCTCAGGCCAAGGAGGCAAAAGCACAAGGCTGTGAAGGTGGAGGAAGATGGGAAAAGGCTTTAGTGAAGAGCTACGTACAGGCATCTTATTTAATTCCTCACCTCACAACAGTGTGACAGTTATTGCTGTGCAACTAGACACAAAATGCACCCAAACGAGAATTTTCCATGTATGTAATAGTTTAAGCCCATTTTGCATGACTCCAAATGGAACATTAAAGTGGGAAAGAGAGGAGGTTCATATACTTCACATTCCTGCAGGTAAGTTAAAAATAAATGGAGGAATCCAAAGTCAGGAACTGCCTCTGTAAATAGAGACCTGTGTTAATAACACAGAGCCCAGAAGAGCTGCCTTTATTCATCTGAGTTCTTGTGTTGAGCCAGTGAATGCCTACAGCAGGGAAGCACTTGTCTGGAGACGTCGTGTGTGCATAGATATAATGCTGTGTGTATACCAGGTCACAGAAACGCATCATTAGAGATTGCCATTTTAGATTTTAGGCCTTGACAGAACATTTTCATAAGCCTAGTACTTATACCTGCTGTGAGAGGTTCTGACCAAAAAAAAAAAA
>VYZM01016298.1:68601-118831 GCA_013398915.1 Dromas ardeola | reverse complement strand
AGTTTTCACCGGCAAGGGCTCTAACCACACCACCCAAGTTGCAGAAAGCAAAGATGGGGACTGGGAGAATGAAGAACTGCCTGCTGTAGGTGACGACCATGTACGAGAGCAACTAAGGAACCTGAAGGTACACAAATCCATGGGACCTCATGAAATGCATCTGCAGGTCCTGAGGAAACTGGTGGATGATGTTTCTAAGCCACCGTACATCATGTCTGAGAAGTTGTGGCAGTCCGGTGAAGTTCCCACTGACTAGAAAATGGGAAACATAACCCCCATTTTTGAAAATGGAAAAAAGGAAGACCTGGGGAACTACAGGCCAGTCAGTCTCACCTCTGTGCCCAGCAAGGTCATGGAGTAGATCCTCCTGGAAACTATGCTAAGACACATGGAAGATAAGGAGGTGATTGGTGAATACACACAGTTGCCCACATTTCAGAATGATATCTCAAGGTCATGTATAATCACTAATTACAACCTTTCCCTTGAAATGGTGGAAAAAATCCTGGAATGTTATATGCACTAGTGTTAATATCATTAACAGTACTAGTACAGTCACCACAACTGTCAGTACACAGGGTAATTGTATCTTCCCAGTTTGCTAAACTGTATTATCAAAGAAACCTTGCAAAGGTTTCTGAAAGTGCAGCTAAATTTAGGAAGAGAGCATAGCCTGACATTTACATTTTATTCATTTGAAGCTGATACGGGTAAGTTCAGAAAAGACATAACTCTATCCAGTTTTCTGACTAACCAGACCATGATAAGGGAGTCATATGCTTGCTTTAATCTTTTTAAGCCAAAAATCATACACATGTATTTATTAATCATACTATATAACAACATTATCTCATATAACCATCCCGCCCTCAGCTAAGAAATAGCTGTCTGTAAGGCTGTTCTTGTACATGACCCCTACACTTCAGTATTCATGAATGTTTTATCACTATGAGATTTTGAAATTATTTTCATTTTTAGAAATCTAATACTATATCCTAAAAGTCTCAGGACAAAATTAATCTCTAGTATAATGTCACTGAACTGATTGGAGACACAGCAGGAAAGAATTTTGCCGTTATTCTTTCCTGAAGGTGATGTGAGCAACCAGAAAGGCGGCCTTGTTAGAAGGAAAATTACTGAGCAAGAGAAAATATGTGCTGAAAAATACTGACAGAGAAAGGCCTGCCAGCCTGGAACTGTGAGCCTGGGAACTAGAAACATCCTTGAAAAGTGCAATTGGTCTCTTTGAAGTACAGCTGGTATAGTTAGAAGCCACAGACATCCTGAGATACCACCGATAAGTGCAAAAACAAGGGACTGTAATGGCAACTTATCATCTGAAAAGGTGGAAGACAGTCTGAAAAAACAGTTTCTCTGAAAGAACGGAAAACATCATTACCTATTGGCAGTTACAGGTGAAAATTAGAAATTAACATAATCTATTGGCTGCTTGAAATAGGATGTCCTACACGCTCTTATGTCCCTATGATATAAAAAGTACTTAATTTTTATTCAAAAATGAAGTCTCTCTGTCAGCACAGGAAAACTTCCCGTGCTGCACGTACTTCTTCCAAAACAGGTTGAATTCCACATGAACTTTCTATGAGATCTTGGACTCTCACCAGGGACACTTGGCTGACTCCAGACTCAGTGACATGAATCATATTTGGAGACTCTGTCTGTTGTTTTGTTGATCTCCTTTTGTCCCCTTCTCCCACTTTGGAATCAGTTCAGTTTGTCCTCCTACCTCTGGAATGGTTGGGTCCCCTCCTGAAATCTAACTCACTTGTTATCAATTTTTATATATATACGTGTGTGTGTGTGAATATAGATATATATCTCCATGTAAGTAATATATTATAAGCATATCTGCTGTTATATTGTTGACAAGTTGCTTCACTAACAGTAAGTTTGTAGTAACCTGGGGTAGTATATACCTACTTGGTTGTTGCTGTTAGTGGTTGTTGCTGTTAGTGGTTGTTGCTATCATGTTGATTAGGGTTATATGATAAATTACTGCTGTTATTGATTGTTGCAATGCCTTTGACTGGTACTATATTGTTGATTGCCGATAGTAACTTGTAGTAGTTTGTAGTAGTAGTTGAGACAGACAGACAGACAAACAGATAGATAAATAGATAGATTCATAGTTTGTTAATCATAGGTATACATGCTAGTGGTGATTGTAGTGATAGTTTACTTGCTAGTGGTGATCCTTGTGGTATTTGTAGTAAACTGTAATAAAGCAGAGAAATTTTGAGGGTAAAGCCTCCGTGTCCTTGTATATTATGGAATCCTATGCAACCGTGATCACAATCTCTATGTACCCGCAAACTGGGTAAGCCTTTAGGTTGTGACAAAAGGCCATTCATTACTTGATGTAAGTTGCTAAACCACTTAAAATGGTTCCAAAGGAGAATGATTTTAAGTAGACAATAGGAATCATTTTAACCTAATATCTTATTCAAACTGTTTGACAATTTCAAGCATTTGCTAAATGAAAAATTGACAAAAAGCAAAATAAACTTCTATTCGTGGATTGCAAGAAATTCAGTGATTTCTGTTCACATAAGGGGAAAGGAGCAAATGTTGCTGGAGCTCAGCTTGGAGGTGATTAATGTAAAAATGCTTTCCCATGTAGTTAAACAAAATTGATGAGGACTATGTAAACATTCATTAAAACCACGTAACTTACCGCTTTCTGCATGTAACTATCGGTCCTTTCCTATAGAGAACATAGTGGGTTACTCCAAAAATCGGATACCTCAAACGTACCTGAGAGCTTAATATCCTTTTAAAACCACGGACTAAACCAGGAGAATCTTACACATGGAAGCTTTATCCTCTAATTCAGTCTGAGCAACTAGTTCTGCACAGCCAAGTGTGTAAATAAGATGCTTTCAACTTTGTTTGGATTTGGTTAGAAAGAATTTGACTTATTTGCATTCACCGTGATACTGGTTTTATTGTCTCTCCTCACCTTCAAATAATACCAACTACTTCTAAGTACTCTATAGTACTCTACTTGCAGGAGTAACTATCACAGACTGAGCCTGTGATCAGGGAACTCTAAAAATCAGGGATCAGATCAAGAGTGAGGATTCTCTAGAAATTTCTCTTTTAAGATTTAACCATCTTACACACTCATCGCTGCCTAATGTGCTCAGGAGCGTGTCAGACATGAACCTATTATCTCACAGGAATTCAGTTCATTTACAGAAAAACACAGAAACTCTGCTGTCTCTTCCTCTCCAGTACTGCTTCAGGAAACAAGTAAAGAAGTCACTAATAGGAACTATTTTCCTAAGACTGGCTGATCAGGGCAGGAGGTATGAAGAATGGCAACGTCAGTCCTGAAGAGCTGTTAGGAGATATGCTCATCCAAGAGCCACCTAAACGAAATGTTAAGAGGCCCTGAGCCTCTTCCGAAAGACGGTATCAGCAGAATTACAGAGAAGAAGCCTATAAAATGGCCCCTGTCTTAGCTAACACACTCAGGAGCTACAGAGCTAAAATTAATAAAGCTCATCATAAGCTAGTCTTGAAACACATGCGAGGAGATGTGAATCTTCTGTGTAACAAGCACAATAGCACACATTTATCCGTGGGTTAAAAGAAGCTCTTTGAGAGCTGTGCCAGTCTTGCAAATTTAATAGAATATGGCTTTTTAGCTAATCCTACTGCTGTGAACTATTGCACCTTGGCTGAGCTAGCGAAGATTTCCACAAGAATAAGGGAAAGGACTAGCGAAGATTTCCACAAGAATAAGGGAAAGGACAACAGTGCAAAAACTTCAGAGTACTTACTAGATGAAAGTAAATAATGTTCAGTCTGTAGCAATCAGCAATCAGACTCCCAGGCCTGCAGCTTTGGAGAAACATGTCTAAAAAGAGGATATACTTATTTCTGTAACTGTGTAATAGTAGCTAGAGAATGGCAAAGGAGGTGATTTTTCAGAGAGGGTGCTAAATTTTCCCCAACGACTGGAAAATTTACAGGGAAGTGCTGAAGTTGCTTGAGTTTTTGTCTGTATAGCTCAATGCCTTATAAATTTCTTGGGAATTGAAGCTTTGTGCTTTAAACAGACTTTAGAATACTTGATGTGGGGATAATAATCATATCTGTTTCAGAGTTTTAACCTTAAATTAGTAATAGATACTCTTGAGCCCAACTCCATAGTAACGTAATGGGACGGTGTGTTATTTTTTGTTTTGGGATTGACTCTATGTGGTCACAAAATATTTTCTTATTTTAGACATTTTTTTCAGAGATTATCGTAAAATGTTTTGTTTAAGGGACAGAAAACTATGACAAGTCATAATATTTTACTGTTCTTTTGAAATACATATATAACAGATTTACGCTGCACATTTGTTTTGGAGGAATGTGTATTGCCATAAGAAAATGGCTAGTTTTCTGCTTCTGTGCCATCTACAGTCTTTGATTAGGGGATCATATCATGTGCAAGGGACGTGTTGCTTACTTTGGAGATTAGTATCTCAGACATCTTTCCACCCTAAAGATTTATCTTTTACCATAAACAGAAACAAAGCAGCTTGGAAATTTCCGTCACTTTTTCGGAATTGTCTAGCTAGAATCCCCCAATCTTAAAGGCCATTAGATGAGAAAAGATTACTGAGCAAGAGATATCCAGGATAATGTACTCTGGCCTTAAAAGAGTCCAACATAAAAATCAGCGACAAATAGACTTTACAACTTTTCAGAGAGTGAATCAGCCTACCTATTGCCTCAAGCCCACAGAGTAACAATGACTTACTGGTTTTCTTTGTGACTCTTGTGCCTTCCTAAAGATTCATATAATTTACCACAACTTTCCTTTCCTCTGTCTTGTTTTACAGCCCCTATAAACTCATTCAAAAGAGTTACTCTGAGACAAAGATAAAATGGCAGAATTTGTCTGTGACCTTGGAAGACCTAGACAGATTGTGATGTTTGTTCTTTCCTTTTTACAGTTGCTGCCTACGATTAATTGTAATAAGGAATACATTTAACATTATATTTTAAAGTAAATTATGTTTTGCTAATCTTCAGGTTTTATTTCCCTTACAGGAGACTAGGTACTTTTAAAGTGCTATATACAGCAGTCCAGTAAAAATAAAGGTTCTTTTGGAAGAACACACAGATTTCAACCAAGCAGATAACTGATATTTCTAAGCAACTATCTCAGCCAAAATCCACAGGAGCCTGGAAATGAGCATCTAAAATAAGAGTGGCATATGAGACTCTTGAGGTAATATTTCCTTTATAATGTCATTGCCTTGTTCCTCTGTGAGCAGAAATAAAAAAAATAAAAAAAAGCAGTGGCACACTTTGAAAGATTTTATTATATTGCAATAACAACTATCCTTTTCATTTAGCATTTTTCATTTAAATTGTTAATATTGATTTTTTTACACAAAATCCAGTACAACAGTCACTTGTGGAAGGCTTTGTTCATAATTGCAATGACTTCTGTATTGTACTAGCTAAGATGAATATTGATGTCACTGCATCGAGAATTTATAATGTAATAAAACACTGTGCCGTACAGCACAGAACTGTCATTGTTCGCCAGGCTGACTCAGTTTGAACAAAGCCTGTTAGAATAGTTAGGTGATTTTCTTACTAGTAAATGGCATTTTTGCTGGGGCAACATCAGTCTACAAGCACACGTGTTTTTCTTTTACATCACATCTGAACAGGGACATGAATAATTCCCTGCAGAATTAATTTTAGCTTTACAGCATGCTGTAGATTAATACAGACCATAGTAAATAGGGAATTATGTGGAAAAAGCCATTAAGCAACATGATTCTGGGATGCTCTTTGGCTTTCTGAGGGACATAAGTGATAACTGTTCTCTGCTTTAATTACAATATTTAAGTTTGATAGAGAAAAATACCTGCATAGAAGTAAATTTTGAGAAAACATTGCTGTCCTTATATAGCAGCAAGTTAGTAATAGGTTAATAAAGGGGTAATTAAGCAAAGCCAAATCACATTCAGAGCTAGGTAAATATTAACTGACATGGGAATCCAGTTCACGTTGGATATATCATGATACCACAGTACTGCTGACAAAGGTAAGCAGCAAACAGAAGCTAAATCCTGCAAAGTTATGAAGGGTCATCACTCAGCTATTTCAAGTTTTTTTAAAAAAGAATCAACAGGTGTGCAGGCAGTTTTGCAGCTGCTTCATCAAATTATGTGAACCACCATTTGTAGATGGTGTGGATGGTGTTATTCAGCTGCCCTTCAGGAAAACCATGGACAGAAAGGGAGGCATACTCTGAAGCATTTAGGGCAAAGCAGCATTTTCACAGAAAAGGGAGAGCTGGACATGAGAGGCACAATGAAAAACTTCTATAATCAGGAGGTACAGGCCAGAGAATGAGATAAGCATGTAAAGACAGAGTGATGAGGAAGAGGGAGGACCCTACAGTTTTGTCCTTCAGTCTAATCACATGCATGAAACAGAGAAAGTGGAGTTTCGAATTTATTTACTACCAAAAAAATGGAGCTCCCAATCTATGACTATGGGTCATCTTTTGAAGGAACCCTAGCATTTTTCATTTTCCAGCCTGAAAATGCTGGTTCCTCTCCTACCTTTGCTTTCTTTTCCGGCCTTGGGTAATTGGAGTCTAAGATTTTTAATACGAGATTATTTTTTTTTCCATGATTCAGGGTGACTGTAGCAGAAAACCCCAGGTTACACACACCTTGAACAGTGGAGTGTGTCCAGGGGAGAGGTAAACCAGTTGTTTTGGAAAAAAAATCTGGTAATCATGAAGCTGCCTTCTTAAATATGGAATCTTCTCCCTCCTACCAGTGAAAATCATTCCACTAGTTTGAGTTTAGCAAAATTCAGCCCCAGACTAACAGCAGGATTATGGTCTTGTAATAGTTTCCAAATTTGTAATCACTGGAAAATACAAGAATTATTCTTCAAGAAGCATAGGGCAAGAAGTTCAAGCACATCTTGCCCTAGAACATCCCAAATTATTAGGTCTTTCTAGTATTATGTACAAGAGTAGGTAAATTAGATCATTATTAGCAATTCCTACTGCACTTCAGATCACTGTCTCTCAATTTATTATTGTTGAACTCAAGGGCTCCATCAGCCCCGTCCTGCTACAGATGCTCTGAGAGCACTCTCACAGCCACATTTCTGACTTCCCAAACCATCTCCTTTCTGGGGTGCTGTATGAATTCCCATGGGACGCTCTAGCCGCACCAAGAGGTAAATGGCCTTATGGCCTTCTGAAGAGCGTCCACGTACACAGTGTCTGAATGACTACTCTGAACTAATGCTTGAAATATAAAGAATATTTACATCAGAAGATTACATTTCAAATGAATCACAACATCATTAATGGTACTATCAAGGGGGTTTAGGTTATAGAATTTTTTAGGATTATGAATTTTCATTTTAATTTGACACACAGGACTTTGTGGGATGGACAGAGGTTTTGAGAAAACCTTCACTAATTAAGAAATAAATATTTTAGCCCAGCTGTACTGTAATGCAATCAAACCATTTCCCTGCTGAAAAAAAAACACAAACCTTTATGCAGCACCATACATTTCCATACTGAATCTGAGTGAATAAAGCTAAATATTTCATTTTTCGTTTAAATGTGCTTCATGGACCTTATACCATATATCTTATACTTTCCTAATAAGGAAAATACAGGGTTTAATATTAATTGTAAGACTTTTTCCCTCAGTATTATGCTCTACCTGCAAAATGTATGTCAATACATGTAATGATTTATGTCAACAACTCTTACTAGATAATTAATTTCCATCATTATCATGATTGAGTCTGAATCATCTTTGAAACCTAATTTCTATTTTTTTCAATGATAGTTAAAGGGAAAAATGATTTCTTATCAGTCACCCTGATATTTATTGCTAACAATACTCACTGGAAAATTATTCAAATAATGAAAGGGGTATTTTCATTAATATCTACAAAAAACACTTTTACTGAAAAGTCATAGGTTTGCTTAATGGAAAAATGAGACATAAAGCAGCTTCTTGCAATCTTCTTCTTCTCATGAACAATTTGCATTTGTTTCACAAAAAATATTTTGCAAGTTAGGTAGCAAAGGTAAAATAGATGAGTCGATGTCTAATATTTAGTTGCAGATGCAGAGATCCTTTATACAGGTCTCATTTCATTTACCTAACAAACAGTGGCTGATTCTCTTTTTTTTTTTTAAAGGTTAGGCACAAATAAAATCATATATTTTTTTGCTTGTAAGTACTCTTTTATAACATGAGCAAATTCTTAAGTGCAACTAACCAATGGTCTTTTTTCTTTGGAAAAATAAAATATATTTTAGAGATTATTTTAAAAATTAACTACTGTTACTACTGTTAACTACTGTTACTGACTACTGTTACCTGAAGCAGTTTGTCTTGTCAACATAAACAATGTTTATTCAGTGCTAAGTGTGATGGCATTTTGGCTGTTTCATGGCTAGAGTTGCAAATCTGCATCTGCCAGCCTCTTTTTCCAGGAAAAAACGCTGGAGATCCTCAGTCCAGAGGATGTGCACAAGCTAGACTGGAAGAGTGCAGTCCTTTCAGACTTCATATGGAAAGAAGAATTTTCTTCTTCCTGTGGGAAGGTTTCCACTAGGCGTGACAGATTACAGCTGGGTCTACTTTTTTCTAGAAATTTCCTCCGTAGTAAGACACCACAGCCGACATTGCCTTTTTCAAGTTCCATAAAATGGCTGAATTTTGTCTCACTGGATATCTTAGTACTTTCACAAACGTTTTCATCTGGTTTCATAAGGAAAGGTGTTAGAAAAAACTCTTGTATTTAGCACAGACTCCCATGAGTCTAGACACAAGTCTCAATAAGGATTAAGGATGCGCTGAGAGGAGCTATTATTCTGTAGTTCGGTATTTACTTTTCCACTTTCTGTCAAATGTCAGGAAAAGATTGCAATCTTTCAAGTAACTAAACTCAAATAAATTGTTTTGAATTCTTCACTCAGAAAAAAAGATATATTGCAATTCTGAAGTCTTATCAAAGCAGGACATGCTAAAGCATGCATAGGGGAGGACCTACAGAATAATGCCTAGTACATTATCCTGTTCAATGGTGGAAACAATTCTATTCTATGGTTAATGCTATATAGTTTTTGTATGCATTTTGGGATTATAACTACACTGCAGGCAGTAAAACTGTATGCTGTCTCTTTCTTCCTCCAAATGCTTAGTAAAATAACAAATGTTCACAGATATTCTTGTTTCTAATTGGATTCCTTCTAGGCCACCTACACAGAAAAACACAATTGCTGATGCCTGCAGCAGCCACATTGTGCTCTATTGTATAAATAGCTCTGGGAGTTCAGTGAAGAGCCAAATCCTACAACAGGTTTCACAAACAGGAGCCTTCATTTAATAAAGGTGAAAAGGTCAATCCCCCAATTTCCAAATTGTTTTTGCTGTTGAAACACTACGAAAGGATTAGGGATTGACACAGGGACAGAAAGGAGGAGGTCAATTTTTGCCTTTTATTTTGCAGTTTTTGCAGTTATCTATGTAAAATGTGTTAAATAAATGTACCAATACAATTTGTAGATGATTATATGCAATACTCACAGTAAATAATATGTAATTGTAATAGACAGTGGGTATAAAATGGATTGGAATGAAACACGAAATATATTGCTGCAGTAAAAAAAAAGTCCAGTACCATACAGTGAAAAGGCTCTGAAATCAAAAGTCTTTTGATAGCATGATGTTATTTGAACAGCTAAAATGGATTATGATTCCACTGGGTAGGTGTGTACTTTAGCATCCCACATTGTATTAAAGAAGATAAAAATTCGGAAAGCAACGACCATCAAGAGAAAACCTTCAAATAGATTTTCTCTGCTGGTAAAATTACCACTTACATTTTCCACTTTACAAAGAAATACAAAGCTGTGGATTTGTATTAGAATAGATTTTATTCATGCCAAGAGATAACTAGATAGCTAGATAAGTAGATATTAGCAGAGGAACACACAAATATTCTGTGTACATGCACATGTGTCTTAGACGCAAGAAAGCTCCAAAAAAAGGCTACAGCGTGAGGCATCTAAAAGTTTATAAATGTCGAAATTAAGGTTTTCTGTCAAATTGGCATCCTTCAGTGTTTGCCATGGCAAGCGGTGCTGTCTGGAGGCGTATGATGATTACCCTAGCACTTTAAAATCTCTCAGATCCCTGCTTGATATAGCTTCCTCAGATGCTTCATGTTAAAGCAATCACCTGATTTGCAGTCTGGAAGGACTAGTCTGAGCTAGTTCATAGCTTCTCAGAAATATAAACAAGTTAAATTTTGCTAACCCTCACAAAAGAAAAACAGGAAGCAGAGGGATAGAGGGGCAGAGAAGTGGGTGAGGGGAGCAAGGGTAAAGACAAGGGAGGAGACATTTTACATTCAAGATGTACAGATCCTTCAGTGTCTTTCCTTGAGGAACGCTTCGAGAAAGGAGCTACCTCCTTCCCAGCCAGCAGCAGAAACTATCAGCCTATATAATCACTAACTGGATGTAGCGGTAGTCAGCCTTGCTTACCAGGTCTTCCTGTATGCATGTGGACCAGCATGTGTACTTCGAGATTTTTCTCAGTTGTGCATAATTTAATCAACCACAGGCTTATTTTTTCCAAACAAAAGGCAGTGCCCTGATTTAAAAACAAGTCCCACAAGAATTTTGCTTCCAAGCATGGAAGTGCAGGTTCTTTTCAGTGAAGAATTTAAGGTCTTTTTAAAGGGCAAATGTACTTTCCCCCTATTTACATTCTGGGAAATGAGCTAACCATGTATCTGCCTCTCTTACAGAAATAAAAATCGACACCCAGCATGGGCATTTTGGCTGAGAACATTTTAAGTTGTGAAATCTTCTAAGAAACTGAAAACAGGATCTTAAAATGAAAAGGGACAGGCCTCAGATGCAGACCCTGCCTACACATGCCATGGAGGGGGAATCACCCTGGCTTTATCTTGCTGCTCAATGCCTGAGCAAAGGTTTTGCTCCAGAGAATAATGAGTAGGGGCTACATAATGAACATTGGCGTCTCCAATGTGCTGCACAGCACAGCTCTGCACAGGAGATACACCAGGCTCCCACAGTCCACGTCTTCTGTGGTCCTACTGCCTCGTATGGGCACTAAGGAGGAAGGAGAGGGCAAGGATATTTCTTTCAGTCCATTGGCTTCAGTAGTGACTGCTGGGCTTATGCTGTCCATGTGCCTCTCACATTCATGATCTGCAGTAACGTACCATATTTGTGCATATAAAATTACTTTCACCCACTGAGAAGAAAACCCTCCTAAAAAATCAGTCCTGAAAACTGCAATTGAGGCTGGTATCCTTAGCATCCAAGACAGATGGGCTCTGTTAGGCATAAGCAGTGAGGTCCCACAGACTTTGGGATGCTACTTGCAATGACACTTCCTGCCTTGGCTCTATCAGTCCACCCTTGCAAATGTCTCTTGTGCAATTTTTCCTCCGATTTATTAAGCAGCGTATCACATTCTTTTCTGCATGCCCCTCTAAAATTCATCTTTGTGCTAATCCTTCTACCACAAAAACCCCTGTCATATTCCCTTCTCTTTCACATGAGCGTGGTTTCCCACCACTTCGGTTTTCATTCTTCTTTTTGCCACCTGAGTAGTCTTTTTGTGCAGTCTCTGGTGACATACTGGACACATGCTGTCCCTCCCATGGGACCTCGGTCTCATGCAGTGAACAGAGCAGAAAGACAGGGAGCATCCACAACTGTAGGGAAAGGTCTGCTCAGTCCATCTGTGAAGTAGTCAGAGCAGGCTTAGGAAGGAGACTCACCAAATAATTAAACTGCCAAACTCTTAACAGAATTCTGTTAAGTGTTTGTAAATTGATAATCCTCTAGGCTAATCATATGGTCAAATTTGACCCCATTTTCTACTGACGGTAAAAATCATTGATCCCAAAGGACCCTCTTCCAAGTTTCAACCTTTCTTCAAAGCACAGATGTGCTAGAGGTGCTTCATAAATAGCTGTTTCGTATTTTTAAGAGTGTGTGGGGTTTTTAACTCATTTTGCATTGCTGAAACATTCCAAAACTGTTTACATGTGTCAAGTTGCAGGCAACATTCTGTATCTGCACTACCTCTAGTTGAGACCCTGATAGCACTGCACATGGCGTACATTTCTTCTGTAGCACAAAAATTATAGTACTCTCTCATTAACTTGGTTAAGGAGCTGTTTGTATTTTAAGGTTGTTTTTTTCAGAATTCAGAATGTGAGGAATAGATTTGGAGAGTTTTGCCAGTCCATTAGTACTTTTTAACATCATGAACTTGATCAAGGAAGAAAAAAATAATTTCTTAAACAGTTGAAAATATGATGGAGATACAATTTATTTTCTAAATAAGGAAATTATTATGGAATGGGTTGATAAAAGTAGTGCATTCTTCCACTAGTACAACACTCTAGCTTTTAATGTTGTTATTTCATTTACTCTGGATTCTGGCATACATAATAAGAGACCTAAAACCTTTAAAGTGACTTGCTGTTGAACTGAATTGGCTTTTAAAACCATCAAAACTATGTAAATTACAATGCAATACGAGTAGGAAAAATAGAATGGAAATGCTGTGAAAAGAAACTGGCATGTGGTGCTCCTGCCATCTTGTGGCTTTTCTGCACAAAGTCATATGAATGGTAACCCATTAATTTATATACTTAAACTAAGTTTCAGTATTAATTCTCCTAGTGCTTGCCAGTGGCACAGATCTGCCAATAACAGTCATATACAAATGAACTGTTCAGACAAGGCCTAATCATGTGTTGAAATAAAAACATGATGTAGCAGGAAAAAATATCTGAGAATATCTGAAAGGTATTTTACATTTGTAGACATCTTTTATTCTCCTCTGGGCTCTGGCCATGCTTTCCCAGGAAAGAAAAATAAATTTAATTACATATATATATAACTAGAAGTATAATAAACATATACATATATCGATATAGAAAACTATATTTAATGTACTTTTTCTCCTGGAAATGCATACATTTATGCATATACATACATGCAGACAAACACAGACATCATTCAAAATGTATGCATTTAAATGTCTGTGATTCTAAATTGGACCTAAAGACATCAGTAGATAAGGTACATACATGATCAGCCTTACTTATTTCAGTTTCACTTCTTCCTAAGAGAATCAAGACATATGATTGCTTCCCCCACAACTTCAGCTTCCAGAAGCTACTGCATCAACTCAGACAATCTGACCTGAATTTAAAACATTCAGCTCAATTCAGAAAACCATCATGCTTCCATTCAGATAGATTCAGTCTGAAATGAAATATTGAGCTTGTTTTCCCAATTGGAAAGCAAAACATCACAGCAGAATTGAAACTTAAGCACTGAAAATTTCAATTTTGTAGACTTTGTTTTGTTTTGCTTATTGTGGCCAACCATGGTTTGCATTACAAAGCCTTAATCAGATCTAATCAAAAGCCACTAACCTATGTAGTATGAACAGTAGCATGAACTAGCAGTATGAACGGAAACTGCTGGCTTTCTTCATTTCACCTTTGGAGCCCAACCACAGAAACAGGCAATGTTTCTCTGTCCAGAGAAACTCAAGTCTGACCGCTTAAGACTGAGGCTTACAGAGTTCATCTGCCACCACTTCCATAGTGCTAACACCCCTTCCCCAAAACAGAAAGAAATTAGAGAAAGCACAGTGGTTGGTCAGGTTCTTGGGGCGCCGAGATGACTTCTTGAAAAGAGGCTATGACATGGGATTTTAACAGACTGTACTCTGCAAAGAAAGCACATGCAATTCCTACTGCAGAGGAGGAGTAAAGTGTTTCTCATTCCATCCTGGCTGTATGCTATGACAATATATTAACTAGGCTTAATTTTCCTGTGGAGGGACTAACACATTAGAGCACTTTCAACACTACTCATCTGTAGCTGTCTCTCTTTCTGATGCACGAGGAAAACCAGGTGTTGCAAACTCTATTTGGAGAGAAAGGATTGAATCGGCATCTATTACTACCATTACTACTAATGCTACCAATCGAGAACTTTTACCATGGTAAAGAAATTTCAGCTGTTCACTGGTGAACCAGTGCTGGTGAACCAGAACCACTGCTGCTGGTTCTCTGAAAATTGTTGGGTGCCAGCTGGTACAAACAGTTAACAGTTGTGGTGTTTTCTGATACACAGCTGGGATGAATGGTTAAGATGGAAATTGAGTAACCAATTTAACTCCTTGACTCCGCACGGGAGTGATTTACCATCAGTCAAAGGGACTTTACTGACTTACATGATTGGAAAATACAGACCAAAGTATCCATTTCACCATCAGCGTCACAACGCAGCTGCCTGGGACTGCAAGACTTCACACACTTTTTAAAGAGCACTGTAACTGTGACATGAAGGTGTGCTATCCCAGAAAAAAAGTGGCTGCAACACATGGTATCAATAGACTGCTTTGTGCTAGGAAGCATTCAGTGTGTCAATGCTCCTCACTTTGACCACTAAAAGCTTTATCATGGATAGACAAGCGTGTTCACTACCCATGGGTGGTCATCGCTGCATGGAAGTAAAAAAGTATCAGTGAGTCTTAATTTAAAAGTTTGTCTTTCCCAGGAAAAGAGATTTTTTCAGAATTATAGATTTATATAGTTTGTAAAAGACGTCTGGAGGTCATCTGGTCCGACACCCTGCTCAAAGCACGGTGAACTTAGAGCAGGTTGCTTAGCTGAATTATGAACACCTCCAAGGATGAAGATTTCACAACCTCTTTAGGCCACCTGCTCCAGTATTTGAATACCCTTATTGCAGAAAGAAAAATCCTAATATCTAACTGGAATTTCCTGTATTGCTGTTTGTGCCCTTTATCTCATCTCTTCACTGTTCAACTGCAAGAAAAGTCTGGCTCCACCCTCCTTATACTTGCGCATTAAGTAGCTGAAGGCAGCCATAGAAATCCCCCCCTTCTCCCCAGCCTTCTCATCTCAACACAGAACAAACCCTCAGCCTCAGCTTGTACACTGTGTGCTCCAGCCCACTCAGCATTTCAGTTGCCCTCCAGTGAGCTTTCTCCAGTATGTCGGTGTCTTGTACTGGGGAAGCCCCAAACTAGACACAGTAGTCCTATACAAATGCCGAACAGAGGGGTGTCATCATAGTCACTTTCCTCAACCTGCTGACTATACTTTTTGTTACTACAGCCTGGGATATGGTTGGCCGTTTTCCTGCAGGTGCACACTACTCAGTCACGTTCAACGTGTGTTCACCTGGACTCCCTTCTTACCAGTCAGGACCCAGTCTCTGCCCCAGGTCTCTTCATTTGCCTTTGTTGAACTTCACGAGGCCTCTGTCAGCCCATTTCCCCAGCCTGACAAGGCCCCTTGCGGATCCATCTACCCTATCATCCATCTATCCAATCCATACTTCACCAGTTTGGCTACAAGGATACCACGGGTATATAGCAGAAACTCTTTGGTGTCTAATGATCCTGAATCAGAGTGTAGACAATTTTTGTGCAGCCTTTCTGTCTCTGGAATATTAGTTCAGATAGGAAGTACATCTTGAAACTCAATATTCATACTATAAAGTATTCTTTGCATATGCTGAAGAAAAAATAACTGATGATTTTCAGAAGAAGGGTGCAATTTTAAAGTCAGTCATTGTTCAAAAATATTCAGATGGTTAATAACAGATGATATCTTCAGGTATCTAAAGAATAACCCACCTAAAATATTTTATATGTAATATCAAGGTCAGCTGGAGGTGAGAGTTTTCAGGTGCTCTGAGAAACAGACTGATAATGATTTTCCCACTACAGAGTATGTTTCCAGTCACTCTTATTTTTCTGAAGAGTTTTTTTCTAACTGAAATCTTCTGTCTTTTCTTGGCTTGTTCATAAATTATTGCAGAAAACTGAACAATTTCAAGTGAGAGGTTGGTAAAAATAAATCAACTTCTTCAGTTATAAGAAAATAATTACCTTATGACTTTATTTGAATCAGATATGCTGGAGAAAAAAGGTTAAACCATGAGTACATACAATCTGTGAATGAGCTGGAATTGGATGAACTATGATCATTGAAAACTGAATGTATAATACATTACACAGTGCTAGATCTCAGGCTCCAGCACATTTCATTGGTAGATGACCAGGTCTAATTTTCAGAATGAAGGATGGATGCATGTGTTTATTTGTATTGCAATAGCATGTACCAGAACTGCAGTCATGCACCAGGATGCGCCATCACCAGAATCCCATTGCGCTATGTACCATATACACAAGACAAGGACTGTCTCTGCCTTAAACGGCAAGCATCTAGGAGCAAGACAAGAGAAAACAGAGAGAAATATTAAACAATTTCTAAGACTGATAAGCTGAAAAGAACCAAAATGAATAACATATAGTAAAACAGACTGGGTTCCCTATCAAAGAATTAAATTTCCAAGGTCAGGTTTCTCTGATATTAGAGAATACGTGTGAAACCCACTGACCAAATACAAGTTTTAATACCACTTTAGTGCCAGTACACACAGGGAATGACCGTCAGTTTTATCAGTTCCTTTTAACTTAAATGCTCGAACTATTAGTTACTGATTGAAGAACAGCAACCTTGCTGATAGTTATGTGTTGCTATAGGGCCTAATTTCCTTTTCTTAGCTCCTTGTTTCATGTTTTAAGACCTTGAATATTATGCATAACCGGATATTTTTAAAGTGCTGCTGTAAAATTAATCATGCTAAAATTAAGAAATGTGAGGATTAAAGTGGTATCTGTCACCTTAATTTCACACCCCTGCTTGAATGCATTGTAATAGTCTTAATTATAACACCACATGCTATGCAGATTTCTGCCTCTCTCAGTATACAGTATGAATTGTCTCTCGGAACAAGTTATTGATTTGCACCAAAAGAAGCAGTTGTCCATTACACCTTGGTTTCGTTTGTCACTGACACTTGGAGGTGTAAAGTGAAATAGGAAACAAGACGGTCTCCTGAGTAAGACAGGTGAAATCTGTCCTGTTGAATTACATTTTATCCCTGCCTCTGTCACAGAGACTCCCATCAGCTAAGCAGAAAAGCTTTTAAATTATTTTCTCAGGTGTCTACTAATTATGAGTTTCTCATTAAATGCTCGACTTGAGACTCTGCTCTGGGGTCAAAGCTGATCACCCACAAAGGAAACTGAAGTCAGCAAAAAGCTATACCTTCAACCTGAAAATTGCTAATAGTAAGTGTTCTTATAGAAATCAAGCTCCAGACATCTTGAAGTAGGCATCCAAGACTGATAGATATTTCACATCTGAAATCATTCTGTGCCTTAGTTCCCCCTCTGTAAAAATAAGTTAATATTTCTTACATTTCTAGAGTTGCAGTATTAAGTAAATAAATTTATTGTTGTTGAATAATCAAGATCCTGTATATTAGTATTCTGTCTTCAAGGAAGGCCAATTAGAGTAAATGTTGTATTGAATCACACCATGATATTAATAAAATATATTAAATAGCTTCTCACTGAGTAAACATAAATTTGGAACAATAACAAATAAACAGAATACCTCAAAGAATGTATGCATAAAGGTTACACATGCACAGAAAACCTTAATTGTGGCATTTTTTAAGCTTGAGGTACTTGATCTTGCAGCAGGGATGTTCCTTTTTAGACAAGACATTAAATTTTTAGTATTTAAATTTCAGGTGATCCCATTCAATCTAGTCACTGAGTGAATCACAAATACAGAATAATTTCTACAGCTTCGCAATAATCAACTTAGTTATACTGTTTTATTTCCATCAAATTCAAATCTGTTTTTTTTTCTTCAGCTCTAGAATGGGACAAACTCACAATTGCAGCTTATGAGTAACACCCGGTAACCATAAGAGTTCCAAATAAATCACTTCATTTGATTTAGTATTTTGTGTTTGACAAGATTGTTACTTTTCAAAGCTCTTATCGCTAGGTTAGACTACATACACCAGCCAATAAACAGAGGGTATGGTTTTATTTACATAGAAGACTTAGCAGTTGTTAATGTGTACTTAACAGAAAAAAATAATCACTATGAGATCCAAAGATAATTGCACTAGATAACTAGAAGTACAAATTTGTATTTACGTATCTGTGCCTATGTTGAGTAACAAGAAAGCCTGTAGCTTTATGGTAAAGGGAACTCTTGTGCATTAATAACATTAGAAGTTGATTTTTTGGAGACTGAATTTCCATCAACTTATGAAAAAGGCAAAAGACTGTCAAGTTCAAAAATAGTCTTTCATATACCAGAACTATTTGTGGTGGAGTTGTCTATGGCAGATTGGCTTCAATCCAGCTCACCAAGCTGCCTTTCAGTGGTACTTCACTTATGATTAAGCCTTTACTCACTTGCTGTGAGACTGTTTAACATTTAAAATGAAATTTTATTAAAAAGGTTGCTTCTGTGGTTCATACACCTTTTTCTTTTTTCAAATTACTAATTACTATAGGGGAAATCCTTCCTACACAGATAACTGAACGTTAAAGAGAACAGTTGAAGACTAACCAGAAATATTCATCTCACTCCAAAGTTAATCTAGTCCTATAATCCAAATGTAAACTTTCAGACCTAGCTATCACGGGTTAAGCTGCTAAATCTTATGCTTGAGTAAAACTGAGTCATCTTCATAGGCACTTATAACCAAAAATAATTAAAACAAAACTTCTGGATGGAAGATGGCTGATGTGCACTACTCATAGTAGACTGGCAAAATTAAAAGAAAATAAACCAAGGTTTTATGATGAAAATCGTAAGGCTTTTTTGATAATAGGTGATGACTTACTATATTGAACAGAACTGTCAACAAGAAAGTTTTTGCTAAAAAGGGGGTCCATTTTTAAATTGCGAAAAAGCAGTATTTTTCTACTTGAGCAATTTCTTAGTGAGAAAACGCATCAAAATTGAATCCTTTTTCCTGAGGAAAGGATATACCAATGACTTTCAAGGAAGAATCACCTGAGCAAGGGAATTCTATTTTAATAGCCAGGTGGTTAAGAGGAAGGCTGAGCTTGGAAAGAAGAGATACTGTTAAAGTCTCAAAAGGGAGGGGGAAGATAAATCACAATATGATGGAAGGAGCATCCCAAGAGGGATAGGAGAGTGACCCTTCACAGGCAAGAAGAAGGAGCTTCTGTTTTTTGAAAAATTATATTCTATGGGCAATCTTCTTGCCAACCTGTGTTATGATGAGGAGTTCCTTATTTTCCAAAAACTTTAATCAGAGCCCACCCAAAATTAGTCTTCTGTAGTGTATGGAGCAGAGCTGTGAACAGACGTGTGGTTCTGCAAGGGACTTTTATGGTCAAGCAGTTTTTAAAAATTGCATTTGTACAATTGCCAGTTATATATATGTAGGTGAAAAACACTGATGCTTTTAGAACAGGGAGAAAAATAAATCCTTGGGTTTTAGAGAATATGGGAATACTGAATATTAGGGATGCAGGCCACAGAATTCATAGAATTACAGAGTTACCTGGGCAGGAGATAGATTTACCTGGGAACGTCTGGGGAGAAATGGAGCAGCTACTTGTAATTTGTAGAATACCAAGGAAAGAGGGAGGAAGTATTTGGAAAGGTGTGTAACTGGGATGCAGGTACAGCGAAGGCTGCTGAGCTTTGCAGACAACCAAAGGAAGGAAGACATTGAAGATGGACTACAGTGAATGAAAGGGAAATAACTTATTATAAACTTTGCAGAGATTGCTACAAGAGCTTTTAACTCAGTGAGATAAGTGTAAAAAGGGTTGGAGAAGCTCGAATCTTTCACCGTCATGTATGAACTTTTCTAACATCCAAGAAGTGTGGAGAGGAGACCACTCTCAGCTGCCTGCTTCGCCAATATCACAACATCCAATAGTGACAACCTTCTACTTTAGCCCAAAGCTAACAACTAGTTGAATGCATGGCTACTAGATCTGGATGCTACTGTTAACACCATGTCATATGAGATGCCAGGTACTTGGAAATCCCCAGTGGAAGCTTTGAGAGTTCATTTTGCAGATGAAAGAGATTCTGCTGTACCTCCTTCAGCAAACTGTTATAGAAGACGCATGGTTACTATTTGTGTGATATTGCTGTCCACTGTTACAAGACCGGGTACTCAGCATGGCCTGCTGTTTTATTCAAGCTGCCAAGTGGAAATCACCAGAAGGACCAAGTTTCTTTCATTCTTTTTAAAAAAGAGGAAAGAAATGCAAATGAAAAAATATTCAACAACAGCTGTCCAAAACCCCACTGATCATTTGTAGACAGCAAATCTGCAATAGTTGCGGAACAATTCAGACCAGAAACCTAAATTTGTCTCCTGCAGAAGGGAATTCAGAACACGTCTTGTCCATTAGCCCTATCAAGAAAGGCTACAGCCAAGAAAGCCTGTATTCCTAGACTAAACCAATCACCTAGACTTCTACAGCTAATGGAGACAGTCACACCCACAGAGTAATTAATTCCATCTCAAAATAGGTTAGTAAGAAAGTAAGGTTGAATCGACAACTGATGGGACCCGTCTTTCTCTACTATTTGTAGAAAAACTGCACATTAACAAATTAGGTAAAATAAGCTTACTCAGAGCAATCAGCTATCTCCGTTAGGCAGCCACATTTGGTAAAACCCAACATATTTCCCCACTGACCAGAACTTTTCCATTTGTCTGTTGCTGTTCCTCAGCGAACAGTGTGATCTCCTTCAACATCACTTCTACTGCTGTATTGCGTTGTTATAGGGTATTGTATAATTTTATTCTTTTTGCAATATCAAAAAAATATCTGCAACCTATCACTATACATGGACTGTAAATGAATGGTTTGATACCAGATGCCAGATTTCTCTGAAGGCAAGGCTCTGGCAAGTGCCAGGTGTTTTTTAATTTTATGCTTTTAGTTATTCCAGGATGATCGAAAACTCAATAAAGGCTAAGAGGTAGTTTGGCACCAAAATGTACCTAAAAATCCCAATATTCCCAGTTTCTTTCTTGATAAAGGTTGATATAGCTTTGATTGGAAATCCCTTAAAGACATATTTTTTCCCAAGCATCTTTATTGTTTCCTCATTCTTTGAAGTCGAACTACTAAAGCTCCACTTTTTCTTCTTCAGTTCATGTGAGTATTCAGTTTCTTTTCCAGTCAGGAGGTTGAAAGCGCAAAAAAAAAAAATTATAAAGAGGAGGACAACAACTCGAGTAATATTTTCCAAGACTGAAGGAGGAAGGGAACATTTGGGTATAGATAGGGGTTTTTTTAGAATTTCTGTTCTCACTTTCTACAAGTCTTTTTTAAAAAATAAATACTGTGTAAACATTACATGGTTACTAGATGTCAGTGTTCATTATTTCACTTTCAGCACAAAGAAGATTTTAAGAGTAAAAAATACTAAACATATACTTCCAAGTTAAAGAAGGACCTTGGAAATGACTACACGAAAATTCACAATACAACTACGTTGCTGAATTTGTGATCTGCAGTTTTTCTGTTTTCCCTCAGGAATTTAATGCATATGATTTTAAATTAGAATTTAAGTCTCTTCCTTGTATATGTAACCTGTTATTTCATCTTGTACTTCAAAGTTTTTCACTTTGTCTGTACTACCAAGGGTATGCATAACAGAAGTGAAAAGTCTGATTAATACTACTATCAGGAGTGTGTGCTAATCTCTTATATCCAGAGAAGTTGTAGGTTATTTCCAAGCTGATGTCAGTTGTAGAAAAAAAGGCATTTTTTAAATGCCGGACAAGATTGGGAAATTTATAATCTAAAATACATCCTCCCTGTTAATGTTTTTTATGCAGATTATTCTATCTGGCCCTTTTTGCCCTTTTCATTCTCTGAACTACTTCAGGACCCTGATGATAGGCATGGCATAAATGAAAGGTCAAAATTGTATTATCAAAATGAGACCGATAAAAATAGCACTTAAGAGGTTCATACTTAGAAGCAGTAAGTCAAAATTATGCATATGTATTGCCTATCTAAACAGCAATTATTTCTGTCCTGACAGTCATCCATAATACTTATCTGTGCTATGAAAAAAATCACCTTTCACAACATGTGGTGGGCCCTGGGATGACCTCTTCATCCTTCAGGTTTCTGGATGGGTACCAGGGAGCAGGCACGGGGATGCTCAGCCTGGGCCAGGGTCTCCACAGGGGCAGGCATGGCCTGTCCCACCATCACAGCCAGGAGCAGGGCAGCCGGAGGGCACCAGGGCAGCACCAGCCATCAGGCACTTCCCTGGGGATGGGACAGGAGCCCGCAGGCAGACCCGGCTCAGTGGGACCCATGGTGGGGCAGGACAGCAGGGGAGCTGGAGACTGGCCCTGCTGCAGCATTGCTGGGGCAGGGGCTGACAACCCCAGGGTGCTGAGATAGGGTCCTGGGCTGGGTGGGGAAGCCCTGGGCAGGGACAGCCAGGCCCATGAGTACTCTTGGGGCCCAGACAGAGGTCTTTCCTCCCAGCAAGGTCTACCCTCGCACCTTGCAGAGGTCTGGGTTCAGCCAAGGGCCAACCTGGCAGTAACCAAGCAGGACAGAGCCACAGGTGGTGGCGAGGTCCAACCAAGAAGCCAGACCATAGGGCAACATTGTGGTGATGATACAGGTCTGGAATCAAAGCGGGAAGTCAACCCACAGGTCATGGCCAAGATCAGGTCCTGTGATTGCTGGACAAGCCTGAGCTGGGTCAGGGAGCCAGCCCACAAGTTGACGCCTGGCCTAAAAGGCTCTGTAGAGAGGCAGGGGCAAGGCTGTGGCTGAGCTGAGGATCAACGCTCCTCCATCATGGCTCAAACACAGAGTGAAGATGTGGGGATGAGCTTATATAGAGCTCCTGGATTCACAGGTGTGGGTGGAGGTCCCACGTGAGGCTGGTCAGGGTCTTTATGGCTTATTAGTGCACTCAGGGCCCTGATAATGGAATGATGAGTCAGAATGAATAGGGCTGTGCCAGGCTATGGGTTCTTGGTTTTACAGGTACAGACGTACAAACTAAATATTGGTGTGACTGTCCCTAACTGGAGCAAGGCAGAAACACAGTCATTCCTAACTGAAGAAGCATTCACAGGAAGCACAAAAGACACTTCTTGAATTCAAGACTGATACTTCTATAGGCAGCAACTTCTTATTTCTCTATCAAAAGCTGTATCACGGAAACATGGAAACCAGGAGAGGAATGGACTTAAAGACACCGTCTAGTCCATTCACCTGCCTCAAAGTCTGTAGAATTGCAGCTGAAAGCTGCTGCTCTTAAAAATCTCCAATAGTTATTTATATAAGGTACATGCCCATCTGGAAAATATTTGGGGGTTTGTGTGGTCTTTTTTAGTTCTAACAGTTCACCTCAATCTTTTTTACTTCAGAGTCTATTGTATCTTGTCCTGTCTATCAAGAACACAGAGAACAGACCACTAAGCAGTGTCCCTCTGCCACATCTACACATCTTTTAAATACCCCCAGGAATGGTGACTCAACCACTTCCCCGGGCAGCCTGTTCCAGCGCTTGATAATCTTTTCTGTGAAGAAATTTTTCCTAATATCCAATCTAAACCACCCCTGACGCAACTTGAAACGTTTCCTCTTGTCCTATCACTTGTTATTTGGAAAAGTGACCGACCCCCACATCTCTACAACCTCCTTTCAAGTAGTCATAAAGAGCGATAAGGTCACCCCTCAGCCTCCTTTTCTCCCGGATAAACACCACCAGCTCCCTCAGCCTCTCCTCATAAGACTTGTGCTCTAGATGTCCCACCAGCTTTGTTGCCCTTTTCTGGATGTGCTCCAGCACCTCAGTGTCTTTCTTGTAATGAGGGGCCCAAAACTGGACACAGTATTCAAGGTGGGGCCTCACCAGTGCCAAATACAGGGCAATGATCACTTCACCAGTCCTGCTGGGCACACTATTTCCGATACAAGCCAGGATGCTATTGGCCTTCTTGGCCACCTGGGCATACTGCCAGCTCATATTCAGCCACCTGTTGACCACCCCCTCTAGGTCCTTTGCTGCCAGGCATCTTCCCAGCTGCTCTTCCCCAAGCCTGTAGCGTTGCATGGGGTTGTTGTGACCTAAGGGCAGGACCCGACGCTTGGCCTTGCTGAACCTCGTACAACTGGCCTTGGCCCATCAGCCTGTCCAGATCCCTCTGTAGAGCCTTCCTACCCCCAAGCAGATCGACATTTCCGCCCAACTTGGTGTCATGTCTAAACTTACTGAGGGTGCACTCGATCCCCTCATCCAGATCATTAATAAAGATATTAAACAGAACTGGCCACAATACTGAGCCCTGGGGAACACCACTTGTGACAGGCTGCTAACTGGATTTAACTTCATTCACCACAACTCTTTGGGCCCCGCCATCCAGCCAGTGTTTTACTCAGTAAAAATACACCAGTCCAAGTCATAAGCAGACAGTTTCTCTAGGAGACTGTTGTGGGAAAAAGTGTCAAAGGCTCTAATAAAGCCCAGGTAAACAACATCCACAGCCTTTCCTTCATCCACCTTGCCATAGAAGGAGATCAGGGGAAGCAGTATTAAAGCAGTATTAAAGTAAGATTACATGTAAGTGGTATCTCTGGCCATGAAATCCAGTAGAGGACTATTATTCTTTGTCCTAGAAGATGAAAAAGCTGATGGAGGAGGGAACAGGCTATACTGAAGGAAGTGCTGGATTTCCTTCAAAAATGCTCAGCAGAAAAAGAAAAAGGTTGAAGGAACTGAGCACCAAGGACTGAGTCAATGCTCAGGATTAATGTGGTAGTATCTTACACTGAGAGGAAGGCATGGAAACAAGAGAGAAAGGGAAAAAGAAAAGGTGAAGGGAATGAACATTCTTTCGACCAAAAGGATCTAAGAGCCAGAATGGAGGCACTAACTATGACAAAAAAGTCCTTCGCATTCATTATCAGAGATTTTGGAAAAACTGAGAGAAAAATAAATATCATACAAGATGAACGAATATGTAGCTTTGGCTTTTGGACAGATATGCAGCCATTGGGATTATCCAGAATAAGAGTAAGAACTGGAGGAGAGATGAAAGTTTTTAAAATGTTTCTCACCATTAAGTAAAACTGTAGAAATTTGAAACAAGTGTCTTAGTGACGCAGCAAGATGGACTCCCCCTATAAGCAAAAATGAGGCATGGTCTGTGAAATAAGAGTCCATATTAAGAGAACTGCAGAAATAACAGTTGAAGGCAAAACTTTTTCCTTTTCTTGTGTGTAACAGTTGAGCGATGAATGCCACAGAAGATGAGTGCTGTCATTCAAGAAAGAGAAGGAAACAAGTTATGGACAGAGGTAAAGCAATGGTTACAGCAAAGGTTGGAGCAATATGTAGAACTTGTGGAGCTGGATGAATGGCTAGGAAAGTGAATGGTGATAATGGAGATAACAAAAAGGAAGTATGAGCTGAGAGTGATACAGTCCAATCCAGGAGATAGAAGTAAAAGTGACAGTGAGCATAATATGAAAGAACCAGACAAAAGTAAGGGAAAGAAGGAAGCTTAGAAGAAAAAAAATTATGTTAAAAGAGGAAACTGGAAAATCAGCACAGGTTACTGTAATGAATGAATTGCTTGTAGTGCAGTCTTCGCTTTTCTGCTGGACTAGTATGAAGACATCATTCCCACACATTGAGCAGTGCAGTACCCCCACAGATTTGGGCAAAGGGAACATGAATGAAGAGCGCAGTGAACACACCAGCAGATGCACATTTAGGATGATAAAGTCCTGATCTTCACAAATCTGAGACCAGAAATATGCTGAGATGCAGAAATTCACTTACAAGTGCTCTTTTAGAATTACCCTTGTTCAGTGGGAATCCCCATTCAATGTACAAAATCAACTGAGAATTGCCAGGATGAATCACAGAAGAGGTCCAACCTGCCCTAGTCAATACCAAAGATGTTAGGTTCCAGACACCTCGGGCGTAAGATCACTAAAAAATATGTTGCTCTTTAAGTCACAGCCCTCATTTTCAGTTATTTCTGTATGTATTTTAATTAAAATTGCCCCCTATGTAAGCCATGTTGCTTCATCATAATTCTGAGATTGCAATAAAAGCAAAGGGATACATTTATTTACATATATATACCAAATTATTAATTTTTTTTAAATCGTTGCCTGTAGTCTGGTAGCAAACTTGATTTTGATTTTTTTTTCTCTTTGTGGGAAACGCACAAAGGTTCATAAAAATTAATGTAAGCAAATGTCAAGAGATGAAAGAGCGAAAAAGGACAATGAATCAGAATGACCACTGAACTGTACTCACATGCATCGAACAGTAAAACACCTCCATGCTGGGATACAAGAAACAGCTGGAATTATCAGGAAACTTAATGGCATGTAGGTATCCAGAGAAAAAAATGGTTCTCTTATGGCCACCACCTTCTCTCTCCGCCTGTGATTTAATGGCCTTAAAATACAAAAAAATGACTCATTAGGAGTGTAGGTCCCAAGAAGGAAACAGATTACCAAACCAAAAATTAGATGCAAATGTTCTTTAGGCAATGATCTAAAAAATTATTTCACTGTCTTCTCCTGTGCACCACAGTGATAATCCTGCAGAAATTCAGGCTGTGATCCTGCAAACAAGTATACTCCAGTTTAAACTTTTGAGTAGTCCTGTTAGATTTCCTGGAATTACTCCTTCACATGAAGTCAAGCACTGTTACCGGCATTTTTATGTTTAGAGAAAACAGTTTTCAAAACTCATTAAAGTACTTGTCAAATAAGCAGGTCACTGAGTAGGGTTCTACCAGGGCACTAGGAACTGAAGTGAGATGTAGGCTACAAACAACTTAATGTCATATTGAAGAGGCTCCACAAACAGTGAATGTTGCTGAAATACCTCATATTTTATCTGGACATGCTTCTGGAATAAAAGAATTTGAAGTGTATTTGAGGAATTTAAAATGAACTGATAAGAAATAAAATTAAAAAAAAGAACACAGTCAAGCAAGTATCATTACTTTCACTATGCTCACTGCTTCACAAAAGGAGAATAGATGTACACTCCTCTGACATTAAACAGATCAGTTCCCACTTCTGTGGGCACAACCATTCGCGCTTCTGTTCTGCCAGGCGATACTGAAGGTTTAGGTCTCTGGCCATGCCTTACGCTTTGCCTGCATGCAAAACTGCCCAGTGAGTAGTAAGAGATATGCTTTAAAAACTGCTTTGGTTAAACCACTGTGAACACTCATGGGAAACCAACGGGGGCAGATGGGGTGTTACGGTAGAAACATAAAGTCTGCTTTAAGTAAAATATGAGTATAACCATTGCATTATCCAAAAGACAATTTCTTAAATTACACATTGCTCATCCCACAACAACACAGTATGCATTTACGTCAGTATTGTTTTGAAGGCCCTAAGTGAACACAATGAAATATCATGGGCCTATAGCCCCAGCAAAAATGAAGGGAAGGCATCACTTTGTCCTGTGTGAGAGCAGAAGACAAATTGGGAACTCACCTCTCCCCTGTGTCTGGTAAGAACCCTGAGTAATTTCATGTGAGTACATGAAGTTTCAGGATGAAAGGCGTAAAAGTGAGAGAAGTTTTAGATTTTCCTTGTAACGTTCCCAAGAGATATATCAAACAAACCCCGCACCAATTTGTTTAATGAGGTTTTCAGCTTAAAATAACTGCAGGTCACTGCAAAAATCAGTTTCATTTCTTGAACAGATACATGGCAAAGGGACATTTGTGTAAGACTCTATATCCTTGTGACTCAAAATAGTTTTTCGTTCTGGACCTGATTTTCAATTTTGAATAAAAGATATTACCTGAGTGTCAAGTTTAATTAAAAAAAAACAAAAAAAGAAACCAACCACCAAATCAAAAAAAAAACAAGAGATGAGATTTTCTACTTCAAATAGAGAAATCTGTTTCCAAATCATTTTTCTAACTGCTGAGTCATTGACTAATTGAAAATAAGTAATAGCTGTGTGCAAGAAAAAATAAGGTTACACAAGACTTTCTATTGAATTTAACAGCATGTTTTCACAATGTCACTGAATAACTGCATATATCTTGCAAAGGTATGTATATGATATGTATTTCTTTATTCTTAGAAATAGTTCGGATTTTCTGTCTTCATACATTGGATCCAGGTTTCACTGAAGTAAATGCCCACTGAAGCAAGCAGCAGTCTTCCACAGGTACAACATTAGGATGTATATATATATATGTGGAACCAGCATGAATAAAGTCATTTATTCTTCCCAGTGAATCTGGATTAATTTTACATAATATTAAAAAAAAAAAAAATTTCTATTTCTATGGTACATACCCTATGGGCTTCAGTATTAAGAACACAAGACATTAGTTAGTATGTGTTTGAATAACCAACTACATTTAAGAATCCATTCAACTAATGAGGTAACAATTATTTGTTGCTAATGCCACATTATATCCTGCAAGAAAATTGGCTTCCTACTCGATCAGTATTCCATCTATTTATATATTCCAGATGATATTATAGAATTTCCTTCTATTTAGCTTTATTTGATGTATTCTCTAAGCAAATCTGCTCCAACTGAAAAATTTGGAACACTCATACTGCTTTTAAAAAATGCGTGGGAGCATGTCCACCATCCAGAAAATTTTATTGTTGTGTTTTTAAATTAAGTATTACACCTGTGTTTGGTATTTAATTGACAAATTAACTTACCTAGTACCCTACCCCCCAGGAGGAACTGAGCATCCCAAATTTCCAGTAAAGCCATGATATAATTGACTGGAGTGAAATATCTTTCATTTTCATTGAGCGCAAATACAAAAATCCTCTCATTGCACCAAGCCCTTATAGGTCACCCCGCTCCCCAAGTTTTGCTGAAATCCAAGTAATTTTTTTTAACAATTACTCTTTTTTCCCCGTGCATGTCTTAGAAGTCAGTCAGAATATAGTAATCTTGTTTCGCATTGCAAATGTTGTGGTTAAAACGCAGTCCTGTTTTGAAAAATCTGACAAATTAAGTGGCATTTCCTGTTTGAAAGAGGGGAGCAACAGAATTTTTCAGGAGCATGCAATGCTGGTGACATTCAAGTGAGGCAACTGCTTTCATGGCACGGCACGGCACTCTGAGCCTAGTATATAGGGTGACTCTAGTCTACAGTTCAGAATGCAAGAAAAAGTATTCCCTGCACTCAAAATAATGCAAATATGTTCGTGTAGACATTCAAATCAAGTATCACCGGGTCACTTCTCCCATAAGAACTTCATTTGCTGCCGTAACAGAAACAACCAGGCAGCTAAAATCTTGTGCAGCTTGCAGTGTTGCTGAAGCTGATGTCTATGGACCACTGTTCAGGTGACACCCTCCTTTGGCTGAATCCTAAATCAAAAACTTTCGCCTTACCTATTTATCAGGACGTAGGAATGCAACGTTAGAGCAGGTCCTTAGATTCACATCTAAATAAAGGTATAGAATGTGCTTCTGCAAAGCTGTGACTAGATTCCTTCCCTATCAGCCCTTTCTACTCTGTGGCTTTACTAGATCACGGGAGCGGACAAGTAGGCAGTAAATCCAGTCTACTAACTTTAAACAGAACTGATCATCCGAATAGGACAGGCTTTTAAGAACTCAGATATGGTTACCAAAATTTGGACTTCTGCATATAAATATCCACAGAAAGCTTTGGTGTTTAGATCAAGATAAATTTTCGTACATTGCACACCATAAAGAAGAAGCTTATCAGTAAGCTATAATCACTGGCTGTCAAGAATGCCCTCATAGCGCCAGAAGATGTCCAGCCTCTCTCCTTATTTACAGTCTTTGGCATATAGAGATCATTACAAGTACATTTAGTCAGATGGTGTATTCAAACTGGTTGTAAATAAAACTGCAAATTGATAAATTCCATTTAGTAGCTTTGATGAATGGATTTCAGGCATTTCCTCCCGAGATTTTTATTTTTTAATCATGGAATCTTATAGCCATATTCAGATCGTGTCACAGTAAATTCAAGCATTTATCTGCAACATCGTATGTTAAAAATAAAGCCAAATAAAAACAGAAACAGCAATTTTGTGAAGTAAATACGCGCCCTAAATCTTGTAGAATAACTCCACAAAAACTTTCTGTTTACGTTGCTGATGTTGGTAACCAGTGCTGGATCTCGATCACTATAGCTGTATAACCACATGCTTGAGGAGGATGCTGAGGTTAGTGGACTTCATTGTGCTTTTCTGGTTAGCCTTTGACTTGGCCTGGGCTCTGTGAATAGGATTCACCTGAAAAAATGTAGCGTCTAGCATAAGTAGACCTCAGAATCTGAGATAAAAATGTAGATTTTCTGTATAGTCATGGACATGAATAAGTCTTCTAGGGTATAAATCATCTCCATTTAAAGTAGAAATCTAAAACAGGCCTGATGAACTGTGTCCAAAAAAGTCTATTTCTTTCCACTTACAGACCTTATAGAGAATCCAGGGTAACTAACACAGACACAGATGTCAGTGCCATGAAAGTCCACCTTACATGAGATGAATCTCCTGTCAAAGGTCTAAACCCGCTTGCATTCAAGCCCCAAGGGACTTCAGAATTGTCCTCCTGTAGAAAGACCCAAGTCCATTAAAATGATTGTCCCAAGAACGACGCTGGCAACAAAGCATTTCACTAACAGACTTGTTCACCTGCACGTGCAGCAGGTCTCAAGCAAGGACTGACCTTTCCCATGCATCGAAACCTCAGTTCTAGTTTTCATACGAAATAGTTATACCTTGCCCTATACCTGGCACCTCTTATCAGGATTTTCAAATATCCAGTAGCCTTTGCTGGCAAACATCTGGAAATCTGACAGATCGCTACCTGCAGCAGCGGGGCAAATAAATTACTATAAAAATTACTATCAAACACCTAAATCAATAAAACTAGTTCAGCAGTACACATAAGACAAAGTCATCCACCTGCAGTATGACATACAGGAGACAAAAATACATGTACCTTGACAAGCTCGTTTTTAGAATTCTTTTTTGAATGTCTGTTTTTTGATAAGGTAAAGCACCCAAGTGCCCAGGCAACAAATGCTATGCACAAAATTCTATGCAATATGATAAATGGTGTTTCTGTAAGTAAATGAACACACATCCTTATACAGGAATTAAATAAAATCTAAAACTAGAATGAGTGTGTAAGTTTATGAATAAGTGAAAGTACACAAAGTAAGGCATATGTAAACTTATCTTGTGTTATATGAATCATTCTTGACACACGTCTATAACGGCAGCCTTCATTAGAAAGGGGAACAGCAAAAACTTCTAAGAAATGAAGTAGGAATGCTTCCTAACGTTCAGTGGTTTGGCATTCTTTGGTAGGAAGGTAAAGAAAGCATAAACAGAGACTGCATGCATTTCATGAGTCACTTCATAAATTAACAGGTTTGGGTATGAAGCTATGTCACTTGGAAAAGAGGATATGATATGTATGTGGTGGGCATGAAAATACTAGATACATTTCTTGTTGTCAGTTGTAGGCTATGCTTTATAAATGCTCATCATTCAAAGGATGAGATTTCAGAGGAACAGGTAATATTTGATACCTGAAGGTTTTCATTTTATGCTAGAGTGTAGATACATCCTATAGAAAAGAAGTTGTCACTGGAGTTTTAGGGACTCAGGAAATAAGAGTGTGCATGTGTGGTGTAACCATGTATGTCTTCTCGGATCATAAATTAATTTACAAATCTACTGATCCTCCAGCTGATGTTGTCTTATCTTTCCTGAGAATCACTCATAGATATGTTCAGTATTCTGGGAAGTGCCCATATGGCATGCAGTCATCTAGTGGCCATGGGCTGGGGCGGAGAGGGGAGGGATATATCCGTATGCATGTACACACAACAATCTCATACAAACCTCCAACGGCAGACTGTGCTACGTCTTTATAGTGAAAGTCCTAGAAGAAATGGACTGTTATTTGCAACCAGCTTCCTCACCTCAAACTAACTTCCCTCAGGTTGAGGGGTTTTATAGGTACTGGTCTGTCTCATCTCTTCCACCACATCAGCCTACAAGAAAGCTGGGGAGGGGCTGTTTGCAAGGGCGGGTAGCGAAAGGACGAGGGGCAATAGTTTTAAACTAGAGCAGGGCAAGTTTAGGTTAGACATTAGGAAGAAGTTCTTTACAATGAGGGTGGTGAGGCACTGGAACAGGTTGCCCAGAGAGGTGGTGGAGGCCGAATCCCTGGAGACAATCAAGGCCAGGCTTGATGAGGCTCTGAGCAACCTGATCTAGTTGAAGATGTCCCTGCTCACTGCAGGGGGGTTGGACTAGATGACCTTTAAAGGTCCCTTCCAACCCAACACATTCTATGATTCTATGATCCCTTTTCATCTCATCAGCACTGTTTTGGCAGCAAACCTTCTAGCCAGGTGGGTGCTGTTGGGCACACTGAAAAGAACTGGAAAAATATGAACTGGTCTTTCAAGCTCTCATGTTAATTTGCAACTTTGAGATCCCCTGAGACATGAAAGTGTCATTCCAAAGCAGTTTCTTTCATGGAGAAACATTTTTTTATTTTTTTTTTTCAGTTTTGAAACATTGGAAACATGGCATTATTCATAGCAATTTATCTCTTTGTGAGCATCGAATACAAAGCGACACAGTTCTTTGATGTTTTAAATGATTAAGAGAGAATATTTCCCTCCTAAGTTTCACTTTGTGCTCGGTTGTCTACTACTACATGGAGCTGAAGTGACAGAGGGAAATGCTTTGACTGATATTGAATCTTCCTTACTGTACTCTGCCACCTATTCTTCCTGCAGGACAGGAGAATGCAGGGAAAGGGAGGACAAGCTGTAGGAATGAAGTTGTGCAGTGGCTACGTTTTGCTGGGCAGAGCAAACTCAGACTCAAAATTCTGCAGTAACATCATACTTCCAGTTTTCAGTCAAGGAAGCTTGCAAACCCTCACAGTCCCACACAAACACACTGAAAACATGATCCTAAAATGCAGAACACACGAAGGAACAGGAAGACCTGCTTTACCACTTCTAAATCAATGTGCTGGTATTTTGCTTCTGACTTCAGGTCTTTGCGCTTGGAGACGTCACATAGAGCTGGTAAAGAATCCTGCAACATAGTGCAATTTTATGATGACCATAAGCCTCGTGGCAACATGTCTGTTTCAAAAGACTTTCACTAACCAGTGAGCAGCATTCCCTCTGGTTTCCTGCCGGCTCACCCCTCCGCTGTGAGCTCCGATCACTGAGGCTTGTGGCCCCAGAGTACCATTTCCCTCCCAATAGGACTGCCCCAGGACCAAACTGCCCCAAATTAAAGTAGGACTTTTAGGATGCCTTAGCAAAAACTCCAGCAGCTCTGGAGGGCAGGAGAACCTTGGTCGCAAAGGGTTTTCACATTCCCCTCTACGTAGAGATGTATGGAGTTTTTGCTGAAGACGCTCTTTCTCTGGCTCCTGGGTTTTGCACTTCATAGCAGGGATGTGCCCTGAGGGGCTTTCCAGCCATCCCTGTGTGCCAGAGACTCCCTGGGAGTCCAAATACCTACCCAGGGAGGGCAGTTCCCGATTAGCCCAGAGCTCCAACTGCATTGCGCTTGCCGAATCTCACCTCCAGCTTCACTTTGCAGGGGGGCAATCGTGTGTACCCATGTTAGCCATGCTCAGGCTGATGAGTTAGCTAGCAAGTGTAATGGATTGTTCACAGAACCAAGACCTACGTGGACAGAGATATACCCAGCCGCACTGTCACCCTGTTAGCCAGTTTAATAGGCATAATGCTACTTCCCTGTTCACGTGTTCACTGTTGACTCAGGCTCTGGTCTGGGGTATTTTTCTTTGTTTTTCTCCAGTTCCGGAAGTGTAGGTGGAAGAGACAGTCCAGATCCTACAGTTAACAGACACAAATGAAATCTTATTTAATCAAACACCAGGACCAGCCATGTGAGGAAGTGCTCCTCACCTGAGCAAAACCACAGGGTGTCCAGTCCCCAGTGCTACCATGAACTTCTTTAAAAACAGAGGATGCTGCTAGAAATGCAGCTGTAACTTTTTCTCAGTGCAGGATTGTGTTGCTCTCTTTCGAACAAGACAGATATATTCCTTTATTCCTCCCTGTAAAGGAGAAGAAATCAGTTGAGGGTGTGAGTCAAAGTAAAACTGTTGGCCCCATTGAAGACCGCAGCCTCTCCTTTGAAAGCTGTGTTAGATGTGACTTAAAATCGTGGGGTTTAGGTGTATAATTACTAGTTTGTTTCTCAAGACAACCTGATGCTGGTAACACATGCCATCAGACCCTTGAGGCTTGATTATTCGAATTCTCCTGTTGCCACTTACAGAAAGTTGTGAGTAGGAGCCCTAGGGCTCCTCGTGGTGCTGAAACACCCTCGTACACAGCCTCCCCTGCAGCCGCCAGCCTTCAGGGTGTCAACCTGAAAAATGGTAGACTCCATTTTTCTTTCTTCTAAAAAGCTAAATAGGAGTATAGTTTCAGTGGCATCGGTTATAGCAAGATCTTCCCTACCCTATGAGTTTCTGCTCCCAGCTCAGACTTAGTTCTGAGTGTGACACTCACCCCACCGTAAGTCCCTAAGCCCTTTCCCAGAGTTCTGTTACCTCACTGAAACCAGCCTCTCCACTTTTTTTATTTATGTGTTGCTTTTGTTTTACTTACCTATTCATATGTTTCTTGAATGGAGAGTGTTTATAAGTAATGAGAATTTTTAATTACTGTTATTCAGTACATGACCTATGCATTAAATAATTATTTGTTCTTTCTATTGTTACTGCTGCTGCTGTTACTAATAAACCTTTATGACACTTAAAGAGAAAAATGCTATTGTGTAACCATGCTTATATTATGTTTAGCAGATTTATATTTACAAAGTTACTCCGTTTTCCTAGGAACACACAAGAGCATAGAAGACATCCAAACGTAAAATTTTTCATTCAACATCTCTCTCTCTGTGACATAAAGATACTTATTACTATATTACCAGGCGATATTTTCTCTGTATTTAATCCCATGTCTCTGTAGTAACAAGCAGTGTTGTCGTTAAGGGGATTCTGGGAAGGAAATATTCACCACTGAAAAAAAGCACAAAATCCCATGTACTTTACAGAAAGAAAGATCATTGATTGAAGACTGACTTCTTCAGAAATTTCTGAACTTGCGTGTAGCTTGTAAAAATTCCCCACCCACATTTTTCTCTTTGAAGCACACTCTCACAGAGCTGCTCCTTCCATTTCTTGCCATAAAACTGTCAGCTGAGTGTTTCATGTTGTGATACAGCTCTCTATGTTACAGGAAATCGACCTAAGTAGTTTTCCTGTGAGTATAAAAGCAGCAGATAATATCCATTAACCCTTTCAATACCTGATATATTTACACACTTGCAACCCTGCAGGACTTAGAACAAAGAAAAACAGTCTCAGTGGGAAACAACAATGGTTACCAGCAAGGATTTTCTCTTTAACAACCTTTTTTCTACTCATTGGGTATTTTTTTTATTTATCCACAAAAGATATTTGTGGGTGTTTTCATGAGTGGCCCTTCTTTACAACTGCAGCTGTTTCTAACAGCTGCAAAATATTTTTTGCATCCTAAACATTAGCATACTCTCTCAGCCTAGAAAATAAACATCTGGTTTTCTTCTTGATTTGACAGCCCAGTATGTTGCTGACACAGAGCTGTGCCGTGAGCTCAGATCCAGCTCTAAATTTTCAACGTGTGGTAGATATTTCTGATTTAGTTCTTGCTGAAACCTCTTGCTGGATTGTTAGAGATGTGCAGACTGCAAGAGATTAGGAGCTTTGAATAAGGCTATACAAATTCATAATCCTTATCTAAATTTCCCTAGACATCCAGACAAAAAGAAAGTCTGAAACTGTAATAAGGATATCTTGCACTGTGGAATTCTTAATGATTCTTAATGTTCTGCAGATGATGGTTTATCAAACCACACGCTCACTTAAAAGTATCCTAGTATTTTACATGAATAAAATTTACTTGGCAGTCCAAACTGGAGAAGACAGCACAGAGGCCCTCACCTTAACTCATAATAAAAGGTGAGCACCGATCGTAAACTCAAGATCCAAAACCCAAAATGTATACCATTAACTCCATCTATCAGAATTTTTTGTCTACTACCTATGAATTTTGCATTCTTCTCCAATAAATCCTTTGTCTGTGCTGTATTCTACAGTGAGCTGAATTCCGCTGTCAGGACCACGCAATAACATCAGGTTGGAAGGAACTTCGTGGTACAAGACCACCTTATCTCATTGCATCTGACTCTACCGCAAAGTGACAAAACAAAATCACTGAACAGGTCCACAGATGCAGCTCAGAAAGGAACAGCATGAGAACCATCTTCAAAAGCAAAATAGGTCATATTTCTGGGAAAGGATTTTTGACCTTCAAGTGGCATTCACAAATAGCTGCAGATAGCCCCTAATTCAGATAAAACATTGCCAGGTCTTCTATTGTGAGGTAACATCAGGCTCACCTAACCTTTCTTTTGCTTTGTATTCAGTCTCATATCCTCATAAATTCCGAACAGCAACTTCTCACTGTTCTACTTTCCACTTTCTTGCTGAGGATACGCCCCTATGTATCTTTGGTATATCATTGTAATTTTTCACTAAGTTCAAACAGTTAATGGTTATGGTTGAAATTCCGTGTCTCTTAGTCCAATTTCACATCTAAAACTATTTACCCTGGGAAAGGCAGCAATAAGAGAATACACAATTTCTTGCACAGCACCAATCTGGCTTATGCCCAAAAAAAATGTTTACCTTCCTCAGAAATACAATAAAACTTCTAAAATAAATTCCACAGACTGGCAGTTTTCCTCAGCCTGTACATCAATAATATATACAAACGTTCTTGTTATTCCCAAAAACGTAATTCTGATTTTTCAGGAGAAAAAAAGAACTGAAAAATTTGATATCTGGTTTATGCTTCGGGGCACCTATGTATGTATGATCTACACATTTTTCTGTGTAGCTTATATAAAAATCAGACAAGTACCGTCCTGACTATTCAGGGTACTTATAATAAGGAACACTGTAGTTCTCAAATGCCATGTAGGCAAGGCTTGGCTTGCTACGTCTACAAATGTAGAGCATATGACCTGCAGGTAGAAGGGTGTTCCACAATACTGAAGGCAGTCAGTTTTTTGCAAGGCTCTGATTTTTTTTCCTCTTCTCTGCGAAAGCGCAAGTGCAACAGTTGCGTTAGGATGGGAGAAAAATTTCCCTTTTAGTTTTAGGTCTAGGCTTATCTCTGGCTCTCAACTAAAACATCTACAGGATGTTTTAGCGTAGTGAGGGACCTAAGAGATTTGTGAAGATCATTTCTCCAAGCAGGAATCATGTGAGTCCCTTCAGCCCGTGCCTACCAAGACTGAGGGGGAAAAAAGTAGAAACATAAAAGTTTCCTGCATAAGGTTAACATATGTCTTTCTGTAGTCCCAGCTTAAATATAGACTAAACACACTTCCGTGGTGATTAACTTCCTCAGTCGTATTTTCAGTGGCTACCTTTTGCTAATGTAATTACGGACTATATTACATAGCTGAAGCAGAAAGCTCCAAAAAGTTCTTAAGAAGGCACGAGGATAAGAAGGCACGTGCAAATTCAATTTTTCTGAACAGTGCTACAAAAGCATCTTTTTATTATTTTATTGTTTAGTGAATGCTCCCCTCCCCACACTGCCTCTTCCTCCTGCCAAACCCAGCAGATATTTCTCTTCTACCTGTCGTATATTGTTCCTTAACTGTTACTTCCTGAGAAAGAGAGGCTGCAGGGGTTTATGGGTGCCATGCTGGCAGGGAGCGCTGCCAGTGGCCAGCCACGCTCCCGCGTTCCTCACCAGCTCCCACCCAGGGCAGAGACCCTGGGGCTGTCCCTGGACCCTGCCCCTGGCAAGGCCCTGAGGGGACCATGGGGGCCGCACTGTAAAGCTCCTGTGCCATGCCCAGGGCTGTTCTCCGTCAAGTAGTGGCTCTGAGTACCAGCTGTGCTGCCTGGCACCACTGGTGGTGTGAGGAACTAGTCTGCCTGAAGAAACAGAAGATTCCCACAGGAGATTTCCACGGGCCAGAAGAGTGGAAAGAACCCGTCGGAGCAAAAAGTTAGCAGAAATCCAGCCAGCTGATGTTCAGACACAGAAATCACATATAAACTTTATTGGCAAAAAATGCGTTCCCCCACAATGTGAGCGAGATTTGAGAATTACAGAAGCGCGCTGGATAGCGGAGTATGGACACCAGACTCCCTTGTCCTCTGGCCCTGTGGTTTGTAGCAATATTCATATTCCCTGTGGTTTTCTGTTTTTGAAAGGGTGACAGCAGTTTTTGCCATCAACAAAGTAATGGGAAAGGACTTTTATTGTGTCAAAATTATTGGGAGTTCATGCTTTATTGCCTTCCTAGAAAGGCAATTCTAGAAAGAATCGAAGTGGACAAAGCATGGATGCTAAACATAATAAAAAATGAAAGACTATCTCACAGACTGCTAGAAATTAAATTTACTGAAAATCTGGGAATGAAATATGTCAATTCTCCTCCAAGAATAAAAGGCTATAATAAAGAAAATATCCAGAAACTATGAGAGCTGAAACTGTAAGCTGAGAATGCTGTTAGAAGAAATGCCATTAGGATACAAATCTGAACATTATTCTTTGCTGTCTGGATAGAACTCAAAACACTTAGAAATTACACACAGTAATCTGGCATTATTAAACATACTTTTAATTATACCTGAGTTCCATAGAGTCACACCTGGACTTATCCAGGATGCGTTAAAATGTGTATTTTATGCGCATAGCCCATTCTGCCATATAAAGATAATCTCAAAGGCAGTTCACAATAACATCCTTTCCCTTTTTGTATTGGAATCCTCCTTACTAGTTCCAGTTTTCATTGCATTCCAGTACCGACTCTTTTCCTTTCCTTAAAGAAGTAGTAGGAACCTGTTTTCCCCAGGGTGTAGCTTTTAAAGCAGCTTTCTCCATCACTGTTGCCTCCTTCCATGGCCTTAAGCACGGGGGCTCTGCAGTTCATGTTCAAAGCCTGATCTCCAGCTTTTTCACTGGAACAGCCTCCAAACTATGCTCGAACATCTGTGCAGCCTAATGCTCTGGCAGGTCCTTCTGGCTTTCTCACTATCAGCGTTGACATGAGTGGAGGAGTACCACAGGCAGCTCATCTGCTTTTCCTGAGCCTCCCCGCCTCCTGGGGTACTGGCTCCAGCCCTAGTTCCTCAGATAAGGCCAGGAGTTCCACTGGAAAGTGGGTCCCCCAGAACATCTTGCCAGCACGGCAGCTTTAGAAAGCAGCATCTCCATTGCATGAGCAAGAAAGACTCTAAAGAAAGGAAAGGCTCTCTTTATCAGTGTTTAAAGCTGCATCTCGGACTTATGACCTTTGAATCAGAAAAGGAAGACAGATCTGAGCAACCACATTCTGGCTCCTCTATGGCTTGCCGGTAGGATTTCAGTATCACAGAAGAAGTTTTAGGCACTTAAAGAGTAACTCTGGCAGAATTTTTGTGCCCACAAGAAAAAACTGGTTTCCTATAAAAGCAACTCAGTTGTCATTAAGACCCAGGACTGCAAAAGTTGCAGTGCCAGAGGCTGTTGCAAAGGTATAGAGGAGAACAGGGAGAGATGGTCTGAAAAAGCTTCAAACATCCACCTCAAATTATGTTTTAGACGTTTCACTAGGCAATGTGACAAGAACCGATAAACCGTATAGAATAATTTTTGGCTGATTGAAATGTTACCTTTTAAAGAACTTTTGTTCAAAAATATCTTGTCTAATCAATGTCACAATTTCCATAACAGTATTAGTTTACTCAAAATAAAAGTTTGCAGTCACCTATTATTGCAAAGCCTGATTTTAGCAATTTTGGAATTTTCAGCTCAAAAACCTCATTAGAAGAACAAAACAATTTGTTTCAAAAAGGAGAAGAAGATGAGTCTGGAAAGTCTGAAGAAAATTGCAGTTAATTAAAAGAGAAGTTTGCAGCCTCTAGATTGTTATTAGCTTTTCCAGTGACCCATATTTTAAACCTCTGCAGTTACTCATGAACAAGCTGTATTTGAAGATGATACTTCTGTCATTAAACACTTTTAATTAAATCTGGCATTTCCGCCTTTTTCATTGTTTATTTTCTAATAGAGTTCCAATTGCAATTGGCTTCTGTCTCTGATGGATGTCATTAGGACTCTTAACCACTATCTCAAGTGAAATTAGTATTGAATGTTATGGGTCTGACCAGTGTCATGCTAAGCTTAAATTCTCCTTGATTTCCATAAGCTTTGGACCGGAGCCTATTGCTTGTATGAATGTATTGCCCTCTGTTGGTCAGGCATATCTCATAGAGCACCACAGAAGACAGGAAACCTAACCGTCTTTACCATGTCAGTTAGGAAATTTATGTTTCTATGTATTCCGGACCACTAGAAAGACTGCGGGAATTTAAAAATGCATGGCGTACTTTTAGAGATTGATTAATTTTTTTGAATGACCCTAAAGGTCCTTTTTGACGTTCTTGCAAGGTGCTACTGCTTTACATCTCTCGGTGTAGCCACTGAAATCATATTCACACACTTGAAAATATAAAGGGCATTTATGCTATGTTTCTGCGCCATGCTCGAGTGCAGAAACACAGTGATAATTGCTGTAAGGTGCAAAAAAGAGTTTAGGGGGTGAAACTCGGAGGGGCAGGAAGAGAGCGTGGGAGAGCCTCAGCAGCGCCCTGGACCACGGCAATGCCACCAGGCCACCTCACGGCACCCGTCGGTCTGGGCATTTGAAGGTGATTGCCTGCCTGTCTTCAAACACAAATGCTCACGCGTAACCCTAATCAGGCTATCCCTAATCAGGCATCAATGCCTAATTTGACAGCTTTCCTGCTAAATTACGCATGTATATTGTTCTTAGCAACAGTAGGATTTTATTTGCTCTTTAACCCCAAATGGTCTATTGATCGATACATTAACTGGTGTTTTCACGCGTTTAACGTAATCCCTTCCCAACCAGGTCATTTGGTGAATGGCGAAATGAACAAAATCTGTTTGCCTATGGATTTGTAATGGAGGTCCTGTGTGGACTCTGTAATGTTTACTAAGAGTTGAACTCCAATTACCGTCCTTTCCACAAGTGGGAATTTTAATAAGGTCTTTCCTAATCTGCTCACCTCTTTTCACAAAAATCACAGGAGCTTCATATCCTCGAGATATCACTCCGTCATTGTGGGTTCAAATTAACCCATGATTTCAAGTTATTAGAGAGACCAACAGATACGCACACAGACATACACATGCCAAGCGTGATTCCATAATTCTTATCTCCTTAGGAATATAGGTTTCCAATTTACACTGAAATCAAGTAAAAATGCAAGTTAAAAACAGAATTTGAGGTAAAAATTAACATTTTTTTGTTGCAGTATAATGAGGCTGGAGACAGTCCGAGGGCCTAAACTCACTGAAATGGAGCGTCCCTCTTCTTCCCCATAAAAGTTGCCCCAAGTTGTGGCCCTACATCAAGTTTTGAGTAAGAGAAGACATTTGGGGAAGAGGACCAAGTAGCTCGGCGTTTTTTCTTTTTCCTGGGTAAGGGTCCAAGAGAAATCCAGTCTCCTTCCAGCCCAGAGGCATAGGAAGAAAACAGAAAGGTGCCTGCCATAACCTCCCCACCCACCCAGACGCATGAGCGTTAGACCACAGCCGGGCTTACTGCCCTCTTCTCCAGCAGCGTGGGTGGTGGCAACGTCCCCAGAGCGGAGGACCTTGGAGGTAAAAGTAATTGTGTTTCTCAGAGCTGCTTCACCTGGGATGTGTCAGAGAAACATCACTGCTCCAGCCACAGCTTCAGACTTTCCTCTACTATGACGGGAGCCAAAATCCATCATATTGTTAATGGGGCGCGAGGGTCTGATGTAATCGTGTAAGTGCAGATCTGCGGACAAGCATCCAAAACTTATATGGGCTCAACAGGGAAAATGAAGACGTTTCTAGTTACACACCTAAAACAAAGAGAAGAACAGTGTGTGTAAGATGAAATTTGACAGAATTTTTTTTATTTCCTTATATTTCCGTGGTTGGCGCACAGAACTATAGTCTTTCAGCCATCTTAAGGAGTTCTGAAATGAAAATATTTTCTTAAAATGTCACTGAACTTCCAAAGCACAAGGCAAAAGAAATTATGTTATTCATAAAGAAAATGTAGTATTTTGAGAGCGTACAACCCTCAGTGTCTGAGGAAAATCAGGATGTGGCAGCCACACCTTTCCTTGCTGGAAATTCACATAAACTGGATTTTTCTGGGAATATGTTCAGAACTTAAGAACTGTGTAAATTTATATCTTCTGTACATTTAGACCAACCCGTCTTCCCATTCATCCGCAGTGGTCTTTCAAAAATGTTAAAAATGCCATATAATTTTAATAACAGGCTTCCACACTCCACTGTTTCACAGTCTTCCATGTACACCCTACTTTGGCTAGAACTTGTCCCTGATTTTAGAGGTTTGCAACTGTTCCAGCTACAGCTGTCAGGTGTCTGCACATTTCTTGAGGACAGGGAGAATTTTATCCATCTCTGACTCTTATTTTTTTCTGCCTGGCTCTGCAAGGGTTAGTTGTGATACAAAAAGTCTCTGCAGGACAGCTCTGGATGAAAAAAAGTAATATAGAGAAAAGTAAGAAACAGCTCACCACAGTGAGCTCCCTCTCCAGTTAGATGTCTGAAGATACTGCCATGAACTCTCTCTCGCACGACATACCCCTCACTTGCTTAAGAGTACCATCACTACTAAACAATCATTTGCATTTATTATTATTACTCAATTCAAAGGCTGATGCCAAGCTGTCTGAAGGAAGGAAAGTACATGGTGTATTTTTAAAAAATCCTCAGTTTGATTGGAGTTTTCTGTTTTCCTTGGGTTTTCTGTTTTTTTTTTTTTTTCTTTCTTTTTTTTTTTTTTTTTTTTTTTTTTTTTTTTTTTTTTTTTTTTAAGCTCTGTTCTAAGAAAAGGAAAGCAGGGGATTTACTAAAGGCAAGGCAAGTCGGTTAGTTATGAGTCACCTTCATGACTTATAAAGGGTCTCAAGTTGTTTGGAGCGGGCTTTCTTCACCTAACTCGTGCTGCAGGGCTATCGGGCGACCAGCCAGACCAACAGACCTCTGTGGCAACTGCTCTTGCCTCAGTTGCTTTTTTTCCTTTTTCATTTGCCTGATTTCTCTCTCTCTCTCTCTCTCTCTCTCTCTTTGTGTCTTCTTGCTCACTCTCCCTCTCTTTAGAAGAAAAAAAAAACACAACCCAAGCTCAGTGATCATGGTTAACCTGTGAGATCGAACAAAGGAAGCCTGTGGCCTTCTTGCTGCATTGATTTTGCTTGCATCTCTGTGTAAAGAAACTGCCTCGTAGCAGGTAGGTTTTTCAGTTTGGTTCTTTGGCTTTTTTGTTTATTCTCGCGTGTGCTCTTTTTTTTTTAAATGAGAAGCTCGTATGTTACCGGAGAGGGGAGCAGGCCAAGGGAAGGGGCCCTCGGGCAGGGTTTAGAAGCCTCGAGAGTCAGAGAGGCTAAACTTCAAACATTTGCACGCACGCAGAAACACTCAGGCAGGCATCCTGACGGAAATATGCCTTCAGCCACCCAGAATCGCACGCGGACAACCAGCCTCGAGTGAATATGTCCCCTTGCTGTCTTTGCATTCACTTTTGTAGGTGGCTACACCTCACGTAACTGATGGAACAGCACACAGGAGAACGGTGTCTGCAGACAGCTAAGAGGACGTGGGGGATGCATGCTGCTTTTTAGCTCCTGCACCCCTCCTTTTTTTGTTTTGAGATGAGTAGTATAGAGGACCATGCAATATGGAATATAACTTCTACAGTGTTTCAGTTATCTATTTGGAAGAGGTTTATGACTAATCTGCAGTTATTTTCTTGGCTACAGCTTGCCAGAGACATTTTGAGGTGGGGATTAGTTTGACTTACTTAATTTTGTCCATGCAAGTAGTTTTGGACATGGGACAAGTTCTGGTCCTCATTTCATAAATAAGCAACAGAGAAATGCCTTCTTAAAAGTATACCCATTAGGCCTGCATTACTTAGCTATGATTTGTTTTAATTCTTTTTCAAATGAAGATGTTTAAAATGTCCACATAAGAACTTTATATAACTTTCTTGAAATGCATATCCATACTTACAAAACAGGAGCCCCATGCTCAGCATTAATACCTCTCTGGTGAAAACTCTAAAGCTTAATTTGGTCATAAAAATTTGCTCTGCACTTAAATTTGGCAGCCAATATCTAAGATTAATCATTTATTTTATTAGCTTTTTAATATGGTGATTATTAGTTTACAGAGGAACAAGCAAAATAGCTGAAATACAGTATAAAAAAAAACCCAATACAGCTACTTGATCCACAAATTGAAACAGAGGTACATTTTATTTTAGAGGGAAGTTTTCAGCAGAGAAAAGCCTCTTCTATCCACATGCACATCTTTGGAGCTCTTCCAGTATCTTAAGTATTGAGAACTTGAATTCTATATTTTTCTAAGGGTTTCAAAAAGAATAGCTTTAGTTTCTGTGAAATTAGAGAAGAATAGAGAACTTAAAATCCTCATGAAAATGTAAATAGGGTACCTGAAAATGGATGTCTGGTGTACTGTTTATGTGTAACAGCCTTTTGTAGGTGATTAAAAGAATTATAGAATGTGCTAATTCTATTAACCCTCATTTTTTTTCAGTCAAAATTAGATTTCTGCTATTCAAGGGTAAAAACATCTCTGAAACTGGTACATTTCATTTTGGTCTTATTTTTTTACAAAAAGGAGTTTTTCATGACTGCAGAGGAAGACATACTCAAAAGCCACTCTCGTTTACAATACCAAATTTTAGTTTTGACAAATAAAAGGAAATAGGCATCTCCAGAAGGCAATTTGCAACATTCTAAGAAAGATATAAAATAGGTGAAACACGTTAACCTTTGGCCACTGCCCACTTCTCTCTCTCTGGTGAGCATTAAGGGAGGATACGCAGATAGACAGCATAGACTGAAGACCTAATTTTTCTACAGCTGCAGTTGGGTGATGCGAGTCCCACCTCATGTCCCCTGCAAAGCTGTTCACACAGCCTGCTTGCTGGCATATCTCTTTCAAGACTCCTTCAAGTTTTTTCTCCCAGAATCAGGCCTTCGGTTTATTTTCAACAGCTAATCTGACATTGTGCTTGAGAGCTGTATCTCATTTATACACAGGTAAATGGACATAAAAGTCTGGAGCTCAGTAGGTCTGATTCAAAGCCTTCTGCAGTCAGTGTGGGTCTCTGTTCTTCAACTTCAAAGTATCAGTCTTGGGGTCTATCACAGTCTGATTCCTCCAACGTGATTGTGAGTGTACGTACTCACGTGCATGAGCACTGCAGATTTCTGGCCTTGGTGAATTGCCTTTTCTTCCTCTCACCCTCCCACTGAAAAGGGGCTTTGTAACAGGTGATTGCACAACCCTAAGCACCTTCAGATGAGGGTCCCCAAAAGGCAAAGTTCCAATTTTGGTTTTTGCGCTGTTTGGAGAATACCTTTTATTTTTTCTGAATTGGCTACCAGATTTTGCAGAATTGGTATCACTTTCCTAGCCTGCATGTGTTTTTTTATAAAAAATTTATATTGGGAAGTACTATCAAAGCTGGCGTATCCTCTTGCTAACAATCCAAACACAAAAGCTTGAGGTTTACTCCAGATTCATGACAAAGGATCCCCTCTAGTTGACCACTAGATAAATAAGAATTTGGTCATTTGGACTGGAGTTACAAAACTGGCTAATAATCACATAACTAGATTAACAGGCTGGATGTGTCTAGTCTATCAGTGGACAAGCAGAAGTCCACTCAGACCCTTGAGGTACTGTAAAATGATGTACAAATGTACAGGTGGGGAAATGAGTACTTGTCACACTTAAACTAAGTAGTTTGAACTGCACTGAAGGGAATCTGAATATAGACTGTGATATGGATAAACTGATTAACCATTGATATTTCACTGACCAAAGAAAATCCTAGGTTAGAGAACAATGAGCTACCCACACTTGAGCAGGCTTTTTAAGTGCCCCATAAATAACTCATAGATTTTTTTTTTAAATATATGAAATACAAAAACAGCTATGAATATGATGTCTGTTCTCACACATTTTGTGAGACAGATTGTAAAGTAAAATTACTGTAGTCTGTAAAATTACTAGTCAACTTTCATTTTTCAGTAATGCCATAGGTCTCAGTAAGGTCTCAATCAGTTGCATTAATGTTGCAGCAGAAATGAAGATAAACATTGCCACATACTGAGGAAATTACAAAGAGAAGAAATTAAATATATGTGCGTGTGTGTTTAGAAGAGCAGAGAAAACCTTGTCAATGTTTACTGATTTTACTTTTGTTTTTATTGCTTATACTTCAAACTAAGTCACCCAAGCCTCTCAGTTTATCCCAACTGTCTCACAGGCTCTTCAGAAAGCACTAGCAGGTTTCCTGAAGCTGTCATAGCAGAAGCTGACCTTTAGGGGGTATTTGAAATAGGAGAAAGGAACTGTGGAGAAAACATTGTATGTATGAAAGGATGTTTTTGAAATCGACCACTTGAATAGATCTAATAATTGTTCCTCTAAAGAAGCTGAACGAGTGCCATGCCTACTTCCACCATCACTGTTGAGCAGTGAGGGAAGTGAGAGACTTTGCTCTCTGCAGCTTTACTCCAGAGCCAGCCCTTCTAGGCAAAAGTGGGTAAGTGGGTAGCCATAACCGCAGACAAGCCTTTGCCTTTGGTGCGTTTTCTGCTTGTATAGCATGTACGTTATGTACGTCTGATTGTCAATCAGGGATGAAATAATCAAAGAGCATCTAGCTTAAGAGATCAATTCTGATATGGACAGCTTCTGTGGAGGCAATAGCACTGAAAGCACGTATGAAGTTTGAAAATGAAGTTAAAACGCACACCTATCTGAGGTCACTACGACAGATGAAGAAACAGAAAAGCAGATGAGTGGATGGGACCAGAGATCAGCAAATAAGATAGGAAGAATAAATGCATTGTTCTGATGTTAGTGACTGAAGGAAGAGGGTGCTGGAAAGAGGAAGAGGGAAATCGCACCAGATCGTGTGAGCTTTATCTTTTTCAATGTTGCAAGGGAAATAATAGGGGATTTTATTTTATTATATTTAAGTGTGAGTAGCTGGTCATCATTTCCATTGAAGGCAAGGCCACATTTTGAGAGTTCTGTGAGAAAACAGGCAGCAATATATGTATTCGTTCATGTAATGGAAATCTGACAGCTGTAGAAAAGGCTGTTACAAAGGTTCAGCAAGAGGAAACACATGTCATTTCTCACCACTTCCTGACAAAGCATGATTCTTTTTTTTGCCTTTAGCACACAGAAGCACAACAGTTTGCAGCATTGGAGTTGCGCGACAGCTTTTAAACCCAAAATTAAAATGCTAGGTTGCCAGCCTAGGCAAAACTCTTCCATTACATAAATACAAGATCATGGGAGTAGAAAAAGCACCAAAGGCAAAGGTTTGTCTGCAGTTATGGCTACCCGCTTACCCACTTTTGCCTAGAAGGGCTGGCTCTGGAGTAAAGCTGCAGAGAGCAAATGCTGCCTGAAGTCTCTCGCTTCCCTCGCTGCTCAACAGTGATGGTGGCAGTGGGCACGTGCAAGTATGGCACTCGTTCAGCTTCTTTAGAGGAACAATTATTAGATCTATTCAAGTGATCAATTTCAAAAACATCCCTTCTCCAAGGCTGAACGCAGGAGAAGGCAGACTGAAGAGGAAAGTGCCGTCAACTACAAAAGGCTGCTGCAAACCACAGATAAAAATACTCTCTTTTTTAGCAAAACCCACAGGAGTCTCTTTCATAAAAAATTATGAAAGAATCGGGGTTTGGGAAGCATGATGTAAAGAAGAACAACCTGGAATACATTTAAGAGAGTGCAAGTTTACAAACAAGTTCTACAAATATTCTTGGGGCAACAGACTCAGAGGTGACAGAAGCTTCTTGTAGCAAAGCTCTTGTCCTACTGCATAGTGTGATCCTTATCCAAAGCTTAATGAAGCCAAATTTAGCATTCCCACAAGAGGAACAGACATTTTGCATCAAGCCTTTCATAAAGATGTATGCCCACTGGGTGACAGCAAGTGAATAAGGAGTCAGGGACTTAGAGACATTAAAAGCACAATAATTAAATCAGAGAATAATTCAGGTTGGAAGCGATCTCTGAACATCATCAAATCCAAATCTCTGCTCAAAGCAGGTTCAAACCATAAAAAATTCAGATAAGATAATAGCCTTTTATTGGCAGAATTAATTTGTTTGCTTTCTTAAAAAAAAAAAAAAAAAAAAAAAGAAAAGAAATACCTTAACTCACATCTCTCATCCTTGTCCCCTGACCTGCACCCCTCGCCCTCCGCACACATACCACATATGCACACACAACATTTCGGAGTACTGATGTGTCGTTTTAGAAACTGTTCACTTCATTGCCCGCGAATGCAAATGTTACACCACAGGTCTCAGTGTCTGACTTCAGCAGGAGTTTAGCCTGAACACTCAACAGAGCTCTGAATCATCATTTTAAATTTGAGGTTTGGAAATTTCTAAACCACTTTTTTCTGCCTACCAAAATTTTATATTCATCTTGGAATTTTTGTTTGCTACTTACATATCACAACCACGTACTTGGCTGGTTTCATTTAGAGTGGCACAAAGTGAAAGGTAATTTCCCTAAAATCTCTAAATTAGATCACAGTCTTACTATGACATTTTAACTTCCTCTTAAAACATGTGTTAGTAAGAGTAGGGAAGTTATAAATGTACATAAGTTTCTTTAAATTTACATACAAAAAAGATCTCCAAAATTGCGTCTTATATATAATGACTTGTTTCTCCTACTGTTTTTCTTGCTACTTTTTTCTTAAACAACAGTAAATGTTGTTTTTTTTTTTTAAAGTGGTTACTGGGAGACCAAACAGAAAGCAAACAAGATTCAACCATTTCTGAACTCTGCCCAGGAACCAATACTTTATTTTAGAAGGATGGAGAAAGGAAAATATATTTCAATCAAGACATAACTTAGCAGAGAACTAACTGGGCATTACTTAGGCCTTTTTAAACCTGCCTGGAATGACTGTCTCAACTATTCCATCCTTATTAACGATGTAAGTAACTGAAAATGGTAAAAAAATTTCAGATAATTGGATATATAATGAGTATTCACTAACCTTTCTTCTATTGAGTGCATTTCTACTTCATTATGCCATTTCTTTGCAGATTTTTGAAATATTTTGTAGAATTACTGATTTCTAAAACTATGTTTTCCTTGTTAGTTTTCAGGAGAGAGCTCATAATAGGCTTAAAGAAGTAAAAAAAATAAGTTCAACTTTGGTTAAAAAAAATTCAGCACTTGCTAATTTTACGGTCAAAGCATCAGTGACTGCTTAATATTAAGAAGAGATTAGCAAACAATGTACTGTTCAACACAGACAATTATAATCATTAATGTCATTCTAGCCTACTGGAACGAGGGTGCAGGAATCCTGTATATGGATCCTAGACCAGCAACTAAACCTGTTCAACAGGTTTTGTCTCTGCTCAGCACTCATTTATTCCAGAATCTGAAGGAATATTTATTGTTTAATCACAAACACCATATACTGATGAAACTATGATTTTTTTCTTAGCTCTGTTTCTTACATCCTGTTAAACAGTCAGCTCTCCTGATAGGCATTTTGTCTTATTCAAGTAAAAATAAACCCAAGTCTTTTTTTGCCTTTTTTATCTTGGGTTCTTAACATTTTGAGGAACTTGGCTGATATTAGAAGTCTCCATTAACTGATATCTAAAGGTTTACAAAATTAGGCAAGACCTTGCTACAATCTGTATTCCTTCTGCTCAGTGCAACTAAAGCAGCACAAAAAATGCAATAAACAGAATGATGGAAGAAGAATAGTGAATGTACACTAGCTCTCCTATAAAAGTAACTAAAACAATTGCAGGTTTGACTGGTTTAAAATGTGCAGCAGATGGTTCCTATGCATTTAACTAACCACAATCCTTTTTCCTCTGGTGTCTGTCCTTTCTCTGTCTCTGACATAATTTTTTATATGCATTTCTGTCTCCTTTTTTGTCTTGTCTTTTTTTT